>WBNO01030431.1:11355-41214 GCA_013400575.1 Peucedramus taeniatus
GGGGGGGGGAATTATTTAGGACAAAAGGTATTGGACATCTATTTATCTTAACAGATCTTACAGAAAGAGAGAGGGTTGAATCCCTTCATGTACTCCTGTAAGGTTTCATACAGTTTTCTCAACATTAGTGAGACAATGGCTGAGGATATCCATTCCTGTTCATATGTGGACAGAGCACATAAACTCTAATTCCCTCCTAATTATGATGACTGACTTTCAGCAGAGTAACATTTCAATAGCTCTACTGGATCAAGGAGGTGATCTGAATTCAGTTATTACAAAGCAGGAGATTGTAGCCTATCAAATATTAAAAAAGTGGAAAACTACCAGCCTAATAAGTAGCCAAGCAACAGAAGCAGACATTATTGCTATGTAAACTTTAGCTTTAATACTCTCTGCTTTCTGTTCTAAGTTTACAGAGCTAAGGTGACATTATCCCAGGCTTTTGACAAGAAAGGTCCTGCATCACTATCATCTTCTGTGATTTTCATGCCAGTCAGCAGCTTTCTCACCAGGGCTCCACCAGACCCCCTTAGTCTTTCCTTTCTTAGTTGCCTAACAAGAGCTGAGCTCATTTAACATCTGTCACAAACACCACACTTACACTCCTTAGTGCAGAGCAAACAGACCCAAGTTAGCTTCTTTGCAGGCAAATTATTCTGTGCAGAGTACCCAGCAGATGCTGCTTCGGGCACCCCACCCGACCTGATAGAAGCATCTCGAGCATCTCAGCTTGGCACTGCACGGTGTGGTGGAGACACATTATCACTTGCTTAACAGCTTCTGCCACTTCCATTATCTCAAAATGGGGTTGTTTTGCTCCCTTACAGGAGTGCTACAGGCATTAAGTCAGGCAAACTACCAGAGTGCTCAGTGTGGTGAAAGAAGCCCTGCAGAACTCCACCGCATCCCTGAGTGGGTGGTGCAGGCTGAGCCAGCCCCTCCATGGTGCTCCTCTGGCCTGCCCAAGCCCTGCCTGACTTCCTCCCTGTGGGAACCCAGGCCATCTCTCTGGTGGCTTTGGATGGGCTGAGCCCCGGGCAGGGGGCTCAGGGAGCTTGGCACAGAGCCCAAGACCCTTCTGCCTTCCATCTCCAGCCATGGAAAAAATTACCAACTGTATGTGAAGAGTTACAAACCAGGGAAAGTAGAGTAGAATGATCAGCTTATCACAGGGTGGGAAATGAGAATGTTCAGATTTTTATGATAAAGGGTACAGGGGGGTCAAGGTGGAGCAATCTGGGCGTGCACTGTCCTTCCTCCTTCTTCTTCATGGCCTCCATCTTCTTGGTGATGGTGGCACTTTGGGGTTGGTTTAGAGTAGAAACTGACTGTCTAACACAGGTGATGGGTATTGGGGATTAACTGTAAATAATGTCTGTGTAGTTTATAGGATAAAAAGACAACAGAGCCCTGAGGGTGGGCAGTGTGCCTTGAGCTGAGCTGCTGAACACATCTGGGCTGGGCAGGGAGAACATGTTATAGATAAGAGAAAATAAACAACCTTGAGAACCAAAGCCAAGGAGCTCTGACTCTTTCTTTGATCATCTGGCTGTGAAAAGGGACTCATGGGAGCATCCTAACCAGGGAATCCCGAGACCTCCCTTCCTTCCAAGCACCAGCCAAAGAGTGGATCCAGCTTGGGCAACCAGGGGAAGAAGGATTACTCCATATCCCCAGCCAGATTAGCAGCCACTCAAGCATAGCATTTTAGAGGAATATGCTATGTGAGAAAAGAGAGAAATTACAAGGTGGTGAGAGGGCAGGAATGGAGAGGAGCTTAATTAAATTAACTGAGGGAATATTTACACTTCCCATTTCTGAGATTCACAAATCTGTAGAATAATCTCCCAGAGGAAGTAATGAAAACCTCATCACTGAGCCATTTTAAATGAGTTGGAACAGCTCTACAGTGAACACTGTGGGGGCTGTGGACTGGCTTATGGCTCTGCTCTCTCTCTTTATAACTAATGAAGCACACTCCCTTTAAATCTCCATAGCATGAACTATGGGATAATCCATATCAACTCATGAATGTGTTTAACTTGCAAAACGTGAATAGATACTTGTCCAAATAAATTTATAAGATTACCAACAGGATTAAAGGACTGTTGTTTGTCATTCTTTTGTTTCTTGCAATCATACAGTATCAATGTTAATTTAAAACCTACTCCTGAAAGTATTTCTGTGGATTCCCTGTGGCCACACGTATCTAACATTTCCCCATAATTTTGCAGGGTGCTAAATATTTCTTTCCTTGTCAAATCCTAGGACACTTCAGGTAAAACAAGACCTCTATGGGTCAAGATCCTTTGTATTCTCTTTTTGTGCATCTTAGCATAGGCATTTTTAGGTTAAAAACGGAATATTTTGGAGGATTTGAGTTGGCATTGCACAGCTCCAGGGACAGAGCCCATCTTGTGTACATACACCAAAAGGATGCTCTGCAGAAGAGATGAGAACAGACACATCAGAGGTCACCATTTCCATTTAATAATTGCCTAAATTGCCTTTAATACCTGGTGCTGCCATTGTGAAGTAGCTTTTTCAAGAGTTTGTTCTCCCATCTGCAGAGCAGCTGAGATGAGTAACAAGGTCTAAATATGTAGGCTTTGCTTAGTACACAACCTTACTCACCTCAGACTAGTTAATTCTGCTGCTTCTGTGCAGAATTAATCACTTATGCTTAGTATGATAATTTCCCTTTATTCCTAAGTGTATTGGTTCTTTAACAAAAAAAGGATTAAAATTGAAATGAGGAAAAAAGGGTGTAAAGGATTTCACTAGGAGTAAGACAGTAGTTACTGGACCCACTTAAGTTTTTCCTACTATTTTTATTAGAGACAATATTATGCCTCACTTTCTATTGGAAAATTATGTTTAAAGTTTCCATGAAAAACATCTGCTGCATTCCACCCTAGCACTGGCAGTCGTTCAGCAACAGATTAAATCACTCGTTCCATATATGCCAGCAAATTTAGTCTCCCTTCTGCTAAAGTTGTTATTGACCATGGACTCATTATTTAAAAGTCAATTTCTAACTCTTTCCAATTTGACTACTCTTTACAAGTAAACAGATACTTTTCTTTCTCTATCATTTACACCTTGAATGCAAAGGTTGCTTTCAGACATGCAGTGCTTTGGAAAATCAGGCCACCAGACTTTCCCAAACATAACAGAACATCTATTTTAATCCTGGCCTGTGATGATGATGCAGACAGCATTGTTCAGAACTTTTTGTTTTATCACAAAGGTGGGCACAGGCAATCAGGATCCCAGCTAATTACTTTTTATATTTTCTATTTTGAACTATAAGGACAGCTCATCAAATCAGGGTTGCAGTGCAACAGGCACCAGCCATTCCCCAAGCAATGGGGCACATTTGTGCAGCTAACAGAGCAGTACTGTTTGAGATATTTGAATGCTTTGGATAGAAGTGACTTAGATATCTTAAAATTAAATATTCATGTTGCAAGCAGGTGTCATTATTGCCCTGTTGCACTAAGATAAACTGCATGTTAAAGATCTCTAGCAAAGATGAGATTGCTGAATGTCCTTAGAAACAGAACAAAAACCCCCCTGAGATCTGTGGTTTCCTTCCTCTGGACACAAGAAAAGGGATTTCAAGGGGAGCTCAAGAAGTCAAGCACCTAAGTCTTGATGACACTGTGGGGTAGTTATGCTTCCTGGCATGTTTCACACTCCTGGTCCACCAGTGGCCCTGAACTTTTCCAGTACTTAAAAGCACATGAAGTTCTTAAAACAAAAATTAATTGATCCACTTTAAAATTTGACAGCATCAGGATTCTGAATTTCCTACAATGTTGGCTTTCCTGCTGACACACTTTGAACTTCCAAAACACTCAGCAGCATTTGAAAATGCTTATAATGCTCACTTCTGCTTTGGGCTATAACTACCATTATTGCACAAAGACCTGCCTTTACTTTAGTGTAGAAAAATCAGCTGCAGAACATCACATGGATCATAACTCATAAATTATTAGCATCTCTAGGCAAATTTTGCACTTGCCAATTTTTGCTGTGTGGAAATTGCCCCTTAGATGCAGTTTAAAGGCCTCCTACTGGTACTTAAAGATTCTTATGTTTGAGAAACAGAATGATTACTTCTTTCTTATGATAATTCATGGAGTTTTATAGATTTTTATACAGAATATATATACTAATCTGTAAGGTTGTAATTATTTTGTTGTACTCAGTTCAAGCTGAGGACTGTGAAACAAAATATATATTTACAACCTTTATCACAGCAAAACCTTGTCTAAATTTCAAGAAATAGGCTATCTATGCTTATTATAGAATCAAAAAACCCCAGTGTGAATGAGGCCAAGCAGTGTCTTTCTAGGAAACTTCCTAAGAGTAATCAACAAATGTGTCCTATGGATAATGTCATGTATGAAGAGAAAGTAACCAGACTTGGATATGCTATGGATGGAAAAGGAGCCTGAATGAAAGTACAAACCTTATGCCTTTATTTTGCTTCTGATGCAAACAGTAGCTGAGTAAAGTTAAAAAAAAAAAAAAAAAGCCAACGAAACAAAAAAAGAAAAAGTCTGATTAGAAGGAAACTTCTGCAACCCACAGTCCAAGGGCTTTCAGTCCCTGAAAATGAAAGTAATGAAAATCAGGAAGTGAACACTCACTGTGTCAGGCTTTAGGGAAATAATAGCTGTGTTTCAAATTAGAAGGCTTTGCAGAGCCTGTCAGAGAGTGCACAGCAGCAGCCCACATAGCTCTGCCCTCATGTTAGAGAATCCAAAACACAATTCCAGCAGCAGTGCGGCGTGCAGGCTTCACAAATATTTGATTATATCTCCTCTAAGAGCCTAACAAAATCTAAATGAATATTTGAGGAGATGACTAATAGCTCTCCATGAATATTCCAAACAGGCTGTCCTAGGTATTTGTATAAATGCACTCAGATGAACCTGCTCCTTTGTGTGTGTCTGTACAGCCAGAGAAGTGCATTTTCATCCCTTTTATTTGTTCCATAATGTTCATACAGACCCGGCTGCAGGACAAACACAAATTAAAATTACTTGCTACATGAGAATAAGTAATTAATTTACAGTATAGAGCATTAATACCTACTAAAACATTATACTTTTAGAGTAATTTGTTCCCTTCAGATTTTTTTAATTAGCTGGTCTCTTTATCAAGCTTAACCCATCACACTGGTTTTTCTACCATTTGCTTGACTTCCAGCACACATTTCTCATTAAGCATCTGTTTGAGGTCTTACATGCCAGTCTTGGATATATCATTCTCTTCACCCCATGAGAGCAGAGGTATCTGAAGGATCACAAAAACAGCTCCTGTGGAAAAAGCTGTTAAATTTTATTAACCAGGGCCCTGAACCAGGAATCGTTACTATAACAATGCAAAGTGGAGGTAAAATATCACCTCTTCAGGGTGACAGTATTTTACAATCATCTCATAGTTAGGTAAAGGATTGCATATGTGAGAAGCAATAATGAGTTAATGGACCAGCCACGTTGTAGCATCAAGGTTAAAAATATAGATTCATTCAGGATTCACTAGAGTGGCAATGCAAAATTTTGAACTATGCAGAGAATCTTTTTCCTGGAAAAGTTCCTCCTCACATTCACATCACTCTTACAGCTGCCTTTGAATTCTAATATGCTTTCAGATGGATGTGAAAAACGTTGCAATACACAAAATTTGTAGCTGCTACAGGATGTATTAGTTGCTGGTGGAATGGGAAGGCTAGACTCCAACGCGTTGACAATCTTCCAAATAAAAGGTTAAATTTCCATTCATTAAGCTGCAGAAAGGGTAGGGGTTTTATGGGAATCTTTCCTGAGTGACTGCTAATCTTTTTGTTCCTCACACAGATACTCTGTTGCCTATTGTCATGGTAACAGGCAGCTCTACGCTGCTCCCTTCTGCCTCTCCTCAGGCTGTGCACACCCATGGTATTATACCCAGGTATCATCCCTCATTCTTCCACCCTTATCCTCAAAGTTCTGTGCAGGCCTGAATGCAGCCCAGAAGTCTGAAGAAGGAGCATCTTTGCAGGACACAAACCCACAGAATACAAACAGAGAGGTAGTCCCACTTCCTCATGTTGTTGGAGTCATCTCAAGTAATAATACAAAAGATCTTTCAAGAGACATACCAAATTTGGCCAATTGGGCAGAGATTAGAAGAAAGGCATTAAAGGAAGGAAATTTTTACATGGCATTAACACAATGGCCATGCAAATAAAATATGGCAGACAAAATGCAAGTCCCAAATGGGCACCACTGACACACGACATAATCAAAGACCTGAGACAGGCAATTAAATTCAGTGTTCTCTTGGGAGGTCAGTTCCTGTCAGCACAGAAAGCCTAAAATTCTCAGTAACCAGGGTTCCAACACAGGCAACCTGTTTCCACTTGATAATTCACTTCTTTCTCAGGGAGGGACCTTTCTTTGTTCTCAGGGACAGGACACAGCAGTGCAGGTTGTTTTTATTGTCCTGCTGTGGAAGGCCCCAGCTCATGTCCTCAGGTCCTGGCTGTCTGTACAGGTGTAATTGGATCACACTGCTTGCCTCCCAAAACTCAGGCCAACACTGGAGGATGTTTAATGTGATGCAGGCATGCACATGCCGATCAACACATTATTATAATGAAAATTTTTTATTTATTTTAGCTGGAATAATGCTGTAGAGACTCAATCACTCATCCCAGGAACCAGCCTGATTGCACCTGCCTGCTGCAACTCCCCCCTGCTGCACCTTTTGCTATTTGCCTGGCTTGGTATCTCAAAGGCCCTTCTTGTATTCAGACAAAAAGACAATTTGCTGCTGCTGCCTAGATGTGTAATTCTGCTAACTAGACAGACCTCTCAGAGTGATATTTATCCTGCTCATGATGCAAACACCCCACATGAGTGACAGCCTTTTCCAAACTATTACAAATCACCCAGGAGCACCCCCACACTTGTCACATGCACTGTTCTCCACATGGAACCACACACTGGCAGCATTTTCCCTCGGCTCAGGGAAGGGACAGTGTGTGGTCTCTCCTTGCCACCACGAGGCAGGAAGGCCGACTGGCTTGCCCCTTTGTAGTGGTGGAAGCCACACGAGTGGCCACCCCAAGCCTCCCTCGAGGCTTTACCTTGGTGGCGGTGAGGGCACTGCGTGGGTGGAGCTGTGAGGAGAAGACCACTGGAATCCCAAGGTAAAGAAGCAAGGAATCGGACACTCCATCGAGGTGTTCCAAAGAGTTTTAATCTCCCTGAAGGGTCAGGACAAAGTGGCGACGATCCAGGCTCAGCAAGGATTTAAAAATCCCCTGACTCAGGGAGGTGGGTACACATAACAACCAATGGGGGAACACAATGGGGATGACAATATGTTTAACTGAACCAATGGGGGAAACATAGAGGTGGGAGAATGTTGTATTGCACTAAATAGTTTATTTAGTTGTGGTCTTTGTATTAGGCGTTGGGAAAATGTTACTGAATATGGTATGTCAGGTAGATTATTCCCCTTCCTCATCATGTGGTATCTCCCTATGCACTCCTTTCCACACACCTGGTGCTCCATGGATCCCCCTCCCCACACCCCACCCCAATATTATCCCAATGGCCGCGGTCCTCTCTCCCCACCCCTATCTCCTGGGGTACAAAACCCCACTCCAGGTAAGGGTTCAGCCTCTTTCTCTGCCTGGGTGGTCGCTGCGGCCAGCAGTGTCCCAGAACAAGCCAATAAACAGGATACTCACTCCCACGTGGGGAAGAGCGCTTTTTGTCTTTTGTCTTCAGTCCATGTGGGCTTGGGCTCTAGCTAGCCGGTCCAGACCCATACAAAGCCCAGAGAACCACGGATTTCTGCAGAAGGCTAGCATAACAAATCATACACAGAGAACATGGAGACTGACACAGAAACTTCAGGAATAAACTGGGCAGGGAAAACTTGATTGGCATAAAAAGGGGCAGAGCAACTGGGAATGACTCAGCAGAATCTAGGCGGATAGAGGGAGGAGCAGGTTGATAGGCACCCTGAGTGGCGGGAAAACTTGGGGAAAAAAAACTTGGGCTAAACCATCATGAGGGGAGAGGATAGGGGGAACATGGGGCAAACCATTATTTTAACTTACGTAACTTTATAAACCTTGTGAAATATAACAACAACAAAGTCACACAAAATCAAACAAAACGCACACCACCACAAAGTGTGGACACCACAAAGTGGACAACACTTTCAGCCCAAGGGCTGTTCCAACCCTCCACAAGTGGCAGTGCTCCCAGAGGGAAAGTGCTGCAGCTGGGGAGAGGAGCCAGGAGCCACCTCAGACCTCCTCCTTTGGGAGCCAGGAGGGAAAACAGAGCAGGACACGGTGACAGAAATGCTGTGGCTGATGAAACCCGCTACCTGTAGAGAGAATCACTGCTTGGACAGAGCCAGGTGCTCCTTTAGCTCCCTTGGATAAGTTACACAGCATAAAATCTGGAATAGTCAAAGCTACCATAGAATAGTTTGGGTTGGAAGGGACCTTTGGGGTCCCTGGATCAGGTTGTTCAGAGCCCCATTCCACCTGACCTTGAATGTTGCCAGGGATGGGGTATCCACCACCTCACCTGGCAAAAAATATTTCAACATAATGTCAACTGAAAACCTTTGCCCTCAGTTCCAGAGCTTTTATTAAGACCTTGTAATTTTTTTCATTGGTCTGGCAGTGTAAAAAGAATGGGAATTTCTGATGTAAAAAGTACAGCGGAAAAAGAAACAAAAAAAAAAGTTATTTCAGACCCTCCTTACTTTTCATTAAAGAATGAAAACTATTTATTTTCCTTTTCTGGCCACCTTTGTAATGATCAGGCCAGCACAGCCAAGAAATATCTCTTGGCTCATTCAGTTTACATTATTAGAAAATTTAGCTTACCTTGGTTTTTTACCTAGAGCTAATCTGAATAAAATTTAGATTCAAACCTGGATGGAGACCCATGGCTTTGTCCCAGTATGTTTTCTGGGTGCAAACAAATTGAGTGAATGATTGTGTGAATACATATTTAGTGTTACAGTCAATATTTGTCATAGTTAATAACAGTGTCGTGCCTTTACCTAAAGCTGTTCTTTTGAGGCTCAACTGTTCAGCAAAATTTGCAATAGTTCTACAGTGTTACTATTAATCATTATTGTGTTTACAGAAACAAGTTGAGATAAATAACTAAACTTTTTTCAAAACCATGCAACACAATCTAAATCTGTAGATTCCCCCTCAAAAATATAATGTCAGCAGTGACCTTATTTTCACCTCTTCATGATCTAGACATTTTGACCTTTCAGTTGTTATGGCCCATATAATTTGTCCATCATTATTAATAGCAGTAAGAATACAAAAAAGCTAGGGAGGCTTAAAGGACTTGTTGCCCATGGATAAAAATAGAGAAGGCCACTGGTGCAGCAGAACATCAAACTCTCAACCATGATAATCCTACAGAGCCATTGTAAGTGACATTGGGCTTTAGATGCTGAATAGATAACACAGTGCTAAAAAAATTCTATGAGCAGATTTTACTTTGCTTATATTTTCAACTAGAATCTTCCCCTTCTCTCATTCTTGTAGTTTGTCTACCCATGTCCCTTATGTGCTTATGCACAGAGCTTTTCTCAACACACAAAGAATCTGTTAAATCCTCTTTGAAGAAGGTAAACATGCATGAGAAAAGATGCTGGCATTATTCTGCAGTGTCTCACCCAGCTCTCTGAAGGCAAGTACAAAACATGAGCAGCAGTGAGTGACAGCTAGGGACTGGTTTTCCAAATGAGAGAGAGCCCATGTTTACCTCAAAGCACTTGGATCTCCAGCACAGCCCAGTTTCTGTGTTACTGCAGCAACTGGCTCATATATGAAAAGCCTCTTGGGGATACTGGAGATGCAGTGACAGCCAATACCCCCAGAAGCAGGCAGACAGCACAGTCCTAAAATAAATGACTAATATGAAAAGATCTTAGGATGTCAAGAGGGAGAACCCCAGACTGCTGAGGGTGTACAGAAGAAAAGAGAGGGGTACAGAAACAGAGAAGAAGAAATACCAGTGCACTGGCCAACACAGAAGCAGGGCTTACTGGAAAAAAAAAACAACTGTTCAGCAAAGTAAATAGAGAAATATTCTCCCCTCCCAAACACAGCTGTATAGGAGAGAGCTCTGTGCCACACACCTCTCTTATTTTCACTGCAGATTCACTGAGAGTCACAAACAGGCTGCCCTGTCATGTATGATCTTTAATAATCTCACTCACATAAACACATGCACTAAAGCAGAGGGATGATTGTAGCTTGTTCCCTGATAAAACATGGAACTTTAGGGCCCACAGTCTGCAGTCAATTTCCAGACTCTGCAAAGGTGAAGTGAGACCTGAATATTTTTTCTCATTCCTAAATTATTACTGGCTCAAATGTCCTGAATACAGATTAGAAGAATTACCTGATTGTATTAACCTAGGGAAAGAGTTGAATAAAAACCCATGATCATATTTCAGTAAAATAGTCTCCATTAGAGAGCAAAATCTCTCTCCATCTCCCTCTCTCTCGTGTATTTATATGCAGCATGCAATGCCTTTTATAACCCATTTTTGGGGTACTTGAATAAAACTGAATATTGTCTACTCAGTCTGAAAGATGATAAAGTCACCTAGGACTCATCTCCTAGGACAGCAATAAACCAACCCTCCTGCCAGTCTCAGACACATAACATGCCTGCATTTAATGTTTGCTCTGTTCCGTTTGAAATGTTAATCATCCCTATGTAAATTCTGGCACACTGAAACTCAGTTCATATTAACTTCAGGTTACCTGATTTAGATACAGTAAAGGACAACCATTTATCATCTGCTTTCTAAAGATCAAAGAAACCTGTCCCTAAAATATGCCCCATAACATGCAAATGAATCTTAATGTCTCTAATTAGATTATAACTTGAGGGTGCTTTCTGCTGTTGAAATAAAGTGCTACTGTGTCACAGGTTTAATACACTCCAAGGATCTGATCTTCTCAGCAAGTCACAGCCACACTTCTTACCCTGGTCTATGATGTGCCTCCCCTCGCTGGTTTTGTTACAAAAAGAATTCAAACCTGCTTTTCTGACACTGATGGCATTGTGGAAACGCTCGGGAGTCGAGACTCCCCCACCAGGGGTTTCTGTGGCTCCTTGGTGCAACATGTTCAGCAGCAACTGAGCACGACAAGGTTTCAAGGCTCCACGTACCTGCTGATGAGTAAGAAATTAATTCACACTTCAAGCTTATTCTCCACTGCTTTTACAGGGAGATAATTATGTCATGGTGGTTATCTGTCTTTAAAATCCCAGCAGTGGGAAACCCTGATGCTTCCTTTGAGAGGTAGCGAAGGGAGGTCAGCACTACATCATCACTCAAAGTGACTCCACCTGCTATGCTGCACGGGAAAACAAGAATTTGCTGTCTCCACGAAGATTTAAAGTGGGAAAGCAAAAATACAGGGTAGTCATCACATAGGAAAACACTTTGTTTGACTGGGAAAGAAAAGCCTTAATCACCTGCTACAAATATATGTGTTTAAAAATAAAAGGTGTGGTTGGCGACTGGACCAGCACTTCCATTTCCACAAGGAATGCTGCAAACTCAACCAGCAGCTACTTGGTAAGCAGGAGATGGGAACAGCAAACGTGAAGAGATGGCTGAATGTTTGTTACAAATGCAGCCCTTCCTCAGGCTCGTGAATCATTTCTTAACTGATCCTGATTTCTTTAAGTACACTTGTTGATATGCTACAGGCTATATCAGTGAAGCAACATTGCCAGGAAGCAAATATCATTATGAGTTATGTGCACAAGAAGTGGAAAATCTGACCCATCTCTCTCTCTGCTGTCTTATGCATCAAAATATTATATTGTGAGGTGGCTGGGGTCCTTGTTGGTGTGTTTCTGTATGTTGATGGTGGTTTTATAAATTGTGGTCTCTTAAATTATTCCTCTGTAAGCACTGGAGTTTTTCTTTGGGCCTCTTTAAGTTAATATTAAAATCATTATGAATGTTTTTCAGCTCATTTGAGAGAATAATTTAATCCATTTGGATTTTCTGGAAATGCAGACTTTATGCATAAGGCTACTTTTCTTTTTTTCTTTTTTTTTTTTTTTTTTTTACACAAACACTGGATGGCACACGAGTAGAGAAAGGTTTTTTGTCTAACAAAGAGAGTCACAGAATGGCCTGGGTTGGAAGGAACCTTAAAGATCAAGCATCATCCAGACCTAATCCCCCTGCAGGGATGGGCAGGCTCATCTTCCACTAGACCAGGTTCCTCAGAGCTCCATCCAGCATGCTAATGAATAAAAATTGGGGAAAAAAATTAAGAACCTTAAGATAAGTGAATATTTTCAAGACTATTTGACCCTTTCCCACAGATCCTTGGACAACAAATACTTGGGGCTGAACATGTAATGAAATAAACTGGGAATGCTTATTTTTCACCATGTTTAAAAATCAGTTGTTCATTAAAATAATGAAAAAATGTGGTAATTCCAATATCAGCTTTTATACTCCAAGTGGTTGTTTCACTGTGTATTTTTCTAAGTCCTTTGTTCAGCACAGATTTCTAGGAGGAGAAAGATGTGCCAAGTGGATTTAAGGAGTTTTGCCAGCAGCCTGCAAGTTTCACACCCAACTCTGTGATGTGCAAATGCCAACATTCTTGAGTAATCACCTGAGCATCGGTGAAACACAGACCTGGGGCATCTGGGACCATTGGGATTCTCAACTCATTCAACCACTACAAAATCCAGTGGTCAAATCCCAGACCTGGGGGATTCTGTAGTGGTTGAATGAGAGTAGAGTGGGCATTAAAGAGTTAGTCCAAAGGTGCCAGAGGGAGAAGGGTCCTCAGATGGGGCTCAGCTGGACCCACTCAGTCTGTGGGGACTGCTGAGTTTCAAGAACACTGTTCTGAAGAAGGTAATGAAAGGGGATGACAGCAGAGTCCCTGAACAAAACAAAAGTTGCAAGTCTAGGAATTAGAGAGAAGCCAAAGGCTGTGGCCGAGGCTCCCTGGAGAAACTGAGCTTCCTTCATGAGGAGCTGGCAGAGAATTAGAGAAGCTGAAGTCTTTCAGCAAAGGTGACCTCATATTTGAGCTGGGATGGCCAGAAGAATCTGGCTCATACCAGATGTAACAAAGCAGAGCTTCCCAAAAGGAAACTTTTTTCCATATGAGTCATGCTTTTGCAAGAGCTGGGAACCTCTCAGTGTCAACTGAGTGTGCAAGGAATGGGAAAGCAGATGGATGAGGCCATGCCTCAGCCCTACATACAGATAGGTAAATTTAAAGAGAAACACCCCCAAAAATGTCATAAGCTCATGGTAATAAGCACATGGATTTACATGTTAAAATTCTGGGTCGTTCTTCTACAAATCTCTCACTGAAGGAACCCTGCATGCTCCTCACCCCTAAATTACACTGAAAATACAGTCAGGTCATGCCAGGTGTAGTCAGTATTATGGGATCTACAGGTCTAATCCACCTTCTTGCAACATGAGTGGCACAGCACTTACCCTGTGTACTGCAAGTTAGTGTAGGTGCATTTGAGACCAAGCATTTTAACTTCTGATCCTCCTAAAATCAGTCACACTCGTGTCATGATGACAAACTATGGTGGAAGAGGAGAGCTAAGCTTAATATATAACAAAAATGGGACACAATAAGGGTTTTTCTGGTTTTTTTTTTTCTATTCTACTGAAACAGATCTACTGTGTAATTTTGTTATGAATAACCTCCCACGACTCTATTATCCAGCACAGTTTGCTCTAAAAAGCTACACATGTACTTCTAACACTATGTTAAGGCAATGTTGGATCAGATGTAGCTAAAACTGGAAAAAAAGTAATTTTTTCTGGTATGTCAGAACAAACACAGAATGCTGGGGTTTTTATTCTGAGGTTAAATTGATTTTTGGTTCTAGTGGGGTCAATATTACTGAATTTATTTTTATTCTAGCAACATGTATAGTCTCTAATGATACAGGACACTTGGTGATCCTGACATGGTTAGAATTTGGGTCTATTTTTGTAGCTGGTGATGTGTGATAAAGATGAAGCATTTGGGGTTTGTTTTTTAGATGTCCCATAAGTAATTTCCAACTACATTTGTTTGAGCCAAGTAGAAAAACTTATTTTTCAACAGGAGTGAATTTATTAGCCACATTTTTTTCTCATTTATGTCTTGAAACATGCATGTTTGTAGTTCACAGGAGCCTGAGGCTTTACTTGTGAATAAATTATTTGTAATATCCTGATTTATTGTGGTGTTTTGGGGGCACTTCTTTCTGCCTGAGTGGCACCAATTAGGGTCAATAGCATCTGCCCAAGGTAGTTTCACTTCTGGTCACTTGGCCTTATAAAAAATAACATGCAGCTCTGGAAATATCAGACAGAAAGAACTTTAATTTTAATTCTGAAGACAGACCTTTAATTTTATGCTTGCATCAAGCAGGAAACATTAGACATAATGCATGAATATCAAAATGCTATGCTTTTTTCCACAGAAAGCTGATCTAAATGAGTTTAAGCTCTCTTAAACTGTCCTGTGTTAGTCATCCAGAGACAGTGATTTAAAATTCATTCCATTATCCTGGGTTAGAAGATATTTGGACATGTAAGTGATTTGGCACAGCTTTAGAAAATGGACCTAAAATGTCAGGTGAAAAATCACTGATTTGGTCTCCACTTTGTCAAATGTGGTCACCAACAGGTGATTCTGGAGTTAGCATCTTCCTCAGTGGATCACAGACTGGAGACCTGGACTGAAAAGCAAAAAGAAACAAAATACATTCCAAATGGCACTAAAGGCTCAGTTTCCCCTGTAATTTTGGGGACTGTGGTTAGTCTGCTTTTGCTCTGCTGTGTAATTGTTCTCTATCACACGTGTGCTCCTGGGACCTGCTGGTTCCTGGCAAGCTTGAAAATCAGGCAATTTATTTTGGTAACTAGGTATGGACATAGGAGCCCAGCTTCAGATATCTATTTTCCTTGCTGATGAATCACTGCTGGGCAGCATCCTGCCAGCAGCACAAACACCACACTGAAAATTAAGAGCTTTTAGCCAAATCAGGGCTTCACGAATATCACATATTGCAATATTGATTTCAATTTCTTTATGGATGAGATTCTTTAAGCATTATTGCCTGCTTTGTATATTTAGAGAAGGAAATAACTACAACATTTCCATTTCAGAAAAACAGCTTTGTGGCCTACTCACTGCTGAAATCCATTAAGAGACTCTGCAGGGTGGGAAAAGAGGTGGTTTTTTGTCTTTAGCTTGTATTTTATAGCTGTGTGATAGAGTCTGAATCTGTGTGGTCAAGGCTGTCCACCTGGCTGCTGCATTTTGTTCTACGTTTGTTTATATCTGCATCCCTTGTGGAAATCATAAAGCACTTACTTTTCAAAAGCACAGAGATGGTAAAAATGTGCTGAACACTTTGTCAGTGAGAGGGGAGGTCATTGCCAAACTGGCAGAGGCTCATTCCCTCAGCTCCACCCAGCTTTGTGCCAGCTTCCAGCAGGCTTTTTCAGCCCTGCATCCCTAACTGGTTCCAGTCAGCCTGCTGGTGCTGAAACTGCTCTTGTTGTAAGGTCAGCAAAGGCCTCGGGTTTTGTTTGCTGGGCTTTTTTTCAGTGATTTAAGCTCTTTCCTGTTGTGTTATTGCGTAACTGGAGCTCTTGACAAAACACGTGTCCCTGTGCCTGCCCTCCCTGGGAAGTGCTCAGCTCAAAAAGAAAGTTGCCAAGTTGCAGTAACAGCATTCTGGTACTCTGGGCAAAAATTTCTTCAATAATTTTGGATTCCACCGCACCACTAAATGCATTGAGAGTTGTTTTTTGTTTTTTTTTTTTACAACAGAAACAAACCACACCAAATACTCAGCAAGCTGTTCAAAAGTTTGTGTCATTAGTAAGACTTTCATTTACACTGGGACATAATGCTGGGTTGGGTTTGTTTGTGTGTTTGCAGTGCTTGAAATACGTGACAGGCTTCTGGTTTTCCTCTTCATTTGCTGTTACTTCTTAAACACAGTTGTTAAATGTTACAAAGACGCCCTGTTTTCTTCAGCTGCTGAGGCACATAGTGAATAGATCTTTCTGGTGAACAAATTCTGCATTACTTTCACTTGAGATTCCCTACAGCTCTTGGCACACAGAGAATCTGTTGCAAATAAACAAAATAAAATTATTTTTAAAAGTAATTCTTATGATTCTGCTTATAAGTTCTACATCTCAAGGACTGACACACTTCTCATTTCATCTTCAGATTTTCTAGTTTTGTGTTTCCTTCTAAGCAAAGCAAGGTTGTCTTGTTAGACCTAGACTTGTTAGACCATGTTGTATACATTTTGTTCAGCTTTTTGTTCCCTGTCAGCTTCACCAGTCAGATATTATGGTGGTAGCCTGGTCCTACAAGGCTGATCCTTTATGAAGAAATGTTTAAGGGATGGGACTGTAAGCACTGTAGGCAGCACTGATGCTTTTGCAGGAAAGCATCTGCCAGAAGTTTCTTGTGTCACTTTTTTCTGATAGGGTTTTGGCTTTGGGTAACAAATAACCTGACAAATATATGACAGGCTGAATGAAGCAAGTGTCATTCCAAAAACATACCTGTGTTCTGTGATTTCTATGGAAGGAGCTGGGTTTTTACTTAAGAAGTACTGATCCAGTATTTCCTGTCTTGGAAAGACTACAGTGCCTTCATAGTGAAAAGCAATGAAGAGCTGTGACACCAAAGGAAGTGGTGAATTATCTCAATCATATTTTGTTCCTTTATTTTCTAATCCTGGGTATACCTGTGAAATCCATTTATTTATAGACTCCCCTCTATCACCAGCATAACCAAACTCTCCTTCTGTACCTAACTCTTTCATTTCTGACAATCCCAGCAAAAGTAGCTGATCATTTCTCATATTTTTCTTGGAATGTTTTCTTTCCCTTCTCTAGTTTCCCTAGGAACTGCCTATAACAACTTATATCTGCAGTATATTAATATAGCACATGTCCAAAACTCAATCAGGTCTCTTTCAGGTCTGCAGCTGAACAGACTTGGCTTGGGTTTTTTAGGTAGGTTTGGGGTTTTTTTATTTTGAGGGTTGGGGTTTTTTCCCCCTTTATTTTTCTTTTGTCATTGTTGGTTGGTTGGTAGGTTGTTGTTGGTTTTTTCCCCAACTGCTCCAAACGCAATTTTACCTTTTTTCCACTTACATTTTTTCCTCAGTTTTTTGGTTTTAGCAGTTTCCTAGGAACTGCCAATCAACATCCAGCATAGCTTTACTGGGTGAACATGGGTTTATATTTACTGGGTGAACATGGGTTTATATTTACTGGGTGAATACAGTCTTTTCAGACATATGACTGACACATTTGCACCCTTTTGGAGCAACTGTCCCTTGAACAACCATTCCAGAACCAATTTGAATTTTCAGCCATTTAGACTTACTTTACTGCAATATGGTGATGTCTATCCCATTATGTTGTCTCCTGTGGGAACATGGAAGCATCTCCTGATGTCAGCCCCCTTTGGGTGGTTTCTAGGATCCCTTTCCCTTCCCTTCCCTCTTTCCTCTTTCCTTTTTCCTTTCTTCTTTCCTTCCTTTCCTTTCCTTTCTCCTTCCCTTCCCTTCCCTCTTTCCTCTTTCCTTTTTCCTTTCTTCTTTCCTTCCTTTCCTTTCCTTTCTCCTTCCCTTCCCTTCCCTCTTTCCTCTTTCCTTTTTCCTTTCTTCTTTCCTTCCTTTCCTTTCCTTTCTCCTTCCCTTCCCTTCCCTCTTTCCTCTTTCCTTTTTCCTTTCTTCTTTCCTTCCTTTCCTTTCCTTTCTCCTTCCCTTCCCTTCCCTCTTTCCTCTTTCCTTTTTCCTTTCCTTTCCTTTTCTTTTTTCTTTTCTCTCTTCTTGTCCTGGATGCAGCCTATAACCCCAGTCTCTTCTACAGTTCATTATTTCCCTCTTTCATAAAGGTACTCTGCTGTGAGGATTTCTACTGCAATACAATTATTATTATTACACTGGAAATCTGACTTTCTCATTTCTTTCACTTTTATTTTTTACCCCATAGCACTACTGGAAATGTTGTATCTTCTGCTGGTGGTATAAACAGCACTGCTGGTTTACATGATCTTTTTACTGGTGGTCAACAACATGGAAGAAATTGTTCCCTGGGACAGCTGGTCTGGTAAAACATTTTCTTTCACAATCACATAAACTGAACCACTCTTGTTAAAAAAACATCCTTTCTCCTGCTTGTTTTTCTGTTGAAACAGGCAATCTTTGTAAGTGCTGCTAGACACAAACTCTGCCTATCATCCAGAAGAAATCAAGCACATCCTTTTTTCTGCAAACCTTCTCCTTTCCTCACATTAATAAAGGGATGCACAGGTGGTAACAATTGCATTGTCCCATCTCCTACCACACACGTTAGGGCATCTACCTGATATTTATGTTCCTGGGGCTCCTTTGCAGGCAGGTGAACACACCCAGGAGGATTTGCACAACTTCTCTAGCAGGGTGGCCATGTGGCAGGGAGCTCCTCTGCTGCAGATCCTCGTGAAGCACCAGCAGCCCTTGTGCCTCTGGTGTGCTGCTGCTCACTCCTGGTTTTGATTGAACAGGGTTGCTTCATTTGTCAGAGCTTTTGCAATCCCCTCCACAGTTGTCTTTGTTACAGGCTCTATTTAAAAGCCCTTCCCCCCAGCTCTTGCTGAGGAATTCTGGTTTTCTTTCACTGTCATTTCCAAAGATTCAGGATTACTTAATTTCTTTCTGAGTGCTGCTGGTTTTCTTTCAAGCTTTTCCCAGCAGCCTGATCTCACTGAGATTTCCTTATACTGTTCCTAGTATGACAATAGTATCCTTTTGTTTGTTTGTTTGTTTGTTTGTTTCATGATGTTTTAGGAATAATGGCAAAGCTTGGAGAAGTTTGGGAACTTACAAGTCTGACACATGCTTCCTTGACCTCTCTAAAACCTGAAAAATTACAAAAGTTATGTGTTTAATGTTCTCAGTAGCTTGGTGGATGAAATTAACACGAGCATGCTGAAATGTCATGAAGAAAGCAAAACAAACAGGGCTTATCTGGAGAAATAAAGCAGGTGATCTAGCAGAGGAGCAGAGATTTCAGTGCAGAAAATGAAATCATCAGCTCTGGGTAGCAAAAATGGAAAGCCAGGAGCCAGTTGTAATGGAAGGCTGAGTACGAGAGAGAAGAATGGTGTCACATGGACATTAAACATAGAAAATGAGTGGGCAGGGAGAAAAAAAAGAAGTGATAGTCAGAACAGACTGGAGGGAGGGAAGCCTCGTTATTCACAGCACGAATCTGGGTCCTCTGGGGACCAGCTGGAGGAGCAGAGTTTTGCAGAAATTATCACAAGAGAGGACAGGGGCACAACCAGCCTTGGAGAGAAGATGCAGCCTTTGGGGAAGCCAGGCACAAGGGACAGGTCATCCTGTCACAGCTTTTACCTGTTCTTGTCCTCTGCAGGAGGAGCAGAAGGGTAAATGGAGGAAGAGAGAGGCTGAGTTAAAGGGGAACACCAGGAAAGGCAAAGATAACAAGGAGGGAGTAAGGCTCAAGGTAGAATGGCCCATTTCAGAGGAAGATAAAAAGGAAGCTGGGAAAGGAAGGCAAAATGAGAAAGTAAAAGCTGGTAGGAGCAGCAAAACAACAAGGCAGAATGGAAACAGAATCAGAAAATCATACAGTTGTTTAGATTGGGAAAGACAAGATATTCTACATATGCAGAAATCTGTATACAAAATCTGAGATGAAAATTCCTCAGTACAGAAAATCTAACTTCAGAAAACTAAAAGCATAAGGATAAAAGGAAGCTACTACAAATCAAGCTGGCTTAACCTTTGCTACAAGCTGGGACAAATGGAAATAGCTGGGGAAAAAAAGAGATGCATTAACAGCAATATTTAACCAGGGAGTTACAGCCTGTGTGTGATGTGTGAACCACTAAGTGTTCAGTGAAAGATAACCTTGTTTTCAGCTAATACAATCCTGCCACACAGGGCTCCTGCCTCCCCTGGAGAAGAGAAATCCACAAAAATAAAAATGAAGGTTGGAAACCATTTGAATGACAATAGGATATGAGAATATAAAGTATGACAGAAACAGAACTATACAAGCATAAAGCCAAGCACAGATGAGCAGCTGAGATGATAGCAAGACAAATGACAGTGGGTTTCTGGTTATAACAAAGTGACCCATTGCCTGAGAGGCTGGAACACTCCCCAGTTCAGCAACTGCTGTCACTGATACTTGGTGACAGAATCTGGCTCAGTGGAATATTTTTAGTTTCTCCTTCACAAATTCCTTCCTCTCTTGTATCTTTGTATATATGTATATATAGATAGATATATATATGCATGTGCCCCTTTTTTGTATGAGAGATGCCTTTTTTATCACTAATCTGGCATTTTCTTTGATGCAACTGAACATGCAGCAGAATACAAACAAAAGATGACATGGAGAAAAAAAAAGACCAGAAGGAGTGGTAAGGGGAGAACACTGTGGAGCAGAAACTAAAAAAAAACTTCAAAGCATATTAAATTCTCCTGAAATGGAGGATATGGTTGAAGTAGGTTCAATAAAATAACACAACTTTTCTTTAAAAGGAGACAGGGCTGATGAAAAGAAAGATGAATTAAGGTAACTCTGAGTACTGCAGGACCAGAAACACCAGATTGCAAATAAGAAATCCTGCGCTGTAGAGATTTGAGAAAATATTGTGCTCTTGGAAAGACTGAAATATTTGAGATATGGCCACTATATAACTGAAACCAAGAGGAAATCTTTCCAGATACTTATAATGTTTTGAAGTACTGTTGATTGTGTGATTTTCAAAATCAAATCTGAGATCAGAATACTGTAGGGACCAAGAGACCCTCAGAAAAGGGTTTCTAGAACCCTTTCAGGGTTCTAGAGATTCTGAGATTCTGAGAATTGGCTGCAGAACAGAGCTAGATCTGATTACAAGTTTTGAAAATGAAACCAGCTGATGCTACAGAACCTCATCAGGAAATGAAGAAGCAGAACAGGTCTGATAGTCAGAGGTGAAGTCTGAAAATATTCAATCAACCAGTGGAGTTTCATGAAGCAATGGAAGAAACCAATCAGAAGAAAATGCAGGAGTTAAATTCACAATTATAATAAAATAAAATAGAATAAAAACATCTTGTAAAATGAGTGACTACACGAGTGACTACAGTTGTCTTTAAAAGAAATACTCTGTGTGGGAGGTTCTTTGTGGGAACTGTCCAAATGGCAGCTGTCTTTCAGGTGGGATTTATCTCCTCTGACTAAAGCAGTTTACAGTCAAGGTCTCTCCTCCTGCCTGGGAAGGAATCCCACCACTGTTAACAGAGTCAGTGCAGCCAGAACAGCTCGAGGTGTGATTCAAGTGAGGGGATACAGGTCCCTACATCTGAACAAGAACTGTTCCAAATCTACATTAACAATATTGACTATATTGGCTGGCCCACTGCTGTTGTAAGTGAGGCCTTGGAAGACACCTTCCTTTTGTTAGGAAAATCCAGCCCTGGTACCTGAAACTCAGTGAGTTTGAGCTGGACACTGTTTTGCAAGCCAAGTTTCAGTAACATTTTTTTCAGTTCAATAACTATTCAGCATGAGTAGGTAAAAACTCATGTCATGCAGTGAACAAAATATTCTTACTGTGAGTAAAATGTAAATCAGATGTAAAGGAAACAAACATGAAAGAACAAAACTCAGTCTTACCTCCCATTGGGAGAGCTGAAACTATGGAAGAACAGCAGTTCATGAAGATAAAATGAAAGAGGTGTGCAAAGAAAAGCTGAAGTACACAAAAATACAACAAAATAAGAATAGAATTTCTAGTAAATAGACCAGGCCAGAAAGAACCTACTAAGATGATAAAAGGTGAGTGCAGGTAACAGCAAAACAAGCCTTGAAACAGATACCAGCCCATATCTAAATATAGTCAAGGGAATTTTAGATCAGCAAGTTAAGATATGTCTTGGATTTGCTTATGATGATGGGAAAATTACTGGCTGGCTAAAAATAGATTACTTTTCTTGTTGTTCTGCTGTAACACTATTAAAGAACATCACTGGTAATCTTATGTCTAGTCCATAAAGAGTGACACACGTATTACACCAAGTGTGGTAATTACAGAAAATGGCCCCTGATTTGATTAAGATGTTAAATGGCTTGCAAAAATAGTATTGCTTAAAGCACTTCATGGCCAAGGTATCCACAACATAATGATTTCATGGAAAATGTCATCCAGATTGCAACAAGGGTGCCTAGCAAAATCTCAAGGGTGAAACACAGTATTATTTCACCCTACTCTGAAAAAAGACTGTCAGTTGTTAAAAGTTTAATGGGAATTGCTTAAAATTCATTACATAGTTGGTATTAAATGCAAGCATACTGCAAATTCTTACTAGCCCCATTGAGAAAAAAAAAAAAAGTGGGGGGGGGTAATGAATGCATGTGAGGAAAGCTATGAAAAAAGCCCACATAAAAGGCCACATAAATAAAGCCCTCTCAGCCACAGGGCCCTGTATATCTCACATAATGCAAACCACAGGTGAAGCTCTTCCAGATACTCCACATGAAGCTCATTCCTATTTGTTCAAGCAATTACTGAACAAACAAAGGCAATTCTCGGGAGAAACTCAGGTCATCTTCTGCTTCTTCCAGAAGAGAGAAAGCTTCTTTGTCTCCTACAGTTTGAAATAGAGCAGGTTTTTGTGCAACTGGACAGCAGCAGTGAAGATAACTGTGAAGAAAAGCAGATGAAGTCTACCAGATCCTGAAGAGATCTGTGAAACAGAGAAGCCAGCTGAGAGACAGGGAATTTCTTTGTGTTGTACTGTATATGATTTCCTTCTAGATGATTCAAATGAGAGGGTTATTTGAAAGATTAAATACCCTGGCTTAAGTCAAATGTAGCCAGCAACTGCCAGTGAGAGGAAAAGTAGGATATTGAGATCAGTGTGTTTCCCTCACAAATTCTTTCTTTCTTAATACTATTTTAAACTAATCCTGGCAATAAACATGATTTTAAAGTGTCATTTTTAGTGTTGTGTGAAAGTCACAGGAACCATTGTTATAATGAGGTTTGGGGGCTTCCTAAGCAAGAAGGCTGTGAAATGGTGTGAAAAGGAAGAAGAGAAGGTTCCACAAAGTAGCTGTTCATCTTGAAAGGCAGCATCTTCAATCCTTTTTGAGACATTGAATATCATAGGATCAGTAAAAGAAACCTGAAGGTCCCAAATATTGCATCAATCATTTCAGGCTGGAAGAATCATCATGAATCCTCATCATGAGGCATGGACCATACAGTGAGTGAGCCTCTGAAAAGATGCTTGCAACAAAAAACTGTTCTCTGTTCCAAATTGCACTGAATGGGCAAGATGATTCTGGCAAGATGATGCTGGTTCAGAGAATAATAAACCCTTTTGCTTTTCTGGTGTGGTCTGCCAGGGAAAGGCAGATCTCACACTTTGGCTTTGGAGTTTGTTTTGTATTAGTCTGACTGGATGTTTCAAAGAAAATGGCCTCATATTAGGATTCACTGCCATGAAGGAAGCACAAATTCTACACAGCACAGCTAGACCTGGAAATCATTAATTGCAGATTAAAAAATAGTTTTGAAATGAGAACAACTGCTTTTCCTGTCAAGCACCGATTGCAAAACTTATTCAGCTGTAAGATACCACTCTGTTCCTACTGCCTGAGTGTGCACAGGCTTTGGTTGTGTATCTCACAGTGTGTGAGGGTATCTGGTGCTGATGGCAGGCAGGCTAATGACCCAGTGCTTGTTCAGTCCCACTGATGCTTTGCACTAACCCAGAAGAGGACTCCTGTGCCACTGGTACCAATGACCCCCAGAAAAACTTGCAGCCTCCAGAGAGGAGCCCTGGACAGTTGTCAGGCTCTGTATTTGGAGCAGAGAAGAGGCTCCATTCTACCAGCACAGCTGTCTGCAGAGGCTGTGTTCAACAGCTTTTTTCCTCTTTCTTATTTCCTCTGACCCAGGCTAATTGCTTCTTTCATCTGCATGGAGATATCCTGACTCCAGAGAATGTCAATTAGCAGATTTGTTGATTTTTGCCCCCCTCCTCATCATTGAGGAATGTAGCCTAAAGGAATGGTTCTTCTCTTCTCACCCCATGTGTTGGACCTAGTTATCAAGTAACCTCAGGACGTGTTAGATCAGCTTATTGATCTGATAGGAAACTAATTATTTGAGAGGATTTGTGATTTATGTTCTACCAGATCAGCAAGCTGATGTAATTCACCGTGGTGGTACAAAGGCAAGAAAAACTAATGTTTAGGGATGGGGTAAAAAGGAACCCACCCTTCAGAAGTAGCTCCCTGGGGAGAATGTGTAATGTAAAACTGCACCTCCAGCAATGGTCTTTCCTCACTTTTCAAGGGTTATATTGTCTCACTAGTTAAACAACATAAAAGATGTGAAGTCACAGACTCCATGAAATAACCTTATCCAATTTGATTCATGTTGACAGAACACACAAAATCAGTCGTGATGAGCAGTTCTGTGGAAAGATTTTAGGTGAAGTGTTTGCACCTGGGATGGGGCAGCCCTGGCTGTAGGGGCAGACTGGGGTCTGGAACTGGTGCCTAGAGAGGCTGAGCTAGAACAGAGGCTAGGCAGACCTAAAGAATAAAGTAGGGATTTATTAGGAGGCCTCAATGGATCCACCTTGGGCAGCACAAGAGCCCAGCCAGGGCTACACCCAAGATGAACCAAAATGGTCACAAAATGGACTAATGGTCATGGGGTCTCTCTCTTTTGTAAGTTCTGCTCCATTTGCATCTTGTAATTGTCCAATTCCAGCTTTAGGTTATGAAGTCCCATCCTCCTTGTTTTTCTCTCTTCAATTCCCTGTTGTTTGTGCTGTTCGGGCCTGAAACTTGGAATGATTGTCCTTGGTTCTCAGGCTGGAAAGGGATTGTTTTGTCTCCCTGCTCTGTGAAGAGAACCTACTAATACTTTATATGAAAAGCTACACACCAAGGCAGTGCAGAATCTGAAAAATATGAAAGCTAAAACTTAAGGCATCATTTCTCCCCTTTAGAGGCTTGACAAGGCCTTTACCTTATTGAGTCTCTATTCTAAACATTTACTAATAATAGTTATTTAATAACAGATAAGTATTTAACAATAGTAAGTAACTAACAATAGTAAACATCTAACAATAGTAAACATCTAACAGCAGTAAATATCTAACAGATAAATATCTAATAGCAAATAAATACCTAAAAATAGGAAACTGGAGAGCAGTGCCATGGAAAGGGACCTGGGGGTGCTGGTGGAGGGCAAGCTGGACATGAGGCATTAATGTCCTGGCAGTCAGGAGGGACATCCCTGTCCTGGGGGCACCAAGCACACCATCACCAGGAAAGGGAGGGGATTGTCCCACTCTGCTCAGGGCTGGGGCAGCCTCATCTCGAGTGCTGGGGGTAGTTCTGGGTGCCACAATATAAAAAGACATTGAGCTGTTAGAGAGTGTCCAAAGGAGGGCACGAGGAAGGTGAAGGGCATCAAGGGGAAGCCATGTGAGGAGTGGCTGAGGGCACTGGGTCTGTTCAGCCTGGGGAAGAGGAGACTGAGGGGACACCTCACTGCAGTCACAACATCTCGGGATTCCCTGGTTAGGATGCTCCCATGAGTCCCTTTTCACAGCCAGATGATAGAAGGGAGAGTTGGAGTTCCTTGGCTTTGGTTCCCAAGGTTGTTCATTTTCTCTTATCTATAACATGTTCTCCCTGCCCAGCCCAGATGTGTTCAGCAGCTCAGCTCAAGGCACACTGCCCACCCTCAGGGCTGTGTTGTCTTTTTATACTATAAACTACACAGACATTATTTACAGTTAATCCCCAATACCCATCACCTGTGTTAGACAGTCAGTTTCTACTCTAAACCAACCCCAAAGTGCCACCATCACCAAGAAGATGGAGGCCAGGAAGAAGAAGGAGGAAGGACAGTGCACGCCCAGATTGCTCCATCTTGACTCCCCTGTACCCTTAGCATAAAAATCTGAACATTCTCATTTCCCACCCTGTGATAAGCTGATCATTCTACTCTACTTTCCCTGGTTTGTAACTCTTCCCATACAGTTGGTAATTTTTTCCATGGCTCAAGATTGAGGGCAGAAGGGTCTTGGGCTCTGTGCCAAGCTCCCTGAGCCCCCTGCCCGGGGCTCAGCCCATCCAAAGCCACCAGAGAGGTGTCCTGGGTTCCCACAACAACATCCTCTTGAGGGAAAGAGGAGGGGCAGGCACCAATCTCTTCACTCCCATGACTCCCATTCCACCCAAGGGAATGGCCTGCAGCTGCAGCAGGGGAGGGTTAGGTTGGATATTAAGAAAAGGTGTTCCACCCAGAGGGTGGCAGGGCACTGGAACAGGCTCCCCAGGGAAGTGGTCACAGCCCCAAGCCTGAGAGAGCTTAAGAAAGGTTTGGAAAACTCCCTCAAGCACATGGTGTGACTCTGTGCAGGGCCAGGAGTTGGACTCTGATGACCCTTGTGGGTCTCTTCCAGCTCAGGATGTTCTGTGATTCCCTGACTGCAGTCCACTCCCTGCTTCAGAGGCTTTGTCAGATGCTATGCTTAGAGTCTAGCCCTTTTTTACTGGCTCATCATATTTGTTGTCACCTCATACCTGTTGGGAGAGGTGTGGATGGAATTCTCTGAGTCTTATTCAATGACTGTTCCCTCAATGCTGTTTTTAATTAATCTCATTTAAAGGGACTCATTGTTTTGTGGGCAGGGTTCTTTTGCCCCAGGAATTTTAAGTATTTTGATTATGAATAAATTATTGAGCCAAAATTATTTTCTTAAAACATCAATAGTCTTACTTCTCCCTTAGTACTCCCTGGCCCTGAGGGAGTTGCTAGGAAAGGTTCTGTCATGTGGAGGTGAAAGAGGAAGGGAAGAAGCTTGGGTCAGTATGGAGAAACATGGGGAAAACCTCAGTTTTCCCATGAGCTGGGATTTTACTTCATCCCAAGCTCCCAGTGGTGGGGAGCCAATGTACTGATGGGAAGGCTCTGTCTCTCACATTAACATCCTGCCCCACATCCTCTTCCCATCAGTGATAGGAGCAGCAGATAAATGAGGCCAAAGATGCAGAGAGCAGAGAACAGCTGTGCCAATGGTGCCAATGACTCCAACAGTCTGACTTCAACTCTTCTGGGCAAAAAAGAAAAAAAATCATTGGCCAGATGGGAGCACCGTGATGGATTTCTCTGAGCTTCATAAATCATGCTGACCAACTTCACATTTGGAGTCATTAGTTCATTTTTATACTAAAAAAGAATGATGTGAAAGGTACGATACGCAGTGTCTTGAAGTATGCATGCAGTTTTTATGGTGATATAAACTCCTTTCAAAGAAGTTTTACTCCCCTTAGTGATAAACCTTTTCTTTTTTTTTATGTTGTTCTTGAGTCCCTCTTTTAAGAGCATTCATGCACTCATCTGGCTGTAGAAAATATGTACCATTACTGGACCTTGCAGAACACTCCATGTGTCATTTGTTTTGATCAAACTTTTAGACCAACTTTGAAGCAAAAGTTTTAACTATGGAACCTCCAGCAGTCTTCAGAAAGAAAAACTGCCAGCACCAGCCTACACAAATGATGCAGATGTGGTTTCCCTCATACCCTTTGTTCCAAAAAATGGTAAAACTTCAGGCTCCCAGAAATCACTAGGAGTTCAGGGTGCCTAGCACCTAGCAGGGCGAGCATCTGCAAATACATTTTATTTGATGGCTACTTAACATAAAACACCTGAGTCCCTGAACTGAATGTCCCTGTGTGAAGTAGAACCAAGATCTTCCATCACTCCCTGGCTGAGCTTCCTATTCATGAGACGAGCAAGTCATGCCACCACCCTATAGCACAATAATTATATTTGCAAAATAATGTGAGGGGGAGGAGGAGGACCTTCAGTATCCTCATAGAATAGTCTCAGCTTCAGAACAGCTTAGGGCTTGGAGCAAAAAGCATTTTCCTGGGAATAGAGTGGCATGGTTTTGAATGCCCTTCATCCTTGAGGCTGAACATGTTCCCTGTAGTGCCTGTGGTGATGACTCTGCTGCCAGCCTGTTTGCTGTGAGTTATTCAGAAAGAAAACTTCTAAGTCTTCCTTAGGTGTGGCCTGCACACGGCCAATTTATCCAGCCTCTGTGGCATTTGGGGCAATAATGCCTTGCCTGAGAATTCAGCCAGGTTTGGGCATATTTTAGGTACCATATCCTGGTTTTACTGAGATGGAAGCAATTCCAAGCACAAGCAAAGCAGAAGAAGGCTGCAAAGCAAGGGACTGGCATAACTTAGTTGCCTAAGGAAGCCATTTGGCAAAGCACATGCTGGGATTGGGCAGAATTTATGCACCTAAGTTCTACCTAAATACCTAATTTATGGATCTAGGCCAATATAAGTCTAGCTGTGCTGCATGCACTTCTCTGCTAGGGAAAAAAAAATGATTCTGCATAGTGGAAGGTATCCACTGTTCTGGGGATTAAGAGCACTTGCTCTATGCTTTACTTAGGCTGGGTGGGGAAATATTAGGACATGACCACTCTCACCTCAGGAGCCCAAAATT
This sequence comes from Peucedramus taeniatus, assembly GCA_013400575.1. Taxonomy (NCBI): domain Eukaryota; kingdom Metazoa; phylum Chordata; class Aves; order Passeriformes; family Fringillidae; genus Peucedramus; species Peucedramus taeniatus. The sequence continues at coordinate 40,034 of WBNO01030431.1, forward strand.
CACAATTTCCCCCTTGCTCTGGCCAGGCAGCTTTCCACAGCCCCTCACAGGAAGAGCCACTGCTCACTTTACTCATCATCTAAGGGCTCTTGCCTTTAGGAGAGAAGGGAGCTGTTTACAGAATAACTTGTGTTTCCCCCAGAGTATTGTTCCTCTTGTAGTCCATAAATCTCAGGTGCTGTCAGCGCTGAGTGGAAATGAAAGGTATTGCTGGACAGGGAGGAATTTTTATCTTGCATCCATTATTTAAAGATAACTCCAGATCTTCTCACACTCACACCTCTTTGTGTCTGGAATATCTTGTGTGGGACAACAGGGACTTAAAGTTTTGACCACATGGCATGACGGGGACCAAACCACAAAACAGCTTGTCTGTCCAATTTTATTTTTCCTAAGGTGTTCAGAATGGGAGAGGGGACAAAGCTGCCCGTGTCGAATAATCTCAGCCGTGAATTACAAATCTTTTGTGGACACAGGAATGCTGTGAGCTTCAGTGCTTATTCAGAAAGTGGTTTTGCAAGGCAAGGTTCTCTTGGAAATATCATGGCCACGGCACAGTTTTGGTAATTTACATTTGTAATGTGTGACTTAAATCGAAGGGCGTGGATGGCTATGCATAAATGCACATGCAATCGGATTATTCACGTGAATTACACTATACACACGGGCACTGAGAGTCATTTCTGCAGCCGGGGATTGCACCTGAATTACTGCCACCTCCCTGAAACACCGAAAAAAACCCCAGACCCCCTTTGGCAGAGGGGCACAAAGCACACACAGCCCGGTTTGCATGAAGGAAAAACATGCCATCTCTTTATATTTGAGGACTAAACCTTTACCTAAGAAATTTCAAAAGCGCCCGAAGCGGAGGGTGTGAGAAGAGCGCGTTCACCCGGGGAGGAAATAGGACAAAACTTTCAATTTCCTTTGTCCTTACGGACGCGATCGGGGGCTGCCAGCGGCGGAACCGAGGATTTTGGAGTTCGCAGCGCTGCGGTGCGAACGATCGGGGCCGGTGCGAACCATCTCGGAGCCGCGCTCCGCCGCCGCCGGGCTCCGTCCGTCCCTCCCTGCCCCCGCCACGGCCGCCGCACACCGGATCCCGCTCCCGATCCCACCCCCGTTCCCGCGGGACGGCCCCGGCCGCCTCCCGGCTCTCCCTCCATCCCCGCCCGCCGGAA
>WBNO01030431.1:41335-104898 GCA_013400575.1 Peucedramus taeniatus
CCCCGGGCGGGCTCAGCCCGGGGTCCCCGCGGAGCCGCCGCAGCCCCCCGGGACAACTCCTGATCGCGCTTTGCCCGCACTTCGCGCAGTTGTTCCCCCCGGGGTGAGCAGCGCTGCGGTCTCCGTGCAGCCCTGCGTGTCCGGCCTGCTTGGCCAGTTCCTTCGGGCGCCTTCTCCCCCTGCCCCCGAGTTGTGCCCGTGCAATGTGTCTGTCTCTGCTTTCCCTCCGTTGTTGCCTCGTATCACCCCTGCGAGGCTGTGTAGTTACCATTAGAGACCGCCTCGTTCCTCTCGTGCTCCTCGGGTATCCACCTGCACAGCATCCTTCCTCAGTTTAGCACGAAACCCCTCATCCTATTTCTATTTCCAGCAGTCCCTAGATTTAACCGCGATAGGTGCACACTAGAAATGTAGGGGCTGATTTCGACAGTCACCTAGAAATCCTTTTTCTCCCTGCGCTTCCATCTAGGCTCAGAGTCTGTGTGGTTTCCAAGTGACTGAGAGAGGTGGAATAGGTAGGAGGAAAAAGGGACTTGAAACATTAGAAATAACTTGGAGGGAGGAGGGTGGAATCAAGTCTTTGCTTCTGCTGCTTGTTCCACTCTGGAGAAGTATCAGCAGGAGGTGCTGGAGGAGGAGGATTTACAGCAGACAGACCCGGAGCCAAACTCTTGGCTGCTGGAGCTGCACACAGGCTGCCTATGCCACTGGGAGGTGGTGGAGTGTAGAAATACGTGCAGTTGTTTTTATGTATATTATAAACACTTGGATTATCACGGGGAAATAATCTGCAAGTGACTTGGTCTGTATCAGATTATTTGCTTTTTATGTTTGGTTAGTACTTAGGCATTAAGGGATCAGAAACAGCCTTTTAGAAAACTGGGCAGCCTTTTTTTTTTTTTTTTTTTTTTTTTTTTTTGAGTTGGGAATAGTTTAAAAACCACAGGTTTCTGGCTATTAGAACCCTGCAGTTTGATTTGCAGAGAAGGTTCTGTTGTTTGTAAGAAGGCATTTAATGCTGGGAAATAGAACTACTGATTGCTATCAGGCTCCTCTTGCTCCTGCTCTCAGTGCTCAGATTGAGAAAGTGGCCTTCATCTACAGCAATATGCATGGGGCAGATGTGTGTGAAGTGCTTTTCTTGTTCAACACCGGCATTAGCTGAGTGTTAATTCTTTTTTTAAACTATTCCCACTGTCTCTGTTGACTGATGATGATTTCCCAGTAATTTTCCAAGTGTCTCATTTGTTTCTGCTGTTAAGTGCCTTCTAAAGGAAATGCAGTTTGCTTTTGAATGTCTGGAGTATTGTAACAGAGCAGAGTTATCATCAGGTAAATTAAACTTGTTTCTGAACACAAAGCTGAGGCGTGACCTTGGATACATTGACCATAATTCATCAATCAGATACCAAAGTGTCTAAAAACCAAATCTGTTCCTGTAGTTTTCCTCATTCATGGGTATGTTAATGAATCTCTCCATACACAGATATAATCAAACATAATTATTCTGGGGTTTATCTCTTCCTTTGCTCTGACCATTGTTCTGGAACCTAGTCAAAATATGTTCAAAATACATTTTCTTTTAAGAAACAATTTTTGAGTGAATGGCACTTCTTTTGCAGATGTATATTATTGTAAAGCTGTCTGTTAAATAATTCTGTGAGGCATGTTCTAGATGGTGAGGAAAGCTTTGTCCTCCATTATGAATTGAAGTGCTTTTTATTCTTTGAGCTATTCAGCACTGGAAGGGTATTTTTTGCAAAGTTCTTAGAGCAGCCATAAATTCTTGTGCTGGAGAGACTTCCTGTTTGCTGTACTTTGCCCTGTGCCGTTATCGAAAGGCACCTTGATTTTTGTCCTGCAGAAGACAGGAGTGAAGAAAAAATAGCCAGAGCAAATAAGTAATAAGCAGGATAAAAGCCACCACATAACCCAGCCTGAATTTTTTTTTTTCTTTAGGAAATGTATTCTTGCTTTTATAATTCAATGAGAGAGTGCTACGTATCAATAATTTTTTAATTGATGGGGGCAAACTTTTAAGGGTAGAGGTGCATGGAGGTACCTAACATCTCCAGAGCTTCTATCACACCAGGAACCTGTTACTTGAGAATTTTGACCATTAGTGGTATGGGTTTTTTTTTCTATCTGGACTCCTGACTCTTAAGAGTGGTAATAGAAAGGAAGAGATGTACCCACATCCTCCACTAGATTTACATGGAAAATTATTTTAATGTAAAATGCAATAGAGTTGTAAACAGTGCAGGCACACTTGTTAGTCACAACAGTGGTGGAATTATGCTAATACAATGCTAATGCTCTGTGGTGCAGTTGATACCGTGCCTCTTAAGGAGCTTGTGACTTGCATGTAACTCAGTTAGATGGATTTTTGTTCAGATCTCTGCCTGCCAGGTGATCTGATGCTGCTGAAGTTCAAGGCAGGGAGATGTGGCAATGAGCCTGAGTTGCTGGGCACAGGAAAGAACATTAAAGGAGGGCACACTAAAACCATCCTTGTTATTATTTGAGAACGAGAAACCCCAGTCAGGTTTTCAGGTGTGTAGCTTCTCTTGGCTTACAGAATTCACACTTGGGCAGTCTTGTGAGTCAATTCTGAAATACTTGTTTCTAGGACTAAAGGTTTCAACATGGGGAATCTGACACAGTATTTTAACCACCTTAGTTTTAGGGAGTAGACCAGTATGGCTAGCATCATTTCTCATTTCAAAAGGTAATTGGAATGTTTTGCTGCTTGTTTTCCAGACTTACCCACAGGTTGGGAGGAAGCATATACTTTTGAAGGTGCAAGATATTATGTAAAGTAAGTTGAATGTTTGTCACAATACTATAATTTTCAATTAGTTTGTCTAAATGTTTGCTGTGATTCTGAATGCGTTCCATACTGAACTTCAGTGTTGGGCTATAAATCCAAAAGGAGCATTTAAATCTGTCATAGGATATGTAATCCTTTGTTCACTGAATTCTGCACAGCTAAAACAATTTCTTTACTGTTTGGGTTAATTAAAGCAGTTTGAGGATGCAGATTCAAATGCAGTTTCTGCTGTGAATGTAACCATCTAGCAACAAATGTCCTTGCAAGCCAAGAATACCTTGAATTTGTCTGTTTGCTTGACATCTGTGTGTGTACCCTCTTGTGCCATAAATGCTTTCACAAAGGCAAGATCTTCATCACTGGGAGAAAAGTCTTGATTTCAGCCCTGTTCTCAAATTACATTGTTTAAAGCCACACTGAAGGTTTAATTTGGCCATATTTTTGCAGACCTCCTGCTTCTCACATTGATTTCGGGGCTTTGGTTTGTTTTCTTTTTTTTTTGGTTTTAGTTTTAGTATGTTTTGAGGAGCACATTCACTGTGGTAGCCTTGCTGCATGTGTTGTCTTTTTGGATGAGAGACATGAAAATGAAGCTCTTGTATAGAAGTCCAGAGGATGTATTGGTTGGATCTGTACAAACTTCTCACAAGCTTTTCCTGTCTAAATAGTTGGACCATCCTTATCTGGAAAAATTTTAAGTGGCACCTATGTACATTTGGTTTACAGAATGCTTCTTTTTCTTCTATTTAACAATTCACAGGCTTTTCTTCATTCATTCAGGAGTTTTTGCTCACTGCACTGTGTGTTTGGTTTGCTGTCTTTAAATTAGTAATGTCATTAGTGTGATAACTTTTGTGAGTGGAGGTTACAGATAGAGTTTATAGGCTGCAGGTAGGTTTTCCTGTGTTGCAGTGTTGAGCACAAGGGTGCTGCTCTGTGTAAGATGCACTGTACACAGTGTATGGTGGATGTTACATGTGTGTTCTATGGTTTATTTTACATGAGTATGTTTGATTTGGTCCTAAACAAAATTTAAAAACATATATTGAAGCATAATGCTCCCAAAAATTGGACCAGAATAGGTGCTGTGCTGTCTAAGAGGGGCAGATTGTTCATTGATAAGCAACATGTTTGTTTCTCTGTTCTACTCTGCCTTCTTGCAATTTACATCGCAGGAGTGCTGAGCAGGAATTGACTGATTTGAAAGAAGTACTGAGGACAGGGATCCACTGAGAATTTTACCTCTGGAGTTCAATTCAGATTGTTAAATGAAGACAAGTGAGAATTAAAGAAAGCTGTGTTTGCATGTGTGTACAATGTGAAAAAAAAAATTCTTCTAGACTTCGAGATGGAACCTTTTCTTGTAGAATAAGCCTATGAGCAGTGTGTTGGCCAGCTGTAGTGACTGGAAAATAGAGACTTGAGAAATAAACAAGTGTGTGAACAGCTGTTGTAGAGCTCTTCTGGACAGACTTACTGAGTGCTAGGTTGTTTGTGTACCCTTGTCCTTCCAAGATCTTGTGTTCAAGGTGTTACCATAACTCTGAGGATGTCCATGGAGCTGATTGTTTTGCTGATAGCCAGCACCAAATAGCCCCGTTTGTGTTTAAAAGTTGTGCTGTCTTTGAAAACACATTGCACAAACACTTTGTGTGATTTGATAGATGTAGGAGGATAGCAGGGATGGTGCTGTCAGGCCTGCTGAAACGTTCACATGGTCTGACCAGTTTGGCATCCTTAGTTAAATACTGGTTTGTTGTGGAGTGTCTCAGGCTGAATTTGAATTCCTGCCCAGTGATAGCTTCTCCTTTTAAAGCTGTCTCACATTCAGCCCTGCTGCTGCTAGAGAGGGTGTGAGAGCTAATGTAGACAGGGTGACAGTGTTATAATCACTGTCTTCTAATCCTGGGCAGTGGAACTTGGGGTGATGCATTGATTATAATAATTCTGGTTGTCTGAATTTTAACTACTGTGGGGCTTTGCATGAGGGGCAAACAGCACAGGCTGTTGTGACCTTCTGCCTTACAAACACCCCCACGTGTGGATTTTTAACCATAACCTGCTCATTTGTGTGTACTGATTTGCTGAATATTAGCATTTGTTATGTCAATTACAGTGTAATAAAACCACGTCAAAACTCTAAATATTGAAAGCTTGCTTGTGGTTAGGTCTGAAAGAAACATATTGTTTTGAGTTACAAAGTTACAAGGAAATGAGTGTTAATGTCATGCTTTTAGTGCTTCAGCCACTGAAACCTGTCTGTTGGATTCATGTGTCCAGTCAGAGTCAGACAAGAAGGGCAGTCAAGTTTCCTGAACACATAAATAATTTGACCTAACTTCTGAGGCACAGCTTCAAATATGTGGGTTGAATAGAAATGTTTAACAACCTTCCTTTATGGTAAGATCTTATGCTAGACTGTGTTTGAAAATAAAAACCTTTTGAAAATTATTCTTCTGGTTCTTTAATAACAGGTCTTCAGTGTTCCAAGTGGGTGTGTTGCTGAATCTATTACTGTGCTTTTTTTTGGCTTTGATGTAGTAAACACTGTATAATCAAATTGGGATAATGTCGAGGCAATAATTGTCAGCTAAATCTTAACATTCCTTGGACTGGCATTTCAAGCAAATGACTCAGTATACAGACTGCACTAAAATGTGATTCTTTTTAAAGGACACTGTATTTTTCTTGGGATGTGTGCATTCTGTTTCAGAATAAGTAAATACCAAACGGTGACTATTTTACACATTTTTTTTCCTCTCCTGTGGCATTGAATTTGTTCTAGTTTTAAGGTGGAAAGATACACTAAAACAGGGACAGATAAGGAGTTGTTCCCATTGCATACTGTGGTTTTCTCTTGCTGTAGGGTTGTCGTGGTAAGTTGATGCTAGCTAGGACTCTGACCTCTGGCATGTTATTTTTTGTGGGTTTTTTGAGCAGTAGAATATTTGCTAATGACAGAATCATTTCCCCACATCCTCATCTCCTCTGGTAAACCCAAATGATAAAAGGTGCTGTTTGCTATTTGGAGTTAAAAAATGTGCAGTGCCATGCTACCTTGTATGTGTTCTCAGGAGAGAGGTTACATTGTTCAGGGGTTTTGTCTCTTTCAGAGTGGGGAATTGTTGGTTTGTTCACTTTACATCAGACCTGTGCACAGACAGCCCTTCATTGGCTCTTGGTGGGAGCTCTAGCAGTAAACTTTGCTGAAATAATGCTTGGTTTGGTATTTATACAACTAAACTTTTACCCAGAATATAGAGCCCTTGACTGTAGTACTGATAACATTCAATTATAACATCTATTATTTTCATTTAAGTGTTGAATCTTCTGTATTATGAAGTAAAACTCCTGAGGCTTGAAAATTGTGCTGCAGCAAACTTGATATTTTTTTTTTTTTTTTANTTGTCCAGCTTAAGGTCCTTCACTGGACTGGTTACTTGTGCTGAGTGTATTGTGCACTTGTGAGCTCTGAAAAGTTAAGGGCTTTACCCCCAAAACACATTTAAGCTGGATGCTAGTATGGAAAGTTTTTTATAAGTGCCTGAGGAAAAGGACCCCACAGGAAAATCCTATTGTGATACTTCTCAGTTGAGAAGATTCACCTGGTCATGGGCCTCAGACTCCTCACCTGGTAAGATCATTGAGAATTTCCAACTTGATGGTTTTAGGACTTTGTGGTGACTTCATAATCTTTAGGCACCAAAGCACTGGGTTTGAGGACCATAAAATTACATGTGTGTGCATTTATGTATATGCATGTGTTTAGGAAACCCTTATCCTTGGTTAAAATGACCCAGTGATCTAAACTCAGGTATTTGCTTACTTTTCTTGCATTTTTGATTCTCAGTGCAGTAATTCTGAATAGGTGTTCAATTTTTTTATTTTTTTTTCCTTTTAAAACAAGTGTTATATTATTTAAACTACTAACTTACCAAATAAGGTTGTTCTAAAAATCAGTCCAAAGGTGATACTTGTGGAATTTTGCATCAGTCTTCCTAGGCTGGCTTCTACAGAAGTCCTGTTAGATAAGCTGTTTGGATGTTAGAATTTGATTTTTTTTTTAAACTTTGCTGTAGGACTGACACTTTTTGGGCAGTACAAAAGCTGACTGCAAAAGTTCTTAAAAACTCAAAGAATTAAGAGGGTTGAAGTTTCATTTTTGGGGTTTTCTCTTGAAGTTTACCTTTTTCTGTATTTACCAGAACAGTTTTTGCCTGTTGCTGCCTGAATCAAGGCATTGGCAAACCCTGGCCAAAGCCAAGGTGAGTTCACTGTTGCATCAAATAGAGGTTTTGTGTGCTTTTATAGAGACTTTTTGTCAGTGCAGGTTTGTTTATTGTAGACATGTAGCTTGAAAATTGGGAAGGCAAGAAAAATTTATTAAGTGATTAAAAGGGATAAGATCTCGTTTAGCTCTGGGTTTCTGTTGTTTACTAAAATAAACCTGTGCTCATTGAGAATTCAGCTTTTGTTTGAACCTTTGTCTTTTATGTGCATTCTAAAGATCCCTTCCCATTCAGCTGAGACTTTCTCCAAAAAATCAAAGACCAGCCAGTTGTGTTTGCAGAAAAACCCTTTCTTGAAAGGAAAAACGGAATTTGAGAAAAATACGAACAGATCAAACTGTTCTTCTCCAAGACTAAGAATTGCAGTGTTCCTCCTGGAGACTTAGTTCTCTTCTTGTTACCTCTAACCTTTATTTTACTAAAATGAAGAATAAACTTAATTCTTTTTCTCACATGGAGAGAGCTGTAGGTCAAATAATGGTGTATGGGTGAACTGGGACTTAGCTACAAGCTCCCCTGTGCCTTTTGTAGGGAGCAAAACTGTTCAGATAAGGAGAACTTTTGTGGGAATGCCTTCACATTTATTATCTGTTTATTTATTTATTATCTATTTATTGCATTTGCAAGAAGCAAATGTTTTAACATTTGCTTCTTTCTTCCACTGAAATATTCCAAGACCCAAAAATACCTCTGAGCTGAAGCTGGGTGTGGAGGTGGAAGGATTCTAGGCACAGGAAGAAATGGGTGTGGGTCAGAGGAGAGGTGGGACTGCATCCAAAAAGCAGCTTCTGATGGATGTAGGGCAGGGCTATAGGTAATGCTGGACTGCAGGAGAAGGCTGAAAGGGTGGGAGCAGCTGCAGGAGGAGTGGAGAGACAACCAGGCAGAGAGGAGCAGTCAGGAAAAGGAGTGGGAGCTGATTTCCTAGGAGCAAACTTAATGGGATTTCTCCCAGAGGGAAGGGTGGCAAAAGTTCACCCTGCAAAAACAAGTTGTCTCACTCGTGTGCAGGTCTGGAAGGGCCCATTATTCCTGTTCCAAAGTCAGTCTGGGAGGTGGAATAGCAAATGTGAATGGCAGGAATTGCTGTGTTTCTGTAGGCTCTTTTTGCCCGTGACGTCTGTGTTGATATTTTGAGCTGTCTCTTTCCTGAAGTGTGTTTCTAAATTGGGCAATACCTTAAATGCTTCAGTTTCACTGAGAAAGACTTGAAAGCATGAGGGAGCTTACAGATTTTTGTTTTTTAAATCATTACCAAGTTTTTCAACACTTGTAAGAATTAAGGAATAATTATTTAAAAACACAAAACTACCTATACATAAGTAGTTACATGAAATATTGAAGTCCATGAGAAAGATATTGAAGACACTCAAACTTTTTTGACTTTTGTGACCAAATTAGTAAATTGGTCTTTAGCTTTAGAACCTTGTTTTTGAAGTGGAAAGGTCTTTTCCCTAGCTTTGGTCTCTTCTGGTGATTAAGTACTAAGAGCAGATAAAGTGGATATACTCTACATTTACTACAATGAATTCTTCCATGATCTTTCATTTTTGCTCACCGTGTGTGAAGGATGGCAAAAATCAAAGGAAACACTCCTCAATCAAAACTTTCTTGTAAGTGGTTGCTGCAATATTTAATAAACACAGTGGTACATTTTTTTTCCCCTCAAACCCTCCCCTCTTTTCAAATAAAAGATAATTGATGTGCCTACTTCAGAATTATTTTGGGGCACATACTAGTATTTAATCTTCCTGATGTGTCTGGGTGCTGCACAGGTTCTTTTTCTTTTCCCCATCTTGGTACCCATATCCTGCAGCACCTGGAACTAAGGGACACTTCCAAAAACCCCTCACCTGGCAGGCAGGTACCTTGTGAACTTTGCCACCAGAGGAGCCTGCTGGTTGCAGCTCTATTTGTTAGAACTTTCACAGGTCCAAATTTTACCTGGTGCCTTTTATGTTCTGTTTTTTGCTTTAAAGGAGTTGCACCCAGCTTTTTGTTGTTTTTTTTTTTTTTTATCCCTGTGGTCTGACCGAGTTTTTTTGTGGTGCTGATCAAACCTGGTGTCTGTTGTGGTGTTGTGCCAAGCCTGTTTTTCCTGCACATGTTTATGTTAGCCCAGCTCTTATTCTAATGAATTACATTGCATTAAACCTGAGATACACTGGGGCTGGCAGTGCAGAGCACTCCTCACTTTGCTCCTCTCAGAGGGGGAGAAGGCTCTTGTGGAGCTTCAGGCAAAGAAATCCTTGCTGGAAGCAAAGCTCCCCAGCCCTGACTGCTGGGATTTCTGCCAACGTGGTGCCTGGATGTGTGTTCTTTTCTGGGTTTCAGTAAGTAAATACCTAAAATTAAACTCCTTCCCTTCCTCTCTCTCCTTCCTTGCTTTGGGATGTGAAAGATAATCTTGCTTTTCAGTTCTCTCCATTGCTCTTGCATTTGGTTGAAGGGAAGGTGTTCTCTGGCAGTGATGTTGGAGGGGGGAAGAAACTGCATGAGTAGCCACCATCAGAAGTAGAAATTTGGGGATGAGACCTTGAGAGTGGAGGCACTCCAGTAAAGATCTGCTTCCCAGTGCTGGCTAGGACAGGAAGGTCTGGTTGTATGGTTGGTTGTGAAGTTGCATTTTTCTGCTCCAGACCTATGAAACTTGAATTGAATACTTGTTTGAAATATGTGGGGTGGGGAAAAAAAGGCTTTTAAGACAGTATTTTCAATGCCTATGTGCCCTGTGATTGTGTTGAAGCTTTATATAAAGAATTAAAAAGATTCACTTGCATATTCAGGAGGCTCCACAAACAGTTCTTCATGGCTTTCTCCACTGTGATTTAGTAAGAACAATTATTTGTAAGGAAAGGTATATTGCCAAGCAACCTAACCTTTAAAATTGCCTCCCTGCTTTTTCTTCTTCCAGAATCTATTATAAATCATGTTTAATAGAAACAAGTGCTTTAAAAACAAATTTTGTGTTTTATTAATTGGAAATGTTGCAGTGTGTCAGACCAGGCAAGAGAGGTCCTAGTAAGAAAAGGTGTTTGAAAGCAAAATGCCTGGAGAAAGTTCTAATTTCAAATGCCATCTATCCATTCCAGTATTTCCTGGAAGCTTTTATCATCTTTACTACTCCCTGAATAAGTAGGATACTGTAATTGCACAAATCCTGCAAAAATATAACTTGGGATTTTGTTCTGAGCTGTACTACAAGCAAAATTCTGTCGTTTTGGATTTTTTTAGTCCCTATTTTTTTATTAAATCCTGCAGATTATGCAGCTGCTGACCAATGTCCATAACATTTATCTTTTTTGAGAATCTATTTTTGAGATGAGTAAAAACATGTGATGTATAATCTTTAAAAATTTTCAGTGAACTTGGTTTATAAAAAGGCCAGAAATCTCTCTTTGAAATGAAATTCTGTGAGCAACAAGAATAAACACATGGTGCTTCCAAATGATTACAGTGAGGAAGAAAACCTTTTAATCTGATTTATTTGGATGCCTAAAAGAGTAACTTGATTTCCTCATGGCTAAGACTGTGGGGTGGAGAGTTTTGTTGTGGATTTTAGATGTTGTTCATACCATTTTGTAGGGTTAATTTTGTATTTTTTGATTAACGAGGAAAATCCTCTAGATGAATTTAAAACTGTGCTTGAAATCTTTTGTAAGGTTTGATGCAAAGGTTGAAAAAGTTGCAAACAAGAATGCATGTTTGAGCAATCAATGTCGTAAGAACAAGTGTTCATTTTAATGATGAATTTTAATCAGAGAATGAAGAATGATGCAAGCTAAACCTCATTAGATATTCATATAATCTGTTCTGATCTGAAATCTCTCCTGTGGTACAAACTCAGCTCTTCTCTGCTTGATGTGGGTGTCAGTTGCTTACCTGCTCTGAAACATTGAAATATTTTCAGTTGTTAAAGCACACAAATGTTACCTTTTTTTTTTCCCCAATAATAACATTTCAGCTTCTACTGATTGATCCATCTTCTTTGTTGTATCAGCACAGTTAAAATAATTTGACATTTGAATCAATAAATTTTGAACTCATTTAATTGAAACCTAAAGATATCCCTGTTAGAGTGAATTTTGGAGGAGTAGGTCACTAAAGCTACCCTAGCTCAGTCAGGAGGTGGTTTTTAACATTGTCCTACAATGAATGGCCAGCAGGAGCAGGGAGCTCATTCTCCCCCTGTACTTGGCACTGCTGAGGCCACACCTTAAGTGCTGTGTCCAGTTCTGGGCCCTCAGTTTGGGAAGGACATTGAGATTCTTGAACCTGTCCAGAGGTGGCAACAAGGCTGGAGAGGGGCTGGGAACACAAATCCTGTGGGGAATGACTGAGAGAGCTGGGGGTGCTCAGCCTGGAGAGAAGGAGACTCAGGGGTGACCTCATTATATGACTTACACCTTTCAACTCCCTGAAAGGTGGCTGTGGCCTGGTGGGGTTGGGCTCTTTCTCCAGGCAGCACTGACAGCACCAGAGGACACAGTCTCAAGCTGCATAAAGGAAATATAGGTTGGATATTAAGAAAAAGTTTTTTACAGAAAGGGTGATGAAGTTCTGGAATGTTCTGCCTGGGGAGGTGGTGGAGTCACCATCCCTGGGTGTGTTTAACAAAGCCTGGATGTGGCACTGGGTGCCAGGGTTTAGTTGAGATGTTGGGGCTGGGTTGGACTCAATGATCTTGAAAGTCTCTTCCAACCTGGTCATTCTGTGAATTGGAAGAGTTTGGGAACCTAAATACTTACACTCAGCAGGAGGAGTCTTGGGCTGTGTGTTTGTAGTTTGTGGTCTGTAAAAAGCACTGGGTTGGGGTTTCTTACCTGATTTCACCCCCATCCCTGGGCACTGCAGCAGAATGTCCTGATCCCTGCCAGGCAGCCTTGGCTCCTGCCTGTGCCCCTCCTTTTGCTCAGCTCCAGGTAAAAATGAGCTGACAATCCTGCAGTCTGCAAGGTCTCTTCATCAACCTTGCCTTGAAGTGCTGTGAGGATGAGGCTGGAAGGAAGCAGGGTGGGAATTGTGCCAGCACTGCTGCCAAAGGTGTTTTATTTCCTCAGTACTCAGCCTTGTATTTCTTTATCTGCAACTCCTGTCTGTCTGATGATCCAATAACTAAATGAAAGGGGTTTTTCCTGTCAACTGAATTTAAAAGTTTCCCAGGTTTAAACTTTCTCTGTAGTGATTGCCACAAAGAGGAGGGTTTAAGGAAAGTTTTTTGTTCTTAAGAGCAGATAAACTGACAACAAAACCATTAAATTTGCCTGCTTTTCTAGCTGAATATATTGCACAGTACATAGTAAACAGCATAAAAGGTGACATTTTGGAATTATTTAGATGAGTGATGCCTAGTAGTATGGTAAAGTGATATCTGTTTAAATGCAAATTTAATGAAAGGTTATCCTTTTGGTCTTCCTGCTACCACTGGTGTTTATTTCTTACATATATATACCCACAGACATACATGGAGCACATTGTTCAGAATGTCTCTTCTACAGATCCCCCACTCCCAAGTTTCTTACCTGGAACATTTGCATTTTGCTTCACTTTAAAAATATAACAAAAATCTGACCCTTTTCCTCAAGTGCTCTTTATTCTTGCATTCTAAGCTACACACTTTGCAGTGTGCTTCAGAATCCAGCTCACTGTGCTTTTCATCCAGCTTCGGGTGAGAGTGCCAAACCTGTCTGACAAGAAATTCGGGATTTCTGCTGCCTCTGATTGCTCATTTTGCGGTTCAAAACAACAAAAAGTGCTATCAAATTCAGCAATTCAAATGCCAGCGTTTTATCCTGTTCATTAGAATCTTTTGTTTGGGTGCCTGCTGCCTCAAAACACTTTTGAGTTCAGATATGGAAGTTCCATGAAAATCTTGCTATTTAGTTGCTGAAAAAGAAGTGAGACATAAGTAGAAACCTGTGTGTTGATGAAAGTGCTGATATCTTATTAGGCTCTAAGTTGGATTTGCTGTGTTCAGCCCTCCATGATTTAAGCAAAGATTGCATCAGGCTGAGCAGTTGGAATTATCAAATCTTCAAGAAGAGGGGGAGGAAGTCTTTGCTCGGTAAGGGAGTTGTTTTTTCTTTCTGACTTTTAGTAATGCTGTTTTTAAGTCCTTAGTGCAGACAGAGACTTCTCAAACTTTTAATGAGGATGGAAGGTACCATCATTTTTGTCAAGTGTTGCAATCATTAGCTTAGACTAAGGGTTCTTGCTTTTATTATTTTCCTTGAAAAACTGCCTTGTGCAATTGTAAACGGGGTTTTAAAAGACGTTCTGGTAACTTAAAGCTTTTATTTATTTTTTCAAGGGGGTGAAAAAGTGAATCTGGCACTGTTTCAGAACCTGTGTGTCTCATACACTTTCACCAGGCCTGGTATACAGGAGATTATGTTGCTGGCAGAGTGAATCTGTAAAGAACAAACAAAATGTTTCACTCCTTTGAAGATAAGTCTAAGAAAAATTGGAGTAGAATTTGTGGAAAATTGGCTCTTGTATTCCTACCTAATTTCTTTGCAGCAGTAAGGACCTGAATTGCAATGAATGGAGGTGAATAGGTTTTGGATTTGATTTAACAGCTGGGTTCACCAAGTGTCTCTATTAGGAGTGGAGAGGGAATGGTCAAAAGCAGAGCTTATGGAGGATTTTATAGTTTGGGGTTTTTTTCTGTCCAAATTTGACATAGATATGTCAGCTGCAACAAAAAATCAAACGCAATGCACACAAAGCTGCAGTTGGCAGCTGTTAATTTGTTTTGATCAGAAGAAAATATTTCAAGTCTTCTTATCAGTTTCTTTTCCTTGAGCTGAAGTAATTTGGTTTTTCAGTAGTCTAAAAGCCTCTCTGCACCACTGATTTGGAAAAAAAAAAAAGAGATTTATTTATATCAGAAAAACAACTGTCTCCAACTCTTTGTCTCTTCAGTTCTTCTTTTCTTCTGCTGTTTGACCTTCTCTTTCTCTTCCTTTTTATTTTATTTCTGTATATGTGCCTTATTGTTCACCCTACTGTTTTCAGTGTTACTCTGCTTGCTTCTAGCACTGGTAGCTCAAGCAGTGTTAGACATGATCTTCCCCACTTGGACTGCATGCCAGATTTTCCTAAGGGGAATGTAAATACTGCGAGGTCACTGCAGCCTGAAATGAACCCAGCAGGATTTTCTGCTGTTCAGTCAAAATTAAAACCTGCTCAGGGTACACTGCTAAATGTTGAAAAGTCAAGATTTTGAATTATGTATTAAGCTTTGCAGATTTTTTTTTTAATTTAACTAAGCTTACTTTTCCCCTAACATGAAAGAGAGTGCACTAGGGACTGCTCACTAGAACTGTGGTAATTAACAAATATGTTCAGACACCTCTCTCTGTTTACTGATGGATTAGATAACTTGATTTATTTCTTAAAATGAGGAAGAGGTGAGTGTGTGTGCATGCTCACCTGCAACATACTTAATACAGTGACACTTCAACATTCAACTAATGTGCTGTAAATAGCAAATAAAATCTTCAGCCCATCCCCTCCTCAGTGTCTCCTCTCGCCTCCTTCACTCCTCCCTTTCTCCCTGAAAAAGAATGGACAGGGGTAAACTCACACAGCACAGCAAAAACAAATTGCTCTTTTTGACTTTCTCCTGTGCTTCAAACAACCTGCTGGTAATTCTTTGGAGGGAGAATTGCTCCCTGTGATCCCTTTAGGTCAGTGATGCTCTTTAATTTGCCATGTGATAGTTTGAATTGCTTGCATCTGTGTGCTGCTAGGGACCAGAACTTCTCCTTTTACAAGGAGTGGAAGTAGAGATTGCCAATTGAACTTGAGGGGTTTTTGATGTGTAGGGCTGCTGTCAGTAGATTGACATACTTGAGCTCTGT
Organism: Peucedramus taeniatus; assembly: GCA_013400575.1. NCBI lineage: Eukaryota > Metazoa > Chordata > Aves > Passeriformes > Fringillidae > Peucedramus > Peucedramus taeniatus. The sequence continues at coordinate 56,320 of WBNO01030431.1, forward strand.
TTGTCTTTCAGAATGTAATCTGTGAAAGACTGGCTGCTGTTATTTTGGGGAAGAATCCATCTAATTGATGAAATTAGAAGAAAATAACCTCTGAATGTTCATAGACAAGCCAGGGGTTGAGTTTTCTTTGGCATTTTCTGTTGGCCACACCATGGCAAGACCAGTTCTTTCTCCAGGTCTCTAAGATGTCACAGTAATGTCACTGTGAAAAGACAACAGAAAAATGCAGCTTGTGGGCAGGGAATGTTTGCTTCTTTTTTTTTAATCAAAGCTGGTTTATTTTTGTTAGGAGATAAATAGTGTTGTGGTCATTAGATAAGTCCCTACTGCTTCACAATGTTTTTATTATGTTCCTGGTAAAGCTTCATGGTTTTGTCTGGGAGACTTCATGATGCTCAGATGAAGGAATATTTGGTTATTGAATGCTACACTTTGATTTCCTCAGTGGATTAAAATGGGTATTGAAAGTAACTGTTAGAGGTGTTGATGAAAAACTACAGTGCTGAACAGAGAATAAAACAGATTTTAAAATGAAAAGCATTAGTAGCTGTCATGTAAGCAAAGTAATGTTAAGTTCAAATGAATACATTATGAAATACTCATTCTGAAGCAAAGATGAATGTATTATGGAGTGTAAAACTATCTTTCAAGAATAACACTAAAATACATTCCTTGAACAGCTTTATTAATACTTAGTTTTGTGCCATTGGACAGCATTTTTTACTAGAAATAATTTACTTGGGAGATCAACATTTTATGCCCTTTCTTTCTAAAAAGGAAAAGCATAAACACCTGTGTGCTGGTAGGCCATTGCTTAAAATATTCAAGTAAAAACTCAGGCTATTGGCTGTGAAGGAGTAGGAACAGCTCATCTATCAGTTCTATTTTTTCTTTTAAAATAAAATGAAAAGCTATTTTTTTGTTCCTTTATAAAAGAATGTATGTCTGGGGTTTTTGTTGTTGTTTATGTAATGATGTAATAGTATCATTCCCAAAGTCCATTTGAAAATGATGGGAATTTCATCAGCAGGATGGCAAGAAGTCTGGCATGTGACTTTGACTTGCTGTGATTTGTGAAGCTTGTTTGTTTGTTTTTTACAACACTTTGCAGCAATGCTGTTGAATTTCTAAAGTCAGGGAATGAGGGTGTTGTAAACACCAAGAAGTGCCTCATTTCACCATCTAGATTGGCTCTGGTGTGGTTCTGGAGCTGCCTGAGTGAAGGACACGATGTCCATTCAGCCCATAGGGCATCACAGATTTTCCTGGTCCAATTTTGTAACCCCAGCATTTATTTTGGGAAAGATCCAGTATTGTTGGCTGAGATGTCTACAAGGAAATATAAGGATTTGTTTGAATTTCTTATATTTTTCAATCAAGTAGAACACTGGTCNAATCCAGTATTATTGGCTGAGATGTCTACAAGGGAATATGAATATTAGGAATAATATGAATACAAGGATTTGTTTGAATTTCTTATCTTTTTCAATCAAGTAGAACACTGGTCTTTTTTAGAAGCTTTTTTGAAGTGTTCAATGATTCCTCCTCATGAGGTGTGATGATAAACATAGCATCCCCGTGCACCATGAAGACTTGAGAAAAAGTGCTGATATTTATTTTTCATTCCAGTAGGAAAGGGTGGTTGCATCTGCTGTCTTTTGCACATCTCTGTGCCCTGTAAGACACTGTTTCTTCCCATTGCAGAGTGAAAAATAAACCACTCTGAGAGCAGCAGTGGTTTCCTCAGCGTGCCCCTGAGCGCGCTTGGGGTGACTTTGGAGTGTCACCTCTGTTGTGTTGCCTCTGCAAACCACTGGCAGCTCTGACATCTGTATTTCAGCAATTTGTCTGCACCCCTTTTCTGTAGATTAAGCTTTTTCCAGTCAGTGGAGATGGATTCTGAGTTTTGGGAGTAAGTTCTCATCCGCCAGAAGGCGGCTGCAACACCTCTACTCCAGGTGCACTTACAAGTTGCATCTGTTACATTTTGTCATCTTCAATAATTGAATCCAAAAGCAGAGGAATTTATTAGCAGCCCTAAAATTATGTGGAGCTCATTGGCAAATACTCTTTTTTCATACACAGTTTTTAATAACTATAAACCTTACTCTTTTTTTCTGGATGGGGGAGATTGAACTGAACACAGATAATTGTTTCAAATCCCGATCACACTGTAGACAGTAAAACTTTATGTCTGAGCAACCACTGGAATATCATCATGTAAAAATTAAAGTTACAGCAAATTATGTTGCTGTGGAAAAAATAATTTGCTTTATTCCCACAGGCACTAATTATCAGGGCTCTAAACTGAAATTTGTACTTTTCTGCGAAGGATCCTTGTAAGGAAAACATAATCAAGAGCCACTAAAATCTCTGGTCTTGTTTTTAGAGATAAATTGTGCTATTTCACTGGTTGCTTTCCAAGTTATGTGTTGAAATGGTAAAACAAAAAAATTTCCTTGACTAAATTCCACATAATGGTACATTCTTAGCACTCAGCACTCAAATAAAAGAGGTGGGAATGGAGAAGAATGTAATTTCATAATACATTTCCATAATTTAGCAACTTGGGCTTACTGTGTTTTTAAATACTTTTTTTTTAATTTGCGTACAAAACCACTGCTCGTGTTTGTTCACTTTTCAAAGCATCTCAGATTTTTATGCTCTTTAGACCATGTTTTGTACTGCACAAAATACCATGAAAATGTTAATTCTAGAGCTTTCTGGTGACATTGCTTTGAGCTATTTCTGATTGCTGTTCTGGTGGTTCTTTTGACCACCAAAAATTACAGAAGACCATTGCTAGTTTGTAAGCTATACCTGGATACTTAATAAATTTATATATATTTACTTGCTCAAGGTGTAGTAAAGAAGAGTATATAAATATTGTGTGTGCAATGATCTTTGAAGCTGGGATTTTGTTTTCAGTAATTTGCTGTGCTCCTCTTCCAGTGCTCCTACTTCATGATTCACCTGGTGGTGTGGTAATGGCCATAATTTGGGGAAAACTGACTCATGAAAAGCTGAGGAGGTGCAATTCCAAAAGAAGATAATGGTATAGAATAAGAGTTGATGTGCATCAGCAACTGTAGGTGTGTAAATATTTTGTGAGTTACAGGGAGCTCTGTGGGAAGAGGCAGCATCCCTCTGAACGGACACATTTCTTCCAAATAAAACTTTTAATGGAGGAAAGAAAATATTTACAAGTAAGATTGTTTCTCCAAATGCTCAGGAGCAGGATTGATGTCCAGGCAGCAGAGGAGAGAGTGGTGAATACCTGACATGAAATTAGGAGAGGAATTTACATACAGGAACTGCTTCCTTTAAGTTGAGGAGAACAGCAATGTTTTCAAGATATGACCTGTCTTGGCAGGAGATGAACTGAATAGTGTGAATTCATCAAGAGTTTATGTATCTTTGTAACCTGTTTCAAGGCAGCTGAAGTGGTTCATGTTAAATATTTTACATGGCTCAGCTCTCCCTTTTAAAGGATTTTTTTTTTAATCTAACCAAAATTAACCATCTGCTTGTCGGAGATTGTTTTGCCACAAAAACAGATTAAAGGTTTTCTTTGTGGAGCAAGATTAATAGGTGGAAGAATATGAAGTTAGAGGCTAATTAAAATATTTTCTTGGTTACCCTGTGTAGGTAGTCAGCATTAAAAAAAATATTATGAGATGTGCAATGGCATTCTGTAGAGAATTTATTTTGGTAAATGATTTTTCCTCTATATACTTGCTCATTTTGTCTGCTTAATTGATTTTCTTTTTTTTTTTTTCCATTTACCTGGGTAGAGGGACTTTTTGAAATTAAAATAATAACCAAAAAAAGCACATCTGTGTAGTGTAAATACTGGTTCAAGGTATTTACTTTTTAGCTGCCATGTAGTGTTCATTCTTTAGGTACCAACTTGAACATTGAAATCCCTTTCTTTGCAGATTTTACGACTGGTTTCTTTAAGTAATAAATTAAGAAAAATATAACAATTGGTTTCTTATTTAAGATGACTAGGAAGAAAACTGCCCTCCCACTTTGTGTGTCAAGGTGAATACTGAATTTAGCATTTAGTAGCACACAATACAGAGGAGTATAAGCTCTGTGTTCTTTCAGACTTTCAAAGATTTTCAAATATATCCCAACTGTGAATTGTGGTACAGATTTTTGTGAAACACTAAAATTCAACTAACAGCTTGCCTTTTTTTTTTTTTTTTTTTAATCCCTGATGTTATTTGAACCTCTACAAAGGCAACCTACAAATAATAGATGCTATTTTATCACTTCAGCTTATGGAGCCACCAGGTCCTAAATTTTAGTGATGACTTTCCAAAGTTGTATAAGTTGGTTGTTTGGGTTTTTGTTTTTTATCTCTTAATGTCTCCTTTTGAGCCAGTATCTTAATTGAATCTTTTATTTCCACTTTGCTAAAATAAACTTGGAGCAAATGTTGCTTCTTAAATGGATATTCTTGTGGTTTAAGCAAGGAAACTCTGCATGCATTTAAAAAAAAACTTTACATGCAACTACATCAATTTGTTGCCTTATTGGTATTTCTAGTGCTTAGAGAGTCCTAAGCTGTTTAGGAGAGTGGGGCTTTTTAATAATTTCATTTGGAAGGTAAAAAGGAGATAATTCTTTTTGATTCTTAGGTGTCCTCTTTTGTCACAACACCACTGCTTTTCACTGACCTTCTCCTGCAAGGGTTTCTGGCTCTTTTTAACAAGATTTCCTTTTTCCTATTTGGAAGGCAGCACTACTTGCTCAAATTCGATTGAAATCTTCATGATGCTAAGCTTATGAATTGACAGAATTGCATGCCCTCAGGATAGGAAAAAAATGTAATCTGTTGATATTTGGATTATATTTTATCACTGCCATTTAGGAGAAGAAGCAGAAGCTGTGGCCTTCATCCACAGTGCAGAGGAAACAGACTTGTTAAAATCAAATTCCAGCTGAAAAATCATGTGGCTGTCAAGGCCTGACATCTGAAATAATATTGTTCCAGTTCAGCATGTCTAGAAATAAGAGCATAGTTCTATGCTAAAGTAGTACTGGTTTAACAGGAAAATGATAGAACTGGAGACACAGGAGTTTGACAGAGGTGCTCAAAGATGGAAGAGCTTCATTTGAGGAGTGCCTGGAACACCTCACTGAGGGCTGATGTGCAGAGTGCAAGTCTTCAAAGTTATTCAAAGTTAGAAATGGTAGAAAGGTAAGCAAAGAACAGATTTGCTGGATATTCCAATAAGAGAACTACCAGGAGGAATCACAAATCAAGAAGAGCTGGCCCTTGTGGCTGATGTTCCAAAGGTCCAACAGAAACGCCTGTCGTTCAGGAAAGTGGCTGAAAAGATGTGCCAAGTGTTTCCACAGCAGTCCTGGAACCCTGTGGTCACTCCTTTCATTTGGTATCCCACTTCTGAGTCTTGTAATTGCCATAACAAGGCATCCCTGTGCATCCCACCTGTCCCAGGTGTTTGTTGCTGATCACAGCCCTGCTGGGTGGCTCTAACCTGCTTCAGCAGCTCTGGAGAGCAGCATCCATCACCAGATATACATATTAATTTGCTAGGAGTAAATGAGAGGAATGTTGTTTTAATTATGGTGCTGCAGGTACTTAGAGAAGTTCTTGCAGAGTATCTCTGACTGGTATCTTATCACTAAAGCTTTGATGGGTGCTGTGTGTGCACAAAGCATACTGCATGGGAAGACTTAATAGTTTGCTTATAGTGATGTTTTGGCTTTAGCTTGTTTTGAAAATAAACTGGGTAAACATGAAAATCTTACTGATCTTCCTACTGAAGCTCTACTACCACAGAGATTTAATGAGAGAAACATAAAAGTTATGAAATCATTAGATAGTGTCTGCTGGCTGAGTATTGATTCAGACTGGTGTAATTGACTTTTTGCACAAAGGGGTTTGGGTGAGAGAGTGGGAACCTGGCAAAGAGATTTGAAAGCTGAATTGTTTTTAGATTATAAATGGATTTGAAGTATTAAACTCGTACCTGCTTTCAGAAATCCTATGAGATCATTTTAGAGATAGTAGGAGATTAATTTAGATGATACAAGCTTGGGGAGGGTAGAGTAATATGCTTACAACATTCTAAATGATGAAATACTTGAAAAGAAAATCTTCTCTTTCTTTCTCCCTTTCTTCCCAAATGATCTGTTCTATAAAAGCACATTGGCATTTGAAGAATGATTTTTCTTCAGCTCTAGATCAGTACTTGGATTATTAGGAAGTAACTACCTTTTCTATGTTATTATCTCAAGAAATAAATTCTTTGGAAAATGTAACAAGTGGGATGCAAATGTAGTAGAGGTTTAATCATAATTTAGACAACATTTTTCTCTAAAGTTATGGATTTGGTGCTTTTTTTCCTTTTAACTAGTGAAACTATGAATTTATTTGAGTCAGGAATCCAGAAGCTTTTTTACATATGGATCTCAGTGTTGATCAACTCTGATAATGAATTTCTGTTTTTCTAAGATAATATTGTCAGAATACAGAGTTGTATATCCATAAAATCTGAAAGCCAAATACTTACCTTAGTATTGCTAATAGTAAATCACTGTAGGTTCTATACACACAACCCCAAAAGGGTTTGGAGGACAAGAACCCTCTGTTAGAAGGTTCTGTGAAAAATTTGGTGTTTTGGGCTCAGTATTATCTCATGTGATCAAACAAACCAGAAAACCTGTGATGTTGTTCCTTTTTAAATGCTTGGAAGAGTGGAAATACAGATTACTGCTCTGACACACATGATGGGTTTTGCTGTTAAACTGCATTTATGGAGATAGACTTGCAAACTCTCTCAAAGGATGGGAATCAATTCCTAAATTTGCTGGATGTGCTACTGGAATATCTTTAAAATATGAAGAAAATGCTATAAAGAGAATTTAGCTGATGAAAGCTGCTTAGTGTACCACCAGCTGGATTCCTGCTGTAGGATTTATTTGCTTTTAATGATTTCTCATTTGGGCTGGGAGGAGCAAGATTAGGACTAAGTTACCTAATAGCACTGGAAACCTGGGTTTTCATGTGGTCTAGGGAACAAGGGAGAACTGAGTAACAATATTGGAAACCAGCACTTTTTAAATCAGGTTTGTTTAAGTTGTTCATCGCCAGAAATTAGGCTGTGAAGCTTCTACCAGCTCTGCCTGAATTAAATCCTACCAGGTGTACCTGCTTTGCAGGCATTCTGCAAAGTTTTTAAAGGCATTTGGTGGCTTTTTTTGCATGGTTATCCATTTCTTAAGAGAGAACAAGAAAATAACGAAACTGAAGAATAGTTGAGTGAGTTTCCAAATGCTGATAAAGATCTTGCCATGCTTTCCCAATTTTCAGGCTCTTTAATTTGGACTGGTTTGTGACTACTCCTTTATCCAAAAAGCAGTCAGTTTAAATCCTGAGAAACAATAGAAGAATTGTTTGGCAGAGAAGTCAGCAACCAGTATCCTGGCACTGCCTTCAGGTTTTTAAGCCAGGTTGCTGACAGCAAAAGCACGAACAGAGCTTTGAAAAAAAAAACCCAAAAAACTCCAGTCTTCCAGAAGCAAGTCTAAATGGAAAATGGAGTCCACTCTAGAGGGACTGCAACAGCTTTCTATGAAGTTACTTTAAAATTCTTCTGCATACAATAATTACACTTGAAAACTATTTTTACCTAAAAATAGTTTTTGTTTTCTGTGCAAGCTTTTTAGCTCACATAATTACATGCACCTAATCTAATGTAGTGGCATGTCCACATCAAAAATTATTGCAGTGCAGCTTTCGAATTTTCCTTCTCTACAAAAAACCCTTGGGACCTAATTCTTGCAGAACTCTTTATAATAGCTGAAGAAATTGGAATACAGGAAACAAGACAAGGAATTTGACATAACTTAGAAGTTATGTCAAAGGCTGCATTTGCCAAAGCAGCATTTGCTCTCTGCCACTGTTTGATGTGTAATTTTTGTGCAGGCTGGAAGCAATGGTGGATCGAGGCTGCTTTAAGTGCTGACAGTATAAAGTATGTAATCAGAACAGGGGCATGATGACAATGGATCTTCTTCAGGCTCTGCTGTACAATTTTGTGTTGTAGAATGGCTTGGCTTGGTGGGGACCTTAAAGATCATCCATGGCAGGGACACCTTCCACTATCCCAGGTTGCCCAGGGCCCCATCCAGCCTTGCTTTGGACACTTCCAGGAATGGGGCAGCCACAGCTTCTCTGGGCAACTTGTGCCAGGGCATCACCACCCTCACAGGGAAGAATTTCTTCCTGATACCCAATCTAAACCCGCTCTCTGTCAGTTTGAAGACCCTCCAGACCCTTAGAAATAATCCCTCTCCATCTTTCCTGTAGGCTCCTTCCACGTATGGAAGGCTGCAGTTAGGTCACACCTAAGCCTTCTCTTGTCCAGGCTGAACAATCCCAGCTGCAGACAGAGAATTACACAGAATGGATGTGGGTTTGCCAAGCTCAAAGTTCATGGCTCACTCCAAGGAGAGAGGCGTTCAGGCGTTTTTTATTCACTTGTGTTTTCATTGTACCTTTGGAACACTTGGCCAGGATTGGTTCATCTTGGCTTAGATTGGCTTGGAATTACAGAAGTTATCAGTGCCACAGATTCCTTTTCCTGTGGTCATGAAGTCTTTCCTCTCTCACCACAATTTTTGCAACCATGCTGCCACAGGGCAAGTCTCATCAAACTGAAAATGTGTGAATTGTAGGACTAGTTACAGTGAGAGATGAGCTGATGTGAACCTGTACCACTTTCCAGAAGAGCTGCTGCAAATACCAGCTCCTCAGACAGTTTCAGCTATTCAGGGAAAAGACTTTGATGCTGGCATAGGCTCCATCTGCCTTAAGAGGGTTTGTTAATGCTGGAATGTTTCTCACTAAATATCACATTGCCTGGTACTGCTGTATGGGGGAAAAAATCTGACATGTAGATTTGCTTATATTTTTTATACAGTGTTTTTATGTGCATACTTAAGTAATGCCAGCTCAGTATTTCCCTGCAGTTCACTTGTGTTTCTATTTATAATTAAAGCTTTCTTTGATTAAATAAAACAGTAAGTAGGTGCTATTTCTAGCATAGGAGGCATATTGAAATAAAGATGTGAAAATATTCTTTGAAGTCTGCTTTTATGGCTGCCTCCAAAATCAGCAGAAACTTTAGAATCCAGCAAAACTGATAATATTGTTTATTGAGTTGAACAACTTGCATGTCTGTTCATAAAAGTTTGAAAAATAATGTTGTTGGGTATAGCTGAAATGGAAGATGAGTCAAATTTAAAAGTAACTGTACTCACAGGAATTCATCAGAACTGTAGAGAATTAACTGCTCTGGTTTAGCAGTGTATGTTGAGACCTTAAATAACTAGAATCTCTGAAATGAGTGTAAGACCTGTGGATTGCACTTGTAGGTACAAGGCTAAACTTTTAGGAGCTTTTAAAGGTGACTTTAGGACTGGGGGAAGGCTACTTCCCCTGCATATTTTTCTCTTGACTGTCATGTGTGTTTGTATGCATATGAAACAAACTTTGATATTTAGTATAGTTTTTTCTGCCAGTTTCAATATCAAAAATTCAGGTTCTCTTTTGGACTTCTAGATCATAGCTAGAGACCAAACTATTGAAGTTAACACAAAAAAAGCCAAGCTGACTGAGCAGGTAAAGGTTTGTTTTTCAATCAAGGAGGGAAGCACCAAATATAAAATAATGGCAAAAGGAATGTTCACCTTGGCTGCAAGTTCCTGGGGGAATTTGAATCTTTAGGTTGTCTTTGACTCGTTACTATAATTGATTAAAACTAAACCAAACAAAAACCCCAAACAACAAAAGAAGTTGACTTCAGAAGTGATTCAGCAAGTCATTAATCACATTAAGAAAATAAGGGAAAAGACCATTCATTTAGCTGACTTGTTTGTAAGCACTGTTTTTCCTCCATGGATTATTTCATGTGTCTGCTGGTTTTAAAGGCAGAAAACATATTCTGTATTTGATCCACCTGTTATCACAGCATAGCAGTAAATATATGGACCTCTATGCCTAGAAACAGAGGGAATATTTCTGACTGAATACCCAGAGTTTTGTCAGTTTTGGCAAGATCACTTCAGGAAATGGTTGTGCTTTGAAAAATACTGTCAGAAACAGTTCTCAGTGCAGAAGCTGTTATTGGGAATTGACAGCTGCTGCTGCTGTTGCTGCTAACTCTTCCAGTGCTATTTGACATAGCAAATATCATTTTGTCAGCAATGGCAGGGGCTTTTGCCAGCTCTTGATGATAAGGAAATGTAATTATCCTTGAGAGGAGCATAATCTGTGACCTGCTTCATCTCAGCTCTTGACCAGAGAGGCCATGGGGTCTCTGTCTTTGAAGATTGTTGAAATTTGACTGCACAAGGTTCTAATTAACCTGAACTGGGTTTGAGGCTGTTCCTGCTCGGAGCATGGGGTCAGAATAAATGAGCTCCAGAGGTGTCTCCCAGCCTAAATCATGGGGTGATGTTTTGTCAGTGAAGCAGTGGCTTTTTGTAAGATGATAATGTTACAGTATTTTTTTTTTTCCTCATGGACATCAGCTTGTGGCTGAGGTGTGGAAGGATGAGCACTAAGCAAAAATGTACCTGCAAGCACAGATCTCTGTTCTGAGAAGTGATACCAGGCTCAGTGGAGGCTGAGTTTTCTGATGTTTTTGGGGTTGCCAATACAGTTTTAGGTTACAGAGAGCTGGAAATGTCTCTGAAACTGCAGTTTGTTCAGTAATGATGAAAACTGGGCGCCTTTGTGGATCCCAGTACCAATGAGAGGTGATGTTCAGTTTAGTCCCCATGATCTAAAATCTCCAGACCCACCTTGACTGTAGACTTCAAAATCTTGGCTGTGTGTACCTGGGAGGGAGCTGAAGCTCAGACTGGGGTGCTTGACTCAAAGTTAGTTCAGAGCTGGCTGATGTGATGCACTCAGGACTGGGGTGAATACTGGGAGCAAGCACCATGCCCAGGCTTCTCACAAAAGTTTGGCTTTATTTGCAGTGCTGGCATTTGCTGTGGTTTTAAGAGAATGCTTAAAGACCCCCTCGTATCCGAGTGATTATGATGAAAAATCAATATTTGAAATGCAGAATAAAAGTTAATGGAAGTGGGTTAAGCTTATTCTTAATTGGTGAACTGTGAAGGAGAAATTTATGGTGTTTTTACTTGATTTTTAGTGGGTTTCATTGTGTCTTTTGTTTTGTTTTGTTTTTTTGGTCGTCGGTGGGGTTTTTTTGTGNGTTTTTTTTTTTGTTTTCTTTTGGGTTTTTTTTTGGGTTTTTTTTTTTTTTTTGTTTTTTTTTTGTTTTTTTTTTTGGTAACAAGGGTTATTTCTACTTCCTATTAGTTTGTATATTTTGTTTGTAATTGCTAAGTGCTACAGTAACTATTAGGGAACCTCTTCTCTATACTACATTGAATTTATGATGTAGCACATTTCAGTTTATTAAAAAAAATAAGTTGAAGTGAGTCTTAGTAATCAAAATTATCTCTTATTTTAGGATGCAGACATGTCTAGGACAAGGCATTTTTCCTGGGCTTGTGCATTACTGACATCCCAGGAATAAACAGGACAGTAGAGGGAGCTTGGTAGTGTCTTTAAATTGTCTAAAAACAACAACAGCCAAACAAAACAATCCAACATTTATGACCTCTTGGGAGAGCTTTGTGGTGCACAAATAAAAATATGCTGTGAGGCTGCAGAGCAGTGTTGTAAGTTGTCTCATTTCTGGTTTGGTCCAGTAAAATATTACTGTGTAAGGGAGAGGAAAATCTCTTTTAAACACTTTCAGTCCCATGGATGATGATGAGATAATGTTTCTGTTTGGTTCATGTTGTTGTTTTTTCCTTGTGGATAGACAGCAAAAGAACTCAAATTTTTTAAAGTTTGTTCTTTTTATGTTTTGGGATTTTTTTACTTGTAATGTTTTTTTGTGCTTTTATATGTGCTTGTCCATAAGGCATTTTATGCTAAATAATCTAAAATTAAATTGGAGGCTAATTGAGTGTGACAGCTTTTCTTGGTGTTATCACACAAGCTAAGGTTGATTTGATAAAGCATAAATCAAATAAGCTGTATGATTTTTTTTGTTGTTGTTGTTCTTGTTTGGTTGTTGTTTTTTAAAGTTTTTGTTTTGAATTCAGTGGCAGTTGAATGTTTACTTATAATTGTTATAGGCACAGTGCTTGCCTAGATGTTTCTGGTTTGCTATGTGTGTAAAATAAATCGAATTTAACAATGCTAATAAGAGTAGGGCTCCAAGCACTTAAACAGTGCAGATGTAAGCTACCATTATATATTTATTATTTGAGTTGACTGTTTGTTGATAAAGTACATTCAAACAAGCTCTATGTTATGAAGTCTCTGGTGTGTATAGATTTTTATGTACTAAACATCTCTCTCCATAACATGATTGTATTTTATATATATATATGTATGTGATACATAGGTGCTTCAATTTTTCTTTTCTTTCTGTTCTTTTGAAAAGACCTAGAAGTCTAGAAACCAGTACAGTCTTGTTTTTTGGAATTAGTTTTAATTGATGTAATGTAGCTGTGAATGTTACCTGTAAATATGGTAAAAAGAGGCAGAACTTCCTTAAATTTGGGGAGTTAGTACTTGCACTGTTGAGGGTTTTTTTGTGGTTTTAGTCTGTTGCAGTCTGTCTGTGTGTTACAAGTAATCCTAATTTAATTTATGCTTCAAATCTAATTAAAAAATTTAACAGTTCCCTCTGTTAAGTGGAAATCCAAACTGGGAAGAGAGGAACATGGACTTTTGTAGAAAATGTATGCTGAGGGACTCATCTTTATTTTTTGTTTGTTCTAGAGTATCTCTTATAAAAGTTTGATAACAAATGCACTTATTTTGGGAGTTTAGTTGTTCTTTGTTTTTCATTTTTACTGTCTTTTGTAATGACTGCCTCTTCATGCCAGTAGATGAATTTCCTGATCTTATTTCGTAGGTACAAGAAATAATTGTGGGGAGGAGCTTTGGACTTGTGGCTGTGGTCACACACAGACTTGTAACTCAGTTGAGGTCACTTTTTTGGATTGACTGGGTTTATGCTCTCTCTGGAACCATCAATTAATGGAACTTCCCCATGGCAAATGCACATCACCTCAGAGAAAATGAGCTTTTCCTCTTTAAGTGGGAGAAAAGCAACAAGTATGGGTACAGCTACCCTTGGACACCTTCATCTCATTGCCTCTGTTTTCCTTGTGCATCTTCCCTCTTGCCACTGTATTTAAAAGCTCAGTTTGTCTTGTAGCTGTTGTCACCTGTGTCAGCTTGAGAGCACAGTGAGATTCTCACTGGAGTAATATTGATTTAGGTGGTGCTGTCCTCAGCCTTGATTTTCAGCCCAGGGGAAGCCAAACTAACAGGCACAGGGTTCAAATGCAACCATGAAGGGATGAATTTGCTAAATGTTTATAATGGCATTTATCTGCTGTAAGTCATTTCAAATGTGCCTGGTGTGGGTTAGAGCTCAAACATGATTAATCCCTACAAGGTTTTGTGTAAACAGATAGAAGCATTTATTCTGTGTGGGAAAAATATTATGGAGAGGTTCAAAAATTAATTCTCTGTGATACGCTAGAGAATCCACTGCTTAATCAAGAAATCTTTCCTGAGTGAATTTTCTGGAGCATAAAAAGGTTTTCAGATTGTTTGTTTTTCATCTCTGGCATACTTCTGTGCTAGTTCCAGACCAAAGCAGCATTGCTGCATAGTTCTGTGCTGTGTGCAAGTATTTCCAGTTTGATTGATTGTTTAATTGATTTCCACTGTGCTTTCACATCTTTAACGTGTCCTAAATTTCTTGGCATTCCCTGGTAGAGCAAGGAGAAGGCTGCCTAACCAGATGCCTTCCAAAGTGTGGTGTTTTCCAGCCTTCAGAAAATAGAGCCAGCATGAACTTTGGGCACATCCTTGAGTGAATCTGTGTTGGTGAGATCATCGTCACAGTTAATTTTAGTTCATGTGTCTGGAAAAAATTTGGAAGCAGAGATGATGAAGTGGTGCAATGAGGAATAGACTGGAGGAAATTCTAAATTTTAGTGTGCATGGGCAACTCCAGCTGCCTACCCCATCATGGCAGTAGGTGCTCTGAATAGTGTAGGGGGAAATAAGTGAAAAAAGACACTGGGAAAATTCAGTTTGACTGCGGTGGTTTCATCTGGACAAGACAAACTATTTGCAAGAGTAACAACACTGTAAGCAGCTCATTTATGGAGCAGGATATTGAGAGCACCCAACCTGTTGAGTCTGCAATTTCTTCCCTTGGTCAAACCTGTTTCTTTCAGAAGCACAATGAATGTGAGTCATGGCTGCAGTTGTGTCACCTTATATGAGAAGCTTTGATCTTTTATCTAACTCATGGTAATTTCTTTGGCAGTGGTTTTGGAAGTAAAATCAGTATATATTTGTTGTGAGGCTTAGGGGTGGGTGTTCCTTGTGGTGGGTTATTTTTGAGTATTCAAATAGTGCTCTTCTATTAGAAATGTTATTTAGGAAGAAAACTGTGGGAGTTTAGCACAGGACAAGGAACCACTAATACTGTACTTAAAGGCTGTAAATGATACAGGGCTTTTGAGGCTTAATGGGCTCAGAACCTTCCTTCTAGACACAGAGACTGTAAGATGAGATTGCACACCCCTGTTCTGGTGGGAGTGCTGTCCCTGTACTAAAGGAGTGATCCAGTTCTGACTGCATTGGTTTGGGTTTGCTTAAGTAGAGACTGCTCCTAACTTTGCAGCTTGGCTGCTTAAGGAGGGTACTAATTGCCAGGATAGGAGTTCAGAACTCTGAGCAGGAGTAATTTGGGAATTTAGGATGGGGATTGTTTTTTGACTCATAGAAGAAGACAGAGCTCAAGCTTCTTGTTGGAGTGACCCACATGTTAAAACTGTAGCCCTCACCTTTTCTTTCATAAGGCTGACAGGTTAAAATGAAGTGGAATAAACACTTGTATTTTAGACTAATAATATGCTTCAAAGCAAAAAGCAAGACTTTTCATCTATGGGAGAAAGAGTCCTGTTATTATGTCTGTTGTGGCAGTGTGTGAAAGTGCCTAATGTTTTTGAGCTTCAGAGAGCTATCTTGTAATATTATCTTCTCTCTATTTTTTACAACATCTGGATGTGAAATCACTTTTCCGAATTAGCAGAAGATCCACCAAATATTTTTCTTAGACACCTCTTAAAACTGAGCAATCCTGTGTCCAAAACTTCAGTATGTCTCTCATCTGACATAATGAAATAGCTAGTGCCTGTAAAACTTCTTCCATAGGTGCTTAGCATCCCTTTTGATGGGTATTTGCTCAAACACAAAAACCTCATCTTTGGGAGCAAGAAAAGCAGTCAGTTGCTTTTGTGTGAGTCCTTTTTACCAGAACCACGTGGAACAATGGAGGACATTAATCAGCAAAATTAATTTATTGCTTTAAGACCCACAAGCTATCAGAAATTACCCAATGAAGCTGTGGTGAACGCAGGGTTGAGATTTGTATTAAGTTTATTAAGTGTATTGCACAACTTTGTCCATGTGATTGTAACTCTCCTGGGTGGTGGTGCAGGTGATGAACTTCGAGTTTACAACAATTTACAACCAGTTTAGGACCTTGTCTTTCAAGTGTAGTTAAACAGGTAATAGCAATAAAATGCTGGCTTAGCTGTTCGTGTTCTTTGATTTAAACACAGTGTCTCCTAAGCTTTTCACTGTTTTGTTCCACTTCTTGCTTAAAACATGAGTAATGCTGGGGTGGAGGAGCCTTGGCAATTAATTATCTTACCTTGATTATAAATGAACAAGGACTAGCACAGAAGGAAAAAGTAAACATCCTTTCTGTATGCCACTGCTTAATTGGAGTGTGTTCTTCCATGCTAAACTATGAACTTTATGGTTCGTGTGGTCAACAAGAAAAGCTTGTTTTATGCCCCAGGGTGAGTGCCTCATGACTGCTGTGAAGCTCTTGAGGGTTTTCTTCTCTTTCTATAATTTTTTTTCTCCCTTTTAAATCGTTTGGGATTACACAAACTTCAATACTGGTGTTGACTTTTTTGCTTTGTTGAGAAATAGTGTTGTTATGCCAGTGTGAAAGAACGAGCAAGTGAGAGCTGTAGGACTTCATAAACACAGCTTTGTATAACTGGGATTTATAATTTTCAGACCAAAATATTTAAATAAATTTGGCTTAAGGAGATTAAAGCTTAATCTTTTAGGAAGAAGATTCAACACTAAGACAGAACAAAAATCCTTCAAGGCAGGAAGTATTTTCATGAATGTGAGTGTGTGTTGATTTTTAACGTGGAAAATGGTGTATCACATTGGTACCTACCAAAAAATAAGTAGAAGTTGAATTTATTGCATGACAACTCATAAATTAAAATAAATGAAAAGAGCAACAGTAAAACTAAGAAAAGGAAAGCACAAGAGCAGAAGGAATGACTCAATGCAGTGCTAATGAAAGTTGCTCAGCATTCAGGATTTTGAGATTCTGGATTTGTTTCCTGGGCAAGGGGGCAGAGTCAAAAACCTTCCAAGACTTTTGGTGCTTAAAATTTACAAGTAGCAGTGATAAGAACATCAGAACTTCTGAAATAATGAAGTTGAATAGCTGTCAAAAGTGGTAGGTAGTTCAGAACTATTTTAAGTTATTCTTCTGGGTGAGAAGGTGCTTAAAGTGGCAGATGTGTTCTGAAACTTTCTGGAATGGAGTCTCCAATCTGAATATGGCAAAAAATGGACTACACTAGATATGTTACATAAATAAGTGTAAAGAACCAATGCAGGGAAATAATGACTGGAAACCTGCAAGATATCGAAGCTGAGCTGATCCCTTAATGAGTCCACTTTCAGATAGACTTCAGCATTTTACAGTGGTTTAAGAGGTTTCCTTGCTTAGATGTTAAGAGGCTACTTTACTTTGGTACCTTTTACCAAAGGCACTTTTGTGCCATTCTCTTAGGAAAGAGTGCAGCAAGAGATGCTCCTGTTCTTTATAGCACAACAAGATGTTCCTGTTCTTTATAGCACAACATAAAGAAAATTTATGGCTTACAGTTCACAAATTAGCACGTATTTTAATGTGTCTTAGTTCTTGTATTGCCAGAGTGCATCTCTAGGCTGTCAGTTATGAATTTCTAGATATTCTGGGGGGAGGGGATGCACAGAAGTGTATTAGGAAGTCTTCTCATGACCTCAAGTAACCTGATAGAACTAATATTTCCATTTTTTTCCAAAAGTAGACAGGCATGAATTGTGTATATAATATATGAGAGGATTTTGCTCATTTGTATTTTATCTTTTAGTAGATATCAACTGGCATCTTAATCAATTAGTTACAGATCCTTATCAGCCCTTAATTCAAGTAGCTCTTACATGAGAAAATACTGAAGTGTCTTGCTTTTTTCTTCTGAGAAATGTTAGGAACATAATTTTGCTTCTGCAAGAATTTCAAGTGCTAAAAATATAAAATCCTGGTAATTTTAAGGCTGGTAGCTGCAATATGCATGCATGTTATGGATATGATTAACAGCCACCTTCTTATCTTCCCATCTACTTTAAAGAGACTCTCTTGGAAGCCTTCTGTCAGTCAAAAAGTAATTTATAAATGAAGCCAGAATACTGAAGTCTGCATTTGAATTTTACTGCACCTTGGGGGCAAGAGGAAGAGCCCTTTTAATTTAAATCCACATCAAAGGGTTCTTTCACAAATTGTCCAGAGTCAGGATGCTCACAGCTTGATATTCACACTTGTGACAATGAATAATGTGCTATCATGGTTTTTTTTTGGATTACAGAAAAGGCTTAGATTCAGCAGTGGATTTTTAGCAGCTTTTAAAGTCAGAAAAAAAAATCTTCGAAACTTCAAATTTTTTTGTCTTGCAGTCCTGGTTACGCATTAAGAATCCCTTTTAATAAAGACAAGTTTTCAGATTATTGGAATCATTGTCAGCTGATTTGCAGCTGCCCACTGGGCTGTAGGGGTGCTCCCTCTGATTGTTCATGACCTGTAAGCAGCCTATTAACTGGAAAATATTATCCTTTCTTTTTTTTTTTAAAGTGATCATATTCAACTGAAATGTCTCAAATCTAAACATCTTGCCGCTTGCTTGACTTAAAATATTCTGGGTGGGGGTTTTTTTTGGTTGGTTTTTATTTTTTGGTTTGGTTTTGGGCATTGTTGTTGTTTTGGTTTTTGTGTTTGTTTGGTTTTTTTTTTTTTTTGTTTTTTTTTTTTGGTTGGCTGGTTGGTTTTTTTTATGAAATAATGTGACATTTTCCCTTTTTTACATAGCCTGGCTGCTGGCATGTTTAAATTCTGCTTCCTACAGAAGTGAGAATAAGTTATTCCATGTGGTTGGTTTACCTCTGAGTTTTATTTTGAGACTATCAAGACTACCATGCAAGTTTGGCCAGCTCCCTCTGTTGGAAACTGGGGAGATTTCTGTGCTGTGCTGAGCATCTCTGAGCACCCTTTCTTCCACAGATCATTCCTCCAGGAAATGTGGGACTACAGCTCTACCCTGTCAGCCAGGAGAGGCCAGAGAAGCAGAAATAGTAGCTTAAATTTTCTTTTTCCTGTGCTCTGTTTCAGGTGATAACCTATGGGACTAATTTCCTCCTCAGGTGTATTTGAGAACAAAACCAAACTGATCTGAAATGTGTGGTGTCCTTGGCACCAGAGGTTTTGCTTTTCAAGTTCTGGTCCTGTTTCTTCTACTTGATTCTGTAGTAAATTACTGTAAAATGTGCTTGTTAGGATCTTTTAATTGCTCACAGGGTTTAAAAAGAGGCTGTTATTTATTTATCAGCAGGAAATAGGCAATAGTCAAAATAATAGAATCAGTTTCTGATGTATTTCCCTGCTTGTTTTCCCATCTGTTCAAAAGTTTCTGTGGATTGTGAACACTCAGGATTTTAAACTTTCTGTGATGTGCCTTCTTTCAGTTAGTGAATCTTTTAATTGACACTTCTTTCCTCTTACAAAAATCTGATAGTCCTTGATCTTGTAAGAGAGCCTTCCATGAGGTGATCCTTTGCTGCTGCTTTCTGGTCAGAAATCTCCTAGTTTTGAAATGCCAATTAAGGCAGCAGAGTAAAAATTCTTAATTTTTTTAAACATTTACCTTGCAGACCATTAAACATTTTAATGAAGTCTTGCTTTTCTTCCCTTTCCTGTTTGAGTGGATCCTAGGATCCTTTTCAGCAAAGATGATCATGCAGGATGCTTTGCTGTTACACAATTATTATATTAATCACTTCATATCTGTAATCTATAAATTTTACACAACCTCTTGCTGGATGTATTTGCTTCATTTTAATATTCATATAGAAACAGAGAAGTTTCTGCATCTGTCTTTTCATTATCTTTTATTTAAGTGCATAAAGACTTCCAACATTAGTTTTAACTGTAACTTTAATAGCAAAAGTGACTATTGTGGCACAGTCAGCTGTAAAAATGCAGAACAAAAATATGAAATATTTCATACTTTTTCTCATTTCATTATAAAGCAAATTGTTGAGATATAGTGCTACTATGTCTGTAGTATAGTCCATAATATCTATGGACTGTTTTCACAAAGCAAACTGACTTTTCTTTAAGGAATTTACTGCAAACAGAGGAGTTGTATTTAAACAGAGATGCAGACAAACTTTGGCTGCTCAGTTCCTTTAAAAGATTGTGATCTGAGCCCCAAGGTACTGGCAGAAAGGCCTTAGCTGAATTTCTGTGCAGGAAAAGGGGTCCCTGCAGGTCTGAAATGGGCCCCTGGCACAAGTCCCAGCTGTCACACAGGCAGGTGTTGGGCTGAATTTGCAATGTCTGCGTTATTCTACGGCAAAATCACTGAACTGAAATGATTTGGACCCTGGACACAGAGTCCCTGGCCAGTTCCATATTACTGGGGGGCTCTTAGAGGCAACAGGAATACACAGTTGTGTTTTGCAAGAAGAATATGGAGTGTGTTTCGCAGCAGAAAATATTTATTTGAGCCTTTCAGTTTTGTAAATGAGAAAATGATTCTGGTTTCAACTTTCTTGATACAGGAACTGGACTGGAATAAATCCAGATGGGAAATTTCTACATTATAGCCCAAATAATGCACTTCCACCCAAAATTTACTTGTACAATGTGCTTAGAAATTACTCTGTGTTTGTTTTCCCTGTACATTTAGATTCAGTAACTCTTCTGATAGGAGCAGTATTTTGATCTCATCAGGAGTCCAAAATACAGGAAAGCTTAAAAATAACAATTCTGTTAAAAAAAAAAATCTGTTTTGCTAAAGATGTAGTTAAGGTGCATAACCATAAGAACTGAATCTAAGCTTCATTGTTGTCTGGGGATATTTTTCCTTTTTTTTCTGCACAAGAATTAGAACAGGTCTGAAACTGCTTAAATGTGAAGAGTTTGTTAAGAAAGGTCCTAACTCATTGAGATCTCTTCTTGCCTAAAACATGCAAAAAAATTGATAACTGTTGATTCCATAATTTTTAGAAATTTACTATTTTCCTGAAAAAATGGTTCCCTCTTAAAAACAGAAAAACTAGACCTTTGTTTCTACTTCTGATCTTCATCTTCAGATGTATTGCATGTGCAGATTTTAACATTTTAGACTTGGAAGGTAGTTGGAAATGGAAATGTAAAGACATTCTGCAACCAAATGGTGAATACTTAGATTTTTTTTTTTAAGCTTGGATATTCATGCCAGGTGTTCATCTCTACTTTATATCCTCAGTTATCCTACTGTGGCTTCCCATTCACATTCTAAGCATTTCTCACATTTCCTTACCTCATGTGAGCACATTCACTTCCCTATGACCCCCAAGTCTCCACATGAAAAGATCTGCAAGAATGTTATTAGTTGTTACAGCAATAAGCAATTTATGAGGGTCACCCCATCCCTCATTATTTCAATATTTATTCTTGCCAGTAAAACACCTTTTGTTAACATTTTTTCCTGATTTGTTTGTTGACTAATGGAGAATCACACTTGAAAATGTCATTGTTTGGAGGGTTGGGCTGTCAGTGTGTTTGGGTGTTAAACAACTCTGGTTTGTTATAAATGGAAATTCAAAAGAAGTGATGAACTTAAAATGCATAGCAACTTGTAGTTGCCATGGTGCTTCAACTTGAAGTAATTTTCTTCGATATTAAAATGCTTTTGGAGTATCGCCTTTGCTTTTAAGTAGTCACTGTTTAAGAAGGAAATGGCTCAGGAGAGAAGTAATGAGAAATTATTTTGGAATATTTAACGTGACAACCAATGAAGAAATGTCAAGAAAATCCCTCTAGAATGTTTGGGGCCTGGCTGTTTTGGCAGTGGAGGCTTTTATGACACAGCTGCACAACACTAAAGACTGTGGTGGGTTAGTGCAGACTGCCCCCCACTTAGGGGGGGTCATGAGTCAAGGAACAAATCGAGGGAGAAATTCAAGGAACAAATGTTGGTCAGATATTGAGTCAGGGACGGGGTCAGTGTGTCCTGTCCCTTGGGGTCGCTCCGTTGATCTGCGCTTGTCCTTCTCCTCCCTTCCATCCGCGATGTGTCGTACCTGGAATTCTTACTCCTGCCACAATCTAAAAGATGATTTCTCTGGATGTGCCACTTCAGAAAGACTTTAAACATCTCCCAGAGCTGTGATACCTCGGTGGTTTTCAGTGCCAGGGCTGTTTAAGTGTTAGACTTGGGTCCCCCATGTGGACCTGAGCTGCACTACGGCTCCCTCCCTTCCAAGCCCAGTTGCTGGATTTATTCCTGCCTCTCTTTGTTTCTAATGAGCACCTTCTGTATGTTCTTCTTGTATGAGACCTTTGACTTTTTAATGAGATAAAAATAATGAAGAATTCTGTCGGTTGCTAATAATTCTATCTTGTTCTTGGAAACAGCGAAGGGTTGCAAAAGCCTCCAGAGTGGTGCATGACTTTGATACATAAGTAGTAATAATCCCAAACTGGCAGTGTAAAAACTGGCTGTGAATGAATTTGTATTGAATTTCATTTAAAGAGTTCCAGTGCTGAGCATTTCTCTCTGACTCTTTAGCTTCATTGCATATAAAAAAATCAGTAAAATGTGTCTCAGGAAATAACTGCAGGAAGTTGTTGGTTTTCATATTTTTTTTTCCATTAAATACTTTCTATTTTAAAGGCATAACATTTAATTTTTAAAAAATAGAGTTAAAATCTGCTCCTTTGCTGTAGTTACACAAAGACTGCAGCTGGTGGAATCTTCCTGTAGAGTGAACAGGCCAATTAATACAAGTTGCATAATATAAACTTCAGATTGCAGCACTGGCTTCTTTAAAGAGCTTGCATCATGTTTATTCAAATGATCAATGCTGTGTGAACCAAACATGTCAGTTAACTCAACATGACCATGTTCAGAGTAAATTTGTGTTTTGACTGCTGCTGTATAGCTTGGAAACTCAAGGTATCTGCAGAAAAAAACCACTGCAGCTTGTAGGTTAAAAGCCTTTAGTTAGGGTTCACCCCGATTCTTAGGGAACATCAGTAGAGAAATAAAGTAACTTGTTTTTCTAGGAGTAAGAAAAGGTTGCCTTGGTTGTTTTTTGGATTATTTTGATTTTCGGTTGGAGTTTTTTTGGCTTGTAAGCAACAAGCATTTTTCTTTTCTAATTAGTCACTGAAAACATAACAAACTAAATATAAACAGAACAAACTAAATGTAGCATATAGATGTTCTGACTGCCATTATTTCAGGCTGAGGCAGAACAGGACAGTGATCTTCTTAACACTAAAAGATGACCTCTTCCAAGCAGCATTCTGCAACTGTTCAAAGCTACCTAATGGGCAAAGCTGAAATTTGGTTGCAGCTTTATCCCTGTTCCAGGACAGGGGGCCAATGCATGGTTATTTACTCTTGCTAGAAAGCTCTGTGCATTCCAGCAAGCTTTTGCACGATTTCCTCTCAAAAACAGGCAATAAAAGTTTGCATATTTTACATCTCCATGTTGGGGAGCAATCAGAAAAGCAGTAGTGAAAACTGCCTTCTAAAGAATGCCTTTGTGCCCCTGTCACATCCCTGCAGCGGGTCGTGATGAGAACCAGAATGTTTACGTTCTGCTGCTCAGTCTAATGCTCCACCAGCTCTGTCCTCGTTTTTGGAGTCAGGAATAAATCACATCACTTCAGACAGCAGGGTCAGGTTTTGAAATGTGCCTTCAGATTAGTTTTTCTGTCTGTCAGCAGTCAGCACAACTTAAGTTGCTTTTTTGCTCAATTAAGGTGACGTAAGCCAGGAGCGCGGTGGACGTAGCTGAGCGTTGGGATGAGTTTGAGGTGATTTGCCTGCCAGCAGATCCTGCTGGAACCTCCACATCAACAACACTCAAGTTGTTATTGTAAATGAGACAGTGTTTGGAGTCAGAATTCCTAAGGGATTTAATCTTGTAGCTTCAGGCACCTCAGAAATTATTTCAAAAGGGAAGCCTGTGTTGATACGCTGTGGTGTAGTGATTCCTGGGCTGCCTTTTTAAAGGCTTTGCTTACACACCAAAAGTGGTTAAACCAGAGAGAAAGATAGAACTTGACATGGTTTTGAAGCTTTCTTCCCACTGCATCTGCTCTGCTTTCACCTCAAAATTCCCTCTGCAGTTCCTCACTGGTAATTCCTATGTTTTTTATACTTTAATGTGTGTTACCCCTGTTGTGCCAAATTTTAGGAAAGGGAGTACAAGGCTCTTCTGTGCTGCTGCTCTTATGGCAAAGCTCATAGTTTGAAGAACATTTAGCAGCTCCTTCATTACAATCTGAGGTTGTGTATTCCCTCCTGCTCAATTCTAAATGCTTCCATAGCTTTTAGCAAGATTGCTTTGTGTCTTGCACAGTAGAGCTGTAAATTAAATCATCTCTTTCATGTAGCTTCTCTAGTCGAATACCAGACTCTTCCAAAAGGTGCTGCTGCTCAAAGAGCTACTTACAGTGAGAATTTTTCAGTTTGTGTCTTGGTCCTCCTCACCAGCAGGTATCAGTGATGAGAAACAACCTAAAACTGTGAGACTTTGAGTTGCTACCAGATTGACATCACCTTAAAGCAGCAGATTTTGCCTAAAGAAATGTCAGCTAGAATGTTAAATCCCATGTGCTGGGAACTGTGGGTGTCACTGTCCTAACAGCTGAGTGTGTAACACCCTCATGATTGGATATTCTTTACCAAAACAATCTGCTGTGTTGACTGCAGTGTGTGGTTGTATTGCTGCTTTAAAAAATTGCAGAATTTTTCAGGTCAGGTGCAGAGGGATACACAGCATCACATCAGAATCACCATCAGCTCCAGCTTTTTATCTGCTCTGTGGATCCTTGTGGCCTTCTTGTGTAACTTTGTATAGACAAAAGCCTGTTCCCACATTTCCTAAGTGTGTTCAAACTGGCTTTTGAAATAAAAATGATGCCTTGAGGAAGCTGCTACCAGTGAGTGCCTTTAGGCTGTCACCTCAGATTCATTCCATGTGAAGTAAGACCTTGTGACTGACTTAGGTTGGTTTTTGTTTGTTGTTTGTGTGTTTTTAAGGTCCCACCTTAATGTCAGGAGAGGAGTGAGGGATGGTGTTTCTAAAGGAGTTTCATTTCTCAAGTCAGTAGTAATCATGATCTCTTATGAAATGTATGAGGAGTAATAGTCTTGATCTTTGTGAAATGAGAAGCAGTTTTGGATGTACTCCAAGGAAGATGCTTTAAAATGAAGTATTTAATTCTAACCTTTATTTCCTTTGCAAGGAACCTGTAGAGGTTGTTTGGATTCTTAATTTTTAATATTAGGGTAGTATCAAGAGGACTGAACCTGCTCTAAAAGGAAGTGAAATAAGAAGAGGCAAATTAATGCAGGAGTTTGTCTGACACAAAAAGGGATGCCCTAACTTGGAGAAGTTAAAGCAGTTGTAGAGATGTGAAATGAAAAGTGAGAATTCAGCATATAAGGAGAGAGCAGAGAAGGGAAATGGGATTTTGTTATTTTGTTAAGGTGGCTCTTACAGGATATATATAACAAGCATTTAGTATCTGATGGAGTATTGGTAGGGGAAAGTTTAAAAAGGAAGTCTCTAAATCTGGGAAAGGTCTTTGAAGAATGAAATAATTGGTTAGTTTGGCTAGAGTGGCCCCAAAGTGTTCTGACAGTCAAATGCAGTCTGAACTAACTGGTAGTTTATGAGCTTGAACTTTGTTCCAGTTGAGAGGAAGGACTGGCACTGAGTGAATTGTCTTTGGTAATGCTTTGAACTGCCTCTATGACTTGCTGGAGCTCTTCCAAGTTACCTCCAGCTTATTTCTTTATAAATACTGGATCATTTTTTCATTCTTGATTTCCTCCTCTGAGACACAATGCATTCTTGTTATGAGATTTGGTGCCTCAGCTTGGAATTAGTGGCAAGGCCAGGTTTGCCACTGATGTAGTCTGCCACATAACCCATTCTTCTCTTTTTGTATTCATGTCATTCTTCTCTTGCTCTCCCTTCCTGGTGTGTCAGGCAGGAGAAGGGCAGAGAAGCTTTCAGATGCAATGGATTGCTTCAACTCCAGTAGAGCCATACTGTTGTCCTTTTGGAAGGCTTTTCACTCTGCTTCCTTGCTGAAGCTGCTCCTCTGTCACTCTTAGGAGCATCCTGGAAAAAGACCTCTCTGGTTGACCTTGGTTACTGTAGAAGCTGATATCCAGTCAGTTGATATTCAAGTCCCATTAAAACCAGTCCTATCTGAAGTGCTTTTGGCAGCAAAGACTCTCTGAGCAAAGTCTCTCTGAGCTCCAGGGGTTGGTACTGAAGATTTCCATGTCTAATTTTGCCCTGTACTCTGGAATTATGAAGCACTTGCATAAATATGCAAGTATACATAGGTAAGCTGTAAAATATTGCAATAAAGAGGAAGTAGCTCATCATTTAAGGAAATTGCAATATTATGTTATTAGTTTATTCATTAATGTGTAAATTGATCCTATATTACTACTCTCGGTGGGCAAACTGTTCTCATCCTTTTTGTTCCAAAATATTTTTTTTTTCCATACTGGTGCATTGGTAAAATGGGCAAGTTGGATCAGTACTCCTGTTGCTCCTTTCAAAAAATGCTGTGCCTACAAATTAATATTGGAAAAGCTTGATTTGTTTAGTGCTCATTACAGTTACTTGGTCTGGGATTGACAGTAGTTACATGGGGGAAATTATTTGATATTAAAATGTAAGTTCTTATTAAAAAGATACACAGGATGAGTAAAGAAATAGATATAATTAGATATTGAATCCAATTAATGCTTTTGATGCCACAGTTATGAAGCAATACTTCTGTATAGAAGTTGGAAGCCCATTTGGGTTTGGACCATTCCAAGTCCATCATGTCCACAAGCATCATGGTGATTTGTTTGCAGTTCTGCTGCTGCTGAATGTTTCTTCATTCTCAGAAAACAGCAAGGAAGGAACCTCAAAAAACCCTCTATTTGCCTCATTTAAAGGAAGAATTAGAGTCATGACGTTAGAAGTGCAGATGAAGAGACTGTTTCAAATGTTCATGCAATGATTGTTGCTTTGGAAGGAAGCTCTTGTGGCAGATTTTTGGGGCTTGTAGGATAGAGTAAGCACTTCTCTACAAAAGGGAAGTTTATTCCCAAGTTGTAAGCACTGTAGTGGCACGTTTGCTTTGGTTAAAAGAAAGTGTTGGTATTATTCTAAGATCAACATGAGATTTCTCTGTAAAACTCTGTCCAGTAAGATTTCCTTGTTGCAAGATCACTTTCAAAGCCATATGAATTAACTGGCTTACAAAAGCCTCTCGATTTCCCTGTCAGCAATGCAGTAACTTTATTATAAGAATTTGCTCATTCTTTTGTCCTTGCTGGAGGAAAATCTTGTTCTTGTATTCTCTCTCACCAGGATTTGGTCCTCCTGGATAGAACTGGTAACTGGATCTTAGAGATTGCTCTAGAATTGATCTGTTGGATTGTGAGAGTGCTGCATAGGTGCATCCTCAGCTGTAGAGATGAACTAAAAATACCCCAAATATTGAAGATATGAAGTGTGCTTGTTGAGGATGAGCAGTGCTGGTGATTTCATCCATGCTAGGAATCTTGGATTGGGAAATCCAGGTGTCCCCAGCTCTCTGTTTGAGTGGAAACCTGGTTAGGGTGAATGAGACCCCTGATAAAGGCAGCAGTGGATTTCAGAATATGCACATTTCCACTTTCTTCAACAGTCACATCAAATGTACTGTAGAAAACAGTGAAAGGGTTGTAAGTTCATGGGTGCACTGTATTTAAGCATTAATCTGGTGAAATCATATCCAGTGAATGCAGGCTGTGAGATAACCAAAAACAGTGCAAAGCAATCAGGGAGTCAGGGAAACACAACTGTAAAGAGAAATTATGTAGCCTACAGAGGAAGGAGCTGGAAGGGAATGGAGTTTCAGAAATAAACTAACAGCTACAGCATAGTGAGAGTAATTGGTTTTTTGTGTCAGGTAGTTGGGATGAGTACTAATCCTCTGAAGCTGGAGCTGGGAAAAAAACAATGTAAAGGGAAGAATGTTCCTGATAGTTTCAAAAGCCTAGGTGGGACAGATTACAATTGCAGTCTGTGTTTGTAGTCATGGGGTTAACTCACATTCAAACAGTTGTTTTGTTTATTAAACATGTGATGAAAGCACTCAAATATCTAGCTATAGCCTAGATTTATTGGCTAAGAATGTGCTGTGCATGAGCATTTTTGGTTTTATTTCAAAAATAAATTTTTGTATTTATTTCATCTGAAATGATCGTGTCACTTTGGGCATGTGTTAAACTTGCACATTGATTTTTGAATTGGTGTTTGGTCACTCTTGGGATTTTTTTTTGTTTCTTTGATGCTGCCCTCTGCATTCTGAAAGACTTTACAAATGGATTTTACTTTCAGGATGGATTTGTTAGCTTTCCAGCAGTAATTCTTCAATTACATTCTGTTGAATATTGTCTGCATTTTTGGTCTGTTTTTCCCCTCTCTGAATGTAAATCTCTTTGAAATAAGAGATTTTATTCTATGCTTACATGGCTGAGAAGGTACTAGCCCTTGTCTAAGTTTTCCTGTATCATTTGTAGTGCACAAATCAAAACACCACTTGGTTTCTGGGCCAAGAAAGGGATTTTCTAAGTTAAACCTGTGAGGCAGCTGCTAACCTGTGTTTGCAGTGGTATCAGAGCAGCTGTGTTTTGTGCCAGCTGTGCTATGTGGTGTCTATTCAGTGGTTATTAAAGGCTGGAACCAGTATCATGTCACTTACTGTCACCTTTAGGATAATCTGCCTCGCTCTGTGTGCTAAACCAAGTGTTTTCTATGTGGAACATAATTTTATTTGCCTTTTTTCATCTGGTTCCCAAGATTTTACAAGTAAATGCTCCTGCAGGGAGATTAATTTTGTCTTTTGGGAGTTAATGCTGTGTTTTTTTAAAAATACCTGTGTAGCAATGGCTAAATAGGCTGCCTGGGAAACAAGTAAAAAATCTTTTAGTGCTTTAGCACTCAAGAGCTGCTTTCTGTGATTGCTGGTAAAATTCTTGATGGAGAGTGAAGTCAGATCACCTGAGTTATGTTAACCTTGCTGTGATGTAATGTAGGGATAAAAGGGTTAGGCTTGAAATTTGGTTTGATGCCTGAAGTGCCATTAGTAATTAAATTTGTGATGGAGTGTGAAAATATTCTTGTTGGGAGTAATAGATTTTTTTATTTGTTAATAAACTAGTTAACTGGGAGTGCAGGTTCTATGCTCTGACATTAATATTGATTAAACATACTATTTTTTAATAAGAAGAGGAGAGAAAAGCCCCACAAGCATCAGTTTGTTCTCATAAAGGATTATATACTAGTTTCAAAACAATTCTAGTGCATTCCCTAGGTGCATATTCAAGGTAGAATTTTATTGTAATCCTAAGTGTTTTATTTTATTATTACACTGATACCCATGTTCCTATGCAAAAATAAAAAAAAAAAAAAGAACATTAAGGCTGCCTTTGGGACATTTTGTCCAAGTGGTTGAATTTTATAGCTCAATTTTAATTGTCTAGTAAATGGAGGGTTGCTTTTGTTTTTTGTTTTAATCAATGGTCATCTCCAGGATAACCTCAAAATGGTTGTACTAGGCAGACAGACCAAAGAGACCTGTGTGTGATGGATGTTAAGATCTTTAGGAAAGAATATATAAAAATAGGGTATCTATTGGGTGTGTGGGTGTAGCTAAATGCTGCACCAAGGCATGTTGTGGTATTTTAGTACCTTTAGTCTGCATATGCATGTGGGCTTTTTTCTCTCCAGAATACTTTGTGATGGGAGGGAAAGGATTTGTTCCATTTGTTTCTTTTGTTGAACAAAACTTGCTTTTCAGTGAAGCCACTACTCCCATTACCACTCCTTCCATCTCGAGAAATGATGAATGCTTCCTGTGCTGAAGGAATTTTCAGTATCACTTCCCACTATTGCTCCAGTTTGGCTTTCTGCTTTGTCTGCACCATTCTTCCCATGTGCTCCTCCCATTCTCTGAGCTGGAGCCCAGTTAAACCCCTGCTCTTTGAGACTCTCCTTGTTCCCTACTGTCCCTGAAGGAGCACCCAGTTGGAATGGGGGCACCAGGCTGGGTCTCCATGGCCCCTGGAGTTCATGGGGACACAGATGGCTGCTGTTCCAGCTTTTTTTTTATTTTTTTTGCCTCTGTGCTGATGCATTTTGAAAGCACAGTGTAGGTCTCCAGCCCTTTTCTGAGAGGCAGCACCTCATCCAAGCCTGATCTTTGGCTGCACTTCTCTTTCCTGTAAGAATCCTTTTCAATTAATGCACCCCCTTTCAGTTGCTATCTTGTATCTCAGGCTATTGTGGGTTTTCTCAGCAGCCCTCTCAATCAAATTTCCCTGTCCTGAGTAATTTTCTATCAAGTGCAAGTTATTCCTATGCACTTCACTTGCTTTTTCAGAGAGCTTATGAATATCTTGGGTATAATGGGTTTCATATTCTGCAAATTCCTACTCGTACATACACAGGGCTCAGGTTTTGTTTCATTACTATGAGACTTCTTTAAGAGATCTGAAGGAAGGACTTAAAAAAAAAAAAATCAAATTTTTACAGATAACCATGTGGCTCTGATTAATATGATTCCATTACAATAAATGTGCAAGGTGAGGCTTTCCCTTACAATGGTGATACTGATTTTTTTTGCAGTATACTCTGTGCATTAAAATTTCTATTAATTATGTTCTTCTCTGAATACCTAATAATTATGTTCTTCTTAATACCTGATAACCACCCAATATAGAGGCTGGATTTGGAAAAAAGAGGAGAAGAGAAGAGCAGACAGGATCACCACATTCTTCTGATTAAAATGTCAGTTTATATGTGAAATATAGCCATTATGTCATACTACTAATTTTTTTCCTTATTTCCTCGGAATAATTAAATAAATACTAATTTAACCAGGTGGTTTTATTGCAGTTCACTTACCAGTTCTCTAAAATAAAACTTCTGTGGTGGCATTGCTTTGGGACACTATAGATAATTCTCATGTATCACCCTGATTTTCCAAGTTTTTCTAAAGCCTTCTAATATTTACATTCTTGTACAAAACCTTCTCACGCACTTTATTTAAATAATTTATTATTTACATTCTTTTATAAAGATGAGCAACTTGATAAACTCTTAAGTTGCCCAGTAGCATTGAAGAGGTAGCACTGTCACCCTCCAATAACATTGGCATTTCAAGAAACTATAAATTAAAATCAGATTTTAATAAGCAGCCTCTTTTTGCCTTAGAAGAAGCTGTTGCCATGTCATTTGTTTCATGTCCTACAACAACACTCTTGCCTATAAAGAACACTTCAGCTCTTCTTAGGAGAACTTGGTTTTTCCAATGAGAAAAATGAGGCTGGCTATTTTACTGTGGTTTTGCCTGTCTTGAGTGCTAACACTGCCTCTTCAGATCAAACCTTTTCTTAAGATTCTAAGAGAATTTTGTCCTTTTGGAGCAAGGCTCTGTTTGATTTTTGTGCCATATGCCAGAGGTAATTTTTCTTGGCCTGCTGAATTGTGGCTTTACATTTTTGCTTTCCATACTTGGACCGGGTTCCACTTTTTGAAAGATCTTTTTCCTTGTGGATTTTATTTAGTGGCTTTTATGTTTTAAAGATTACAACTGGATAAGAGCTGGGTGCTGTGTTTACCCAGCAGCTCCCCTGCCTTTCCCCCAGCTCCTTGCATTCTTGCTGCCAGCTGAAATAGAAAACTCCTGAATTTCTGGTAGATGGCAGCATTTACTGCCTGTTCTCCTGCCCATCCCAGGAGGAGCTGGACTCACTTGATACGTGGGCAAACACATTAAAGCCAAGAGGGAAGAGGGAGGGAGATTTTTGTCAGCTTTCTCCCAGACTTGGAGCAAGCACTGCCAGGGGTGCAGAACCTTTTGGACCATGGCTTATACTGGGCACCTTGGCCCAGTGGTTTTTCTTTTTCTTTCTCCTGGTTGTGTGGAATTTCTCAGAGGGGACTGAGTAGCTCAGCCTCTGAGTAAGAGGTGATGCTTCTCTGTTGCACAAGTCTGTCACCATGGGGTGACACAAAAACAACACAGGCTGTAGTTCTGTTCAGAGTAAATTAAAAAACTCTATTAAAACATCTGACTCCATAGATATATCTTTCTGAAATGCCAGTGTCATTGGAGGGTTACAGTGCCACCTCCTCAATGTCACTGGGCAACCCAACAGTCCATCAGGTTGCTTGTCCCCCATAAAGGAATGAAAAATAATAAGTTATTTATATAAAGTTTATAAGAACGTTTTGTGTAAAAATACAAATATCAGAAGGCTTAATAAAACTTAAAATCAGAACAACACAAGTCTAAGTACTGGATGCATCATGCACAGACTATAAATACAGTGTACATAAATAGCACATGTTAAAGATTAATTAAAACTAATTTGAACATAAAGACTTGGATTATTCTAGAAAGAAATCTGTCATTAATAATGCCTTGCTTTAATAGCAGAGATTATTCAGTTTAAAGCAGGTGGTGTTTTCAGTCTTTCTTTCAAGCTCTCAGTATTCCTTCCTCTTTGCAAACCAGCTACAAGAACACAGTTGATGTCAAGTCTAACATTTTACTTTGGCAGAAGCTTAGAAGTGGACTTAGAGGACAAAAAAGCAGTGTTGGGTGGGATGTGGAATAAAATGTAACAGGACACCAATGAGGATGGCGTGGGAAAAGTAGGTATGTCAAGGGTAAAGAGAATTGCAATATTTGGTGATTTCATTCTTCCTGTGGAAAAAAAAAAATAGCATGCTTGTCTTCATTGGGTAACTGTGCTTTCAACCAGTCAGTGTATATATATCTAAAGGGGAGGGAAGTGTCAAAATATTTTTAAATGTTGCTTTTTATGTCCTTGAAATGATTGAATGTAGGGGAGGGACTGGAAATAGTTTGTTGCATTATGGAAGTGTTGACTTTTGTGTCCAAACCAATTCAAAGAACATATTGAAAATGCAGTTAAAAATCTGTTTATGGTGTTCTTCCTGTTAACAAAAACATTTGGATATTTTTTGCCAATCATATCAGACACTTAAATATCATCAGAGTATAGATGGAAAATCTCCTAAAGAATATGTAACTCACTGACTGGTAAAAACATTATGGAAGAGCTTTATCATACCTGTGCTGTGAATGTTAAATAATGTGACACTTTTCTAATGAAATCTCTAACTCACTGCATTTTTGGGCTGAAAATCTGCTGGAATTGACCAAATCCTTGTGTGTCTTGAAGGCACAGGTCACCTACAAGTATATCAGTGTGATTAAAACAAATCATTGATTCAGAAGAAGAAAGAGTGACTTTTGTAATGATAAAAGATTTCAAAGGTAGAGTAATTCTGTTATCACTAGGACCAGAAATTTGTGACTGTTTAATCCATTCTTGCTCTCTTTCCTTCTCCCTCCTTTCTGTCCCAGCCCTGAGTAGACAGCCCAGAGGAAAAAAAGAAATATTTTTCTCCAGGAGACTTATTCTTTTTATTTTCCACACTCTGAAGGCCAATTCTGTTCTTTGTATAAAAATGAATGTAAAGGGTTTAGGGGGATAAACCACAGCAGTCCTCTCAGCAGCTTTGAAACTTGAGATGGAGTCTAAAACAAACAAACAAATGTGAGACTGTTTGGGGGCTTTGAGGGGTTTGGGGATTTTTTCTGAAGAAATTTACCCTGTCCCTTTTACTACCTAAAAGGCTTTTTCTAGGGTGAGACCCATTTCTGTGGCAACTTTTCTGCTCTTGCTGTTCAAGCCAGGAAGAACATGTGAGGCTCATTTTAATAAATGTAGACTCTCTTACATTATGAGCTTCATTTTTTTGGGGACAAGCTAAATACTTGGATGGGATTTAGGTTTTACTTGGTGGGGTACTGTTATTTTTTTTTAAGTTGCATTTGTATATTAGCTTACACTGCAGATCAAGTTGCTCCTTTCACAAGTTTATGTGAATAAGCTATGTATGTTCCACATTAAAATATTAATGCAGGATATATTTGACTCCTTGGCACAAGAATAAGATTTTCCAGGTGAAGTGACTTGAGGTTGCAAAAACCATGCCAAGTACTGCAGTGCCAAAGAGGACTGGTTTATGTGTAATTATTCTCAGATGTACTTCATACAATTATTAATTACATTGTACTTACCATCATGAATAAAACCTGTTTTTCCAACTGTTTAGGTTATGCATGTCTGAATCACTTAAATATGGGTTGTTCTGGGATACTGGTAAGAATTCTGGGGAAGGAATTTGGCATCTAAGGGGAATTTCTTAAAGGTTTCAAGAGTGAAGAGGAGTTTGGGAATGATTTTTAGAATGGACCTGTTGCCACACTAACTTGTGTTCATGCAAGGACAGGCATAAATGTTCTGTACAGAGTTCAAAAGCAGAAAGCTGCTGTGAGAGGATACCAGTGTAGGAGCCAGTTCATCTTTCTTCACTTGCTTCCAAACTTTAAAACATGGATGAAATATTTGAGGGGTAATGCTACTTTTGAGTTAATAAAAGCTTTGGAGAAAATGCGTGTTTCAGGCAAGCAAAAATGCTGACACTTCATGTTTGAGTATCTTTTACCAAGGCTTAAAAGAGCAGAAATGCTAGGTATTGTCTTTAAAATAAAAATATAGGGTTTAAAATTCATATCCAGAAGGAAATAAATGTGATAATCATCAAAGGTAACTTCTGTCTTCACACTCAACAGGAAATTCAAATGCCTGTCAGTCAACTTGCACAATTCATTTCTCAAGCACACAAAAATCTGAAACAGTTTGCCTAAAGAGATTAAAAAGAAAAGGAAAAAAGTAGTATGCCACAATGTAGCACTAAAGAAAATACCCCTGTATGAAAAAAAATGAAAGAAATACAAGTAGTAATACAGTTCTTCAGTACATTCTTTTTAGTACATTTAGGACATTCTTTATCACGTTTGAAATGTGAAGTGGTGTAATTTTGATTGATCATACAGTAATGGCACTGAAATATCTCTGTGTGCAATTCAGATATTGGTGTTTCTAACAAGCTTTTGGTAGCATTTTGTATCTGAATGTGCTCTTTGGGTAATTCTTATTTACATGGGTTGGCAGTGGAGTACTCAGTTATTGCTGTGGAGATTGATTTCTTTACCTCCCATTATAAAGCCTAAAGGAAATTACAATTCTGAAATCTGGCAACAGGTAAGTAAAGGATTTCTCTGAATATTAAGGTATTACAAGCTATTAAAAAAAAACAACAGCAACAACCAAACAACAAAAAAACAAAAACAACCAACCCAGAAAACAAAGTAACAAAAAACCAGCACAAACCCTGCAACTCCTACATTTAACAGAAATTTAGTAATACACTGAATAATACTAGCCAGAACAAAAACTTACTTTCAGAATATGATAGTATTTAGCCTTAAATACATTTAATAGGAACAGTTGTTTTAAAACTTAAAGCAGAATTAACTTTTTTAATACTGCTCATAGATTATTTTGATGTTGTGGTGCAATAAGAACACTGTGAGTATCTTATTTAGGCTGATTTAATCTTAAAAAAATAACACAAGTTTGAACAAGCCTTGTATCAGAGAGAGGGATTAGGGTTTTAGCACATTGATTGAAACTTACTTTTTGGAAAGACACTTTTTTCTTTGGCTATCAAGCTTCCAGTTCTGAACAAATTACTGAATTTCACACCCTGGGTTTTCTTGAGTGGGGAGTGTTTGAATGTGGAGTTTTGAACAGGGGTTGTGTTTTGTTTGTTTGTTTTACACATGTTAATGAATTATTCAAAATAAGGGAAAAATGCCAATGAATCTTCAAGCCCTGCTGTGCAATGCTGTAAATCCCAGCACATCCTGATGGGCTGTGGTGTGACTTTGGAGCTGCAAGTGTGTTCCCCAGGAGCTGCCCTAGTGGACAGATTAAAAATCCATTAATACTCAGTTAATAATCCTCAGTTAATAGTTGGGGGTTAGTTCACACTGCTGTCTCAGTAGCCCTTGCAAGTACAAGATTTGGCAGGCATCAACACCTGTAAGACACCCTTTGCTAAGAAAATACAAATTCTTCTTTTTTCTCTAGTGGCAGGATGCTGCCAGACTATTTCAGCTCTGTTGGCATGGCTCTGCAATTGAGAGCACAATGATTCATTTTGGTAATACTATAATATCTCAGCATTATAGTCTTAGCAGCTAAGGATTTACCAAGAAAGAGTATTAATCCATAATTAATGCTCTTTCATAATTATTCTACAATACTACATGTTTATATACAGAGTAAATTAAATTATTGTTTCAAGGGTTTTCAGATATAATTTGATATATTAGAAATGCAGCAGAGGATACAGCATGGGGATCTGTAGCTCTACATAAATTGTTTAAAAGCACTTAAGACAACAGATATTTTTTAGTTGGAGGAATTCACATAATAAAAATGTTAAACTGAAGATGGTTTCCTGGGAATTTTGTAGCTACACATGACAGAAAGATGGTCCAGGAGGATTTGATGTGTGCGTGGTTGAGTTCTGTAGGTCAAACACACAGAGTGACTTTTGTCTAGAAGAGCATTGACTGTAAAACTGCACATTGCAATTTCAAACCTCTTTGTAAAGTGTCTTTCACTGCAGTAGGCAGAGCTGCTGTTGGGCAGGGAAACATGTAGACAAGTTGGAACAAACACATTTACAGGTTTTGTCCATTTATGCTGTTTGCACACTCGTGGTGTGCCTGAACTTGCACTGTCCAAGCTTCTGTTTCTCAAACTGTATTACTGAAAGGAATTCAGTCTTTTTAGATAATTTTCTTCATTTTCAGTTAAGACCTGTGGGAACCCAGGACATCTCTCTTGTTGCTTTGGATGGGCTGAGCCCCGGGCAGGGGGCTCAGGGAGCTTGGCACAGAGCCCAAGACCCTTCTGCCTCCCATCTCCAGCCATGGAAAAAATTACCAACTGTATGGGAAGAGTTACAAACCAGGGAAAGTAGAGTAGAATGATCAGCTTATCACAGGGTGGAAAATGAGAATGTTCAGATTTTTATGATAAGGGTACAGGGGGGTCAAGGTGGAGCAATCTGGGCGTGCACTGTCCTTCCTCCTTCTTCTTCATGGCCTCCATCTTCTTGGTGATGGTGGCACTTTGGGGTTGGTTTAGAGTAGAAACTGACTGTCTAACACAGGTGATGGGTATTGGGGATTAACTGTAAATAATGTCTGTGTAGTTTATAGGATAAAAAGACAACAGAGCCCTGAGGGTGGGCAGTGTGCCTTGAGCTGAGCTGCTGAACACATCTGGGCTGGGCAGGGAGAACATGTTATAGATAAGAGAAAATAAACAACCTTGGGAACCAAAGCCAAGGAGCTCTGACTCTTTCTTTGATCTCCTGGCTGTGAAAAGGGACTCATGGGAGCATCCTCATCAGGGAATCCTGAGAGAGACCAAGAGTAGTTTGCCATCTTTTCTTATTTCATTTGAATTTATGCAATTGTTTAGGGTTTTTTTGTAAGTTTCAAGCAGTTTGCTTTGAAATCTTGGGTCACAAATGGCTTAAAATGTGCAGAATCAGCAGCACTTTTGAAACACAGGGAAATTTTGATTTGTTCTTCTCATCTCCACAGCAGAGGATTAAAGTAATCATGTTCTGATGTAATAATCAGTGTAGAAAAAAGCATTTGATCTTACTTTTATTTTTCTGGTTTTCAAGTAGGATGTCAAAACTATTTTTTTTTTAAATTTTAACTTTCAATGCTGCTTTGTGACTGTTTGTATTTCAGTTTGTGTGTGTGTGTGTGTTTCTAAGTAATAGCTCAGCCTTAAGAAAAGCCCTGCTTTTCTTTTAGAGGCTGCTTGAAAGAAAAAGTGAAGCTGTGGATGAAATGCCTCTGGCTTGCATTGAAGGCACACATTTTGGCTATCTTGCTCATTAATTTTTTTTCTTTTATTTTTGGACTAACTGGGTTTTGTAGTTTGGTTTCAGCATTTAATATACCATGCATTTTACCTCTCAAATTGCCCATGGTTTTTCCTTTTTTAAGTTCTTTGAATGATAATGAGTTTTTTACTTAGAGGAAGTCAAAGCTCCAGTATTTATTTTCTGTTCTTAAAGGTACTGTAAATACACATGACTGCATGTCAGTGTTAGTAATTTTAAAGATGGGAATTCTGAGAAAATATAATCACTTGCAAAATATTCTTGGTGTATACTACCTTAAAGAATTTGAACTGGAGCATTCAGAACTGAAGAGACTTTTATTAGTCATGTAAATCCAATTGAATTGTAGATTTTCTTGTGGTTTTGTTTTTAGTTTATTTCCTGTGAATCATGTTTGAATGGTATCCTGAGAATAAATTGTGTACTTTTTGAAGGACATAAAATATTGGAGTGCTAATGAAACTTTATCCCTGGGCTATTGTCCTGAAAACAAAAGTCAATTTAAAAAGCATTTCAAGTGTTGTTCCCTCTCGTTTTTATTGATATAAGTAGGCTTTTTCCTATTGAGTATAAAGCTCATTATATCAGTTAAATCTATTTTAACAAAAGGGAAAGCCAGAATATGATGATTTTCATCTGTGCTGGTTTGATTTGAACTGTCACTGTGATTAGATTTGCTTTCAGCAGCTGTAGGAGGTTGGTGTCTGACGTGGATTTCTTGGGAGGGACAATGCTGAGCTGGTGGCAGCTTGGACAGAAGGAAAGCCTGTGCTATTGGGGCTAATCCACTCTGCTGGATCCAGTGATTCAGCTGACAACAAAATTAAACAGCTACACCCTGGCTGGTGAATTTTGTTGTCCAAGTGTAATAAATAGTATCCCTGTTTCAGGCATCTGCCTGTGAAAAACCCTGACAAGGACTCGTATCAAGCATCTGATGGAAATTTATAATTACAGACCTGTGTTGTGTAGGGAAGTTCAACTGCAAATTAGCTGTGGATCGTTCAGAGTTTAATTATCCTGTTCACTGGTTTCATAATCTTTCAGTGTCTGTGGCTTGAGAATTACTCTACTCTCCCTTCCACAATCCATGCTGCATCAATTTCCAGGGAAATGGGGAATAGTGGGTAAAGCTCTGGCCTGCTGGAGGGAGATGTTCTTATTTGGCAAGTTTGTGTAATTTGAAGTGCCAGTCAACTCTGTGCCACAAGTGGGTGGATCGTGCCCTGCCTTGTTGAAAAGTGAAGAAGCCAGAAAAATAGAAAAAACTTCTTAGAAGTTAGTTTCAAGTTTGAAAAGACAAAACCCTAGTTTCTAATAAATTGATGCTATATCATCATTTCTACTGGGCTTCACTTTAGCTGAGAAATGCAGCCAAATTTAGGAGAAATTGTCTGCAGCAGTTTGACACGTGCTGTCTTCATGGTTTCTTGAATGGTGTATTTGCTGGGTTTTGCTGCATTTGCCAGAAACAGAGATTGCCAGAGGTGAGGATCTGTTTCAGAGGTTTTTTGGGGAACCTGCACAAGAATTCATGGCCACTGGCTGTCTGTGGTTCAGTGACTTTTAGTGATTTCAGTGACTTCATATCTTTGTGTTTAACTGGTGGTTTCTGTATTCATCCCTGAACCCACACCAACTCTCCAGGAGTTGTTTCAAAAGCTAACCAAAGCTCTGTGTTGTTCCATATGTGCACAAAAACTTGCTGTGAATTCTCTGAGATCACCAGTCTATGAAACAGTATCTATTACAATGCTAAGGTTTTATTCCGAGGTAGAAATGTTCATCTCAAAGCCCTCTGAATATTGTGGAATCATGGAATGGTTTGGGTTGGAAGTGGCTTTAAAGATCATCTTGTTCCCAACACCTTCCACACAACCAGGTTGTTCAAAGCCCTGTCCAGCCTGCCCTTGAACCCTTCCAGGGATGGGATGTCCAAAGCTTCTCTTGGCTAACTTGTTCCAGTATCTCACCACCCTCTACTAAAGAATTCTTTCCAATATCTCATGTAACTCTGCACTCTTTCAATGGGCAGCCATTCCCTCTTGTCCTGTCAATCCATGCTCTTGTGTACAATACAGAGGGTTTTTTTCATTAGCACCATGTTACACTGCCACTATTAAATGTCATTTGCTATTTTACTGCTTGTCTTCCTAATCCTGTGCAAGTCCCCTGTGATCCTTCAACTGGGCCCTTCTTTTGGATGGTCTTGGGAACAGTGGTAAAGTTTAACTCCTGTGTTCACTCCCTCTTTGAAATCAGGGTGAAGACTTTGTGAGCTCAAGTCCTTGCATGTTTATTAATTTGTGTCCTTTCACTGTTGTGAGCCCATTGCCATCTCTTAACCTCTGGCACCTTAGTTTCTTTTAGGAGCTTTAACAAGTGACCTCATAGGGTACTTTCAGGAAAACCAGATTCTCTGTCAGCTGCGAGGTCTGTTAGATTTTTTTTTAATCTTTTTTTTGGTGAGTTTTTTCCATTTGTTTGTTCACTTGTTTGGTTTATGGTATTTTTTTTGTTAGTTTGTTCTCTCTGAGCTATGACATTCCTTTTCAAAAGCTATTGTGAATGTTTTTATTTATTTTTACTTTTTTTTTTGGTTGAAAAGATTTCTGATTCTGAAATTTGAAAGATGAGCTGTGTTAGGTTTGAGATATGGGCCTGTCTCTCCCCTTTTTACTCTCTACACATTTGCAAGTGACTCCTCACAGCCTGCAGTGTATTTATTTTT
Organism: Peucedramus taeniatus; assembly: GCA_013400575.1. Taxonomy (NCBI): domain Eukaryota; kingdom Metazoa; phylum Chordata; class Aves; order Passeriformes; family Fringillidae; genus Peucedramus; species Peucedramus taeniatus. The sequence goes on from WBNO01030431.1 coordinate 96,516, forward strand.
TGACCTGTGAATTTTCATTGAACTTTGTATTCCTTTTTCCATTTGAGCACTTGGAGAATTTTTCTTTGTTTCAGTAAACTTCTCTTACTTTGCTATTTAGTGATGCGATCTGTATTTTGCTTTAATTAATTTTGAGTGTTATTCACATTTCCCCTGCAGTACATTACATTTTCTCTTATGCAGAAGAGTTTTTCTTCCACTCTTTCACTACAAGCATTTAATCAACTTAATTTTTGCATATTGGGAGACTTGGGAGATGAGGCAGAGATCTTGTGCTTGTTCAGATTGGTTCATGGTTGTAATTCTGCTCTGGCTACAGAGTCAGCAAGTTGTCAGAATAGCATGTTCTTCTAAGTAGTTAATTTTAAATTCGTTATATTTGTTTTTATAAACTGGTAACTCTACAAAAGGATATTTTTACTACAGTTCCTGCCATGAATAGAAAGAAGCTGCTTAATGAGCACATGTGTAGCTGCAGTTCAGAATGAGTTTAAGAATGTTGCAAAGAGCTTTGGCTGACTGGAAAGTTACTTTGAGAGGAGAACTGAGATATTTTCCAGATGGGATCGCAGCAGTTTTAACTCTAGTTTTATCGGTTAATAAAAGGGATTTGTGCTTTGTGACAATTACTGAATAAGGATTTGAAAATGTGGGTAGGTCTTGCAGCACAAAAGAGCTGCTGAGCTTCAGTGTTTCTTACACAGAAACTTGTATTTGATAGGTTGAAACTTTGATTTTTTTTTTAATTTTTTTAATGAAACTTGATTTGAAGTGTTGTTTCACTTCTGTGTTGCATCACAAACTGGAAAATATTTTATGCTGCTTTGGTTGATGCCAGATAGAGTGGAAGGATGTGTTCTCTGCTGACCAGGTCAGTGGTGATGTTGCCCTAAAACATTTTCTTTGACTTGTACAATTCTTGCAATAGCAACATTTTGTAGAAAAATTAATTTCATTGGGCGTTAAGGAGAAGTATTCAGATTGGATTCCTGAGGTCATCAGTCTTGCTGCAGAAGTAAACTTATTCATATATGGAATCATTTGCTAGATGATTTATTTTAACAGCAGTTCTGGGAATCAACACAAAATAAAAAGGAGTCTCACTAACAGGTGGAATTTTAGAAACACTAATAATTTTACTTTAGCAAGTACCATTCCTTTGTCAGGGACTGTTGTCCTCTTGCCCATACTAAATGTGTTTTTAAATCTAATTGCTGTTTTTTTAAAAGACAAGCAAGTTTATTAAGAGAGTTGTGTGTGAAGGGGAATTGTTTCTACTCTGAGGGTAGGCAGAGGGTTGGCTGGGTAGTTAGAGTTTGTCTTTGGGATAGGCACATCTGTACCTTGGATTTATTGAAAGGTGCTTGGTTCAGACCCTGTAATATAAATATATATATTTAAACTTGAGAAACAACACTAACAGTGTGGGCAGCAGTGGCAGTTTTATATGTTCTGGCACTGTCTGATACAATTTTCCAGATGAATCATTATGGTCATATATTAAAGACCAATAGGCAGCCTGTTTTTATCTGAACAGCAGATACAAACCTTATTTTTCCATTTTACTTCTTCAAGAGTGTGACACAAAGTGTTGTATCCTGAGCACAAACCTATATTTAGAAATGAAGTGACAACAGAAATGTTAATGCACAGTTGACAATTCAATCTAATTGTGGGCATTTGAAGAGTGAAAGACTATTAAGAATCAGATTTATCAGGAGATTGCAATAATTTAGGAATAAAATCCAAGGTACTTATCAGCTGATGTATTAAATGTCCATGTACTTTGTGGGTCCTTTGGTTCTGTTTACCCCATGAGAAAGAGTCAACATCTATTTTATTTTTCTCAATATTGAAGACATTAGGACATGGGTTAACAGGGAAAATATGAGAAAAGAAAGTTAAAGAAGGTAAAAGTTACATGGAATGGAAAGAAAAGCTGTAAACCATGACAATATTTACAAGTGAGGTGCAAAAATAATTAGAAAGTAACAAAAAGGAGAGAATATACATTACACAACAGAAACACTGAAAAAATGTAGCACAGTCAAAACTATGAATAGAAACAAGAATGGAAATTATACTGTAGAACTAAGAAGAAATTTACTCATCTTTTGAACTTCACATATGTAATTTCTCCTTATGGTTTTCTAGACACAGATATATCCTTTTTCTTCCTTTTGTTTGAAAAATGTTCTTTCCACTTGAATAGGTCAGCTGATAGATAAGATATAATAACATAATGGCAAACAGATTTAAATTGCTACACATTTCTGGAGAACACAGCTTTATATAGAAATGGAAGAATTCTTACATAGCTGTGATGTAGTGCTTGAGAGAGACATCTTGAGGTATTACTTCCAATAACCAAATTCAGGAAAGCTGCTTGTGTCATCATGCCAAGGCTGAGAAGAGAGCTGAAAGAGCTTTTGTAAGAGACATCCTTGTGGAATTCTTTTTAGGATGCCAGAAAGTCCCATGAAACTCAGCTGCATATAATTTACTGAAGAATTTATCATGTTTAGTTAAAAAAGTCAATTACATAAGTCAAGGCTCTTAATAAAATCCATATAAAGCCTAGTTATAACCCTAGAAGTGCATCATATTTCATTGAGAAAGAGTGGTGAGTTTGATACTGAGACTGAAAATTAAATATGTTGCTAAACACTCATCTGATTAAAATGAGCTGCTCTGCTGTCAGAGCTGTTTGTGTGTGAACTGTTGTGAAGAAGCTGTTGGCAAGAAAGATCTTTAAAGTATTTACCACCTGATTTCTTGTTAAATACATTAAAAGAATGTATTAAAAATAGTATGTCTTAAATGTATTAAAGATTAATGTATTAATGTATTAAAAACAATGTTAAATACATTAAAAGAAAGGAAAAAAATCACCACTACCACTCGAGTCATTAGATATTTTCTAATTTAGCTTCTAAATGTCTGCAGAGAGTTTATGAAATTAATTGTATTCCTGCACCACTCTCTGAGGCTCACTGTCTTTATAACACAGTGGTCTGGCATGATTTTAGTGTTTTGTGTGTTTTGGTTTGGATATCAGTGTAGAAACTCTAGAAAAATGTTTCAGCTTCCAGGGCTGTTTGATTTTAATCCCAGCTTTGTCATGTTCAGAAGAATTATTTTCTTAGAAGTCCTATGTACAGGCTACATTTCCCTACTTATGTATTAATTCAGATTTTTTTTTTTCTTTCAAGACATGTTTATTAGATGGCAAATTGGCAAATTTACAGTCACTTACTGTAAAACTTCCTTATCAAGATCTTGAAACTCAAATTTGTCATTGTTAAGGAACCCTTTCAAGGTCAGCAAGAGACTGCTTTGCAACTGTTCTGCATTAGTTGTGGAATCAAATTATTTTGGCTTTATGTGCTCTTCATAACCCCCTTGCATTTCATTATTGTGGCTACAATTTGTAGGTCATTAAAACAATAAAAATACAGCTTCATCAACACAAAAAACAAAACTGTCCTAAAATTTCCTTATGCTTCTGTAGTTGGGCACTTGTCCAAGAAGTGCAGAGGGTTGGTTGTGGTTTTTTTTTGTTTGTTTGTTTGTTTTTGGGTTTTTTTGGTTTTTTTTTTTTGTTGTTGTGTTTTTGGTTTTTGTTTTGTTTTGTTTTGTTTTGTTTTGTTTTGTTTTTCCCCCAAGAAAATTTGTCTTTTGGGGGAGAATATACCCACAGAAATTTAACTTCAGAGCAGACCTTTTGAACTTGTGAACTGTTGTCTAGCTCAAAGAAAATTCTCATAATTTGTGCTCAGCTTGATGGGATTTTAGGAAGAGAAGGGGAATGAACTTGAAACAAGAGAACAGTGTTTACTTCAATTTTAATGGGTTTTATTAGCAGCTTCTTTTTCCCCTTTCTCATCTTCTGTGTAGAAACTGCAAACTACTGGTTAGGTAGCTGTGGATTTGTACAAGTAATCTTTCTTCAGTAGCATTTATTTATATATATTTTGTTCTTAGAATGAAGCTAGAGCAAACCTGCCTGGATGAAAGCATTTCTCACTCAGGAGGCAGCTCATATGACCATGGCACCTTGCATTTTAAAAATAAAATTAAAAAATAAAAATAAACATTGTTTTAAAAATAAAATTTGGATTTACCAGTCTGAATCTACATGGAAGTTCAGAGAGCAATGATGAAAAGTTAGATGGTAAAATAATAAAAGCTTAGGTAAAAATGTGAACTATTATTTAGTAGTTGTTTAAATTGCTCACTAGCTGGCAAAGAAATAGTGAAATTCTTATAAAGAGGATGGCTTTTCATCACCTAATGGTAGACTGCAGAATTCATCTGAATTTTGCCATGTGGATATATCCTGTAGCAAGGATTCTTTTTGTATGTTTTGATGTAAAACAGCTACTAAGATATTATGTGATTAAAAAGCAAATGAATGCAGTTAGTGCTACATGACTATAAATAAAATGCTTTTTATAGTGTGTCTCTGGAGTATGGAATGGGATGTTTGGGTGTGTTTTTATGAAATCAGGTTCAGCTGTGTCACAGCTCTGAGGTGCACCTTGACTTCTGGGTTTATGGCTGGAAGGAACTGCTGAAGTGGAAATACTTCCTCTCATTCTGTGCGAATTCCAAAGAGAAAGGGTAAAATAATTCCCTTAGTAAAGAGGATTTTTAAAGCATAGGAGTGCAGAGTGAAAGTCTTAGACTTCAAAACTCTGTGTCTGAAGTTGCAGACCCTCGTAGTAAACATAAGCATTTTTGGATAGATAGGAAAATCCAATTTTTAAGTTACTTGTAGACATTAGTGGAGCTTGAGAATAATGTCCTGCTTCTCAACCAACCATTGTATTAACCAATATCCACCATCCTGGAAGTAGAGGATTTGATGGTAGAGTTTATTCCAAATCTTTTTCTTATGCTCAGGTGTGGTACAGACCAGGAGGAGGGCTCTGCTGCTCTTTTATATAACATCCCTTAAAATACAGCATTTATAAAGTAGCCTGCCTGGCTCTGCTTTCAGCTTGAATGATAAGCAGGAAAGCATTTTAAAAAACCAGAAGTGCCTGGGGCACAGCTTTTTTCTTCTCACAAGAGGAGGAAAACTATGTGTATTCATTTGAAAAAATGAATATACAATAAATATGGAAAGAAGACTGTGAGATAGGGAAAACCAAAACACAGAAGACTTCTGTACCACTTGTCTGTGGGTGTATTAAAAGATGTTAATGGCTTGAGGGGAAAAGATTGGAATATCTGGTTCACAGGATTTTTGCATGTGAATAACCTGACTTGTGATATCCAAATAAATTGTTTCATTAAGAAGCTAAGTGGTTTCTTTATGTATAAAGAGACTTCAGGTGGAGGTAAATGGCTCTGGAACATAAATCATTTGCTAGACTGTTCTCAAGCCTTTTGTCTTGTCTCCCTCCCCCTAAAAAAAAAATAAAATTAATAAATAATTAAAAAACCTGCCCAGAAATCAGCAGGTAGGATAATTCCTAAATCAATATGGACACTGTTCAGCAGATCTGTTGTCTTTGTCTGATTTATGAATTGTGCTGCTGAGTGTTCAAACCGTATCCTATCCTGAAAAAGATTTTCAATCTATTGCAGTGGCATCATGTAATTACAGTGAAGCACATGATGATAGTGTTTAAGCCTCAGGATGCCTTTCAGGGAAGTAATGCAAATAATTATCTGTGCATCAGCCCAGATTTAAAACAAAAAAGAGAGGGGGGGGGAAAAAAAAATCAATGCTGCTTGGTGGCTGAGTTTTGCGTATTCCAAGAAACGATTTTAGATTTGACTTAAAGTTCTGAAATTGTTTGGAAGTAGGCCATCTCCTGCTGAGATGAAGCATCAGGCCATTTTAAATTAGGCACTGAGCATGCTCTCTCAGGTCCCCCAGTGTTTGAGATTTTGCAGTGTGTGTCTGGGCTGCCTGTGAGAAGAGCTGTCACTCAAGTGGGGTGGAGGAGAGCACAGCATGGCCTTTTGTCATCCTTCTATCAGTGCACATATGATTCCTCTTGGATCTGGCAAGTGGAGATGTGAGACAAGCCTTGCTGCTTTTGGTGAGTTGATATTCATCTCTTTTCCTTTCTGATGCCTTTAGATATCTCAGATAAAACTCAGCTTCACACTTGGCTCTCTTCTCTGATAATGGTATCTATTTGAAATGGCTCTGCCGTGCTTCACTTCAGTGAAATAATTCTGGGATGTGTGTGTTAATTTCTTTACTGGAGAAGAATTGCCTTTTTAATAGGAATGCTGGGCTGGGCAGAAAAATGGGCATTTTTTTTTTTCCTCTGGCTTCAAATTAGCTAACTATTCTAAATATAGCAACAGTTCTTCAACCATCACTTCTCAGTCATTTTTTATTATGTTCTTTTAAACCAATTTTGGTTTAAAACCTGGATTATTTTGTGCATCTCATATTTGAGAGGGAGCTTGAGTAATTTTGCAAAAGAGAATTATTTAAGACAGTGCTGAAAGATATTTACAGTACTTGGTTTCAAGACAAATTGTTAAACAGGGTAAGTTAGGTGTTGTCATGTTAGTTTTGCATGCATGTATTTCCTTCTTTAACCAACTAAGGAATAGAAAAAGATATCTTCTAGTTCTTTGTTACAACTGAGATTTGGCACCTTGGTAAAATATAGTAGGAATTTCTGAACAAATTTATAGTCTTTATAGTAGTTAAGGTGAATGCTTGATACGGCTTAGGATTTAATTAACTTCTAATTAACTGTGGGGAAGGCAGGATTTATGATTCAAAGTATTATCAGGGCTTAGTTCTTGCACTTGATTTAAAATCTTGTTTTCCTCCAAGAACATCTGCAAATTATAACTTTTAAATTCTTTAATGCAAGGCATTTAACTTGCAGCAAAAAAATAAGTTGACAATATATTTAAGACCTCTAAACTGGGGTTGTAAAAAGCAGGGTGTGAATTGATAAGCTGACACCACCCACTTCCATTCCCAAAAAAAGTTGTTTCCTGATTTCACTTACCTGTGGGTGAATAAAGATGATTTAATATCATGACTGAACTTCCTATGTGTTTTAAGGTTTTGGTGTGACACAGTTCATCCCTGGATTCACAAATATTTTGGGGTTGGGAGGGGAGCTTGTTTTTACAAGTGAATAGCCTTTATCCTGTTGTGATTGTGGATACATACTTTAGTCTTTTGGAGAAAAGATGTGAATTACAATGGGAAAAGCTGCTTGTCAGTGAATTTGCTGAGTCTGACAAAAGAGACTCTTGCCAGACACAACCCCTGTTATGATTCCAGCTGACCTGATTTATAGGAGTAGAATCAATAAGCCCTTAAGCTTCATCATAGCTCTGACACTCCTGGTTGGAAAAGGGAGAGGAGGGAAGATGATGTGTGAATCTTGAGTACTTGAACATTTATTTGCTTGACCCCCTAATGCAGGATTTCCAGGGAAAATGATCTAAATGGGTGCAGGAGTTAAGATTTTTGTTAAAGCCTGAGGATAATGCATTTAATTGAGGCCTTGTGGTGGCAAAGGGCTGTCATTACCCATCAGAAAAGCTGTGCTTGGGCTGCCAGAACGGGATCCCAGATTGCTGCTCTGACAAATGATGAAAGAGGGGCAGCCAGGGGTAACTGCAGACCTGTGCTGAGCAAAATAAATCACTCTACTGCTCTTGGACTCCTGGATGCTGAGAAATTTAGATTTTTCTGTGCTGACAGACTCTGCTCTCCAAGAGAGCACTGCATTGAGGCCGTGGAGAAATCTTCCAAAATTTATTGATGTTGATTTATTGATAACACTAAGATTACGAGTATGTAGTTTGATTAGAGGTGTGTAACATCACAAAGTAAAAATCTTAGCATTTGAGGTTTTAGGATATAGTAATATATATAAAACAGGATAAAAGTTTTAAAGCAGAAGCTAGTCCTTCTTCACAAGTTTAAGTAGTATTTTATAATGAAACAAAAAAGTCCGCATTGTGGACTTCGAGTAATTAGTTATTAAGTTAAAAATAAAAATAATTTAAATGTCATTTCTTAATTAGCTTAGCCTTAAAAGACCTTATAAAAAAAGATAGTTAACCATTTTGTAACTTGTTGGTAAAATACTACAAAACTCACTACTTGTGAGACTATAACATGATTTAAAAAAATAAACATTTAAATCTAAACACAAAATATCATCTCAAAAACTTTCAATCCTGACCTCAACCAAAAAAAAACCAAAAATCCGAGAAGAGCCAAAATTTACTTGTTACACTAAATTGTTGCCTTCAAAGCATGTTATTTCTAAAATTGAGTTTTCACTCCTAGCTGGAACATGTTTGTTAGTGGTGGTGCCTTCAGGTGCCATGAGCTGTGTCTCACAGAGATCTGGAGGATAATATTGAGAGGAATAGT
>WBNO01030434.1:0-12995 GCA_013400575.1 Peucedramus taeniatus
CATAAGAGGAACAGATGAAACACTAGAAAAATACAGAGGCCCCAGTTCTGTATTTAGTTACATCAATAAATTATATTAGCTTCCTTCAAGCAGCACAATGCTGTCATAAGACTGGTATCATATTGGTTGATTTGACAAAAATCATTAATTCCAAGTAAACATTCAATGGAAACATTTTTGTATTAGCTGGGCAAATACTCCTAAGGTTTGCTCTCTGTTGACCACAAACTTGATTTTGCCTCCTGAATTACAAATTTGCCCAGTTGAGCCCCAGCTTGTAATGACCAGCAAAGCAGCTATGAATCTCCCTTCCCTCAAAGCCATAGGCTGCCACAGGAGATCCTGCCAAGCTCACATTATCTCCCTGTGTAATTACAGCTTTTTAGTTCAGTGGGGTGTGATTAGCTCAAGCTGTAACTCATTAAGTGCACTATAATTACAGTGCACTCAGCTTCACAGTTGGTTTTGACCTAAAAAGGGTGTGTTCCTGGGGTTATTTTAGCAATCTGTTGGCAGTGCTCATAGGCACTACCAAGCCTCACAAGGAAAACATCTGAAATTCGACAGGCACTTGACAGTCTGGGGAGTGGCTGCCAGTGCTGAGCATGTCTGGGTATTTCTGAGTGCTCTTCATGTTGGCCTCATTCATGTGTCTCTACCTAACATATCAAGATTAGCTCTTTTAGCAACAGATGCCCAGTGGGGAAAAAAAAAAAAGGTTTATTTATTAACTGTGAGATTGTTAATTTCTGTATAGAATAATCAAAATATAAATAAGCAGTAAGTGCTGGAGTTACAAAAGGCAGTAAAAATTACAAGCTGTGCATAGGAGAAATCCTATTCTATGATGAGGAATTATATTTTAGTGCTATTAGGGCAGCAGATGCTTAATGCCTGGTCTGAAAAAAAAATTAAACACAGTTTCCACAAAAATCTTTTATGACAATTTACCATTATAGATGTGTATAAAAGAACACTATTATAGCTACCTTCAAAAGAATGTCCTCCATTTTTTACATTTCCTTTTAACATTTTATTTGAATTAATATTGCTAGGTATCATTGCATCAATTTAACCACACCCATGAAGAAAAGCTGCCAATTCATTTCCATTATGGTGATGGCCTGGTGACACAAAACCTTACCTGCCAGTCATATCAAATAGTCTCTCCTTTTTTTTTTTCTGTGTTAAGAAGAATCTTCCTGAAAATCTCTCTTCTCTGTTTCTCTTTCAACAGGTGTTGCTTTCACCAGCTATTTCTGGACATATGAATGCTGATAAACTGCTTCTGCAAGACCAGAATTGCTTTTCACCTATTAAGAAGCAAGAATTGATCACACAAACTATAAAGACAAAATTAAATTGGACTTTTCTTTGATCAGCCGGGAAGGAGAATTTTCCATTCAAAAAAAGTGAATAGGCCAATGTTTTAAAATCACACATAATTAAGCACAATGGCCTGCAATATTGTGACAGTTTTGTATTACCTCCTCTTGAAATTTATACCTTCAGGTGGCAGAAAGGGGTGCAGAAAAGCAGCACTGGTATAAATGTGACTGAGAACAGCCTGTAGCATAATAGATAGACTACACTATTGTTGCAGAAAACAAACTTTTCAGCTTTGATTCTATGAAAAATACCCCTGCTCTGCAAGAAATTCTGTTCCCATCAGGGAAGCATAGTGGAAGAGCTCAGAAAAGTGGCTGCCAAAGATGTAACAGGTGGTTTTTTCTCAACAGTGGGTTCACTTCACTCTTTCATGGGCAAGACTGAGCTCTCTGAATCACTCTGAAGTTCCACTGTCACTTATGCCTCACTGTTCTGCCCTTTTGACCCAGAGGCCTGCAAGGCACCCCCAGCCAAAGCATGAAGAAACATCCCTCCCCTCTGGATGATGAAATGTCCCAGCAGATTAGCAGAGCCCTGCTTGTGGCAGGCACTATCTCTGAACAATGGCTTACAAAGCCAAGACACTGTGCTTTTTACACAGAGAAACTGAAAGAAAACTATCAGTCAGGCCTGCTGAGGGAATCTGAAAGAGATGAAACCCAAGGACCTTCAAGAACTCCTTTTCCTTAGGCTCTGCATGCAAGTGCATGTTGTATGGCCTCTGTGGCTAAACCATGCTGGCTAAAAGCAAGGGAAGATCATGGAATCCTTCTAAAGTGACATTATTGCAGATGGTGACTGTGGGAAAGGGATTCATTTACCAACCCCTACAAACACAGTGGCTACTCTTTACACTTCACAAGGCTTTTCTTACATGTCCCAAAGGGTTGTGTAAGTCTAACAAAAAACTTCTGCTGCTCTAGCCCAGCATAGTTGGGATTTGGGGAAGTTTTCCCAAGGTCTCGTCTGGTTAAATGTGCATTTTATTAAAAGTCCAAGTGTGCTCCTGTTTGCCATGCTGAGAGATGTTGTGGGCAGTCAGGGCAAAGTCTCGAGTCCTAAAAAATTAGACAATGGAAATTTTAGAGCTTGACAGACTTGATTCAAAGTAAAAATATATTAGGCCTTTCTTTTTGTCCTCTATTCATTTTTCCCCTGTCACTTTTCTAAGACATTATTTCACAAATTCAGTTTCTACAAACAGAAGAGTGGTTATAAAAGCAGTTACTTCTTCATGAAACATTGCCCAACTGATTTTATCACTAGAGGTCCTGCTAAAATAAATAAATAATTGTGCAGAAAAGGAGTGTTTCCTTCCAAGCAGAAGGTAGAACATATGTCATGAGCTAGTTACTAAAATAACAATGTGCACTAATACAGATGGATTCACCAATCAAGTGGTATTTCTATGATTTTATTAACACTTTCTTTTATTATTATGTTTTTCTAGTGGTATTTTAACGTTCCAGATATCAAGTTAAAAAAAGAAAATCAATCTTTTGTATTAGAGTTCCATAGATGTGCTCTTCAAAGAAAACTTATTTAAATATGAGTTTTATCTTTGTACAGGTGGGTGTACTGGAATCAGCAGAAGTTCTGCAAGAGTGAAATCAGCTTCTCAAATGTTTAGGACATGCCTAGTGAAGTGGTTTCTGCAATTCAGTTGCTGGGGCAGCAGAGTAGGGTGTATGCAACTTGATTCAAGTCTCTGTCTTGGTGCTCCCACACAGAATCATCAAGGCTGGAAAACACCTTTAATATCATCAAGTCCAACCATCCACCCAGCACTGCCACTGTAACCACTGAACCACATCACCCAGTACCAGATCCAGGTGCCTCTTCAGCACCTCCAGGGATTGTGACTCCAGGCCTTCCCTGGGTAACCTATTCCAGGGCCTGACCACCCTAACAGTAAAAAGGTTTTTCTATTATCTATCATGATACTTACAGCAAAGAAGTTAAGAAAAAAATAAAGATAATGCAGTCTGCCTGTTAAAGATGGGCCACCATACAGCAAAGAAGATTTCCAAGATAGGGAAACCAGAGAGCAAGAGGCACTGCAGCCCAGTGAAAAGAGAGCTTGATTTGATTTGCCTTTCCTCAGTAAGCTATGTGCAAGCTCTTCCTTGCCCCAAAAATATCAAATTTCCCTCTCTGCTGTGCCCCTCTAAAAGACAGAGTGAGGAGGGAGGGCACCCAAAAGTCAGACTAGGTGCCTAAGAGAAAAAGGGAGCTCATCCTGGCATTAGGAGAGAGCTGAATTTGGGAATCTCCCCTGCAGTATGCTTTCTTCATGGCTGTGTTTCCCTCAGCCCATCTTATCAGCAGACAGCCTTGTTTTCATCCCATTTCTGACTCACCACACAGAGAGAAGCTGATAACTTCTATGTATGGATTTTAGGATCTGACTCCAGCACTGAAGTTTTGTGCATCCAAATTAGTAAGAAGTAGCACATCAAAAGGACATACTGCTTACTTACTGGGGTATCAGGGGCTATTTTCATGCCCTTTGGTCACCTGCCAAAAGTGACACTGCATCAAGGCTCTCTTAACATACAGCAACCACTGACAGCCACTCTTGCCCACCTAAGAGCAGAGAGTCACCTCAGACCTTCCTGATCTGTCCTATTTTCCTCACATTTCTTCTCTTTTACATGAATACATCCATATTGCACTTATAAGGGAGGCAACAGCTTAGCACATCTGCTCTCATACTTTCTCCTTTTTCTTTGTCTCTTCTGAAATAGATTCCAGCTCCTTGCCCTGCTTGAACTGACTGGAATAATGAGGAGTCTTATGCAGCATCTTGGCTGTTCTCTGCCTTGTGTTTCACTTCATAATGAGTGGAAAGGGTCAAATTACTAGTAAAAATGCACTCCAGTAGCTGGTCTAACTATCCACACTTTCAGCCAGTGCTACTTTACTTGGACCAATTACATTCTTCTAATTTGCTTTTCCTTGCCAGTGTAAAAGTCTTGGTGCCTGACAGCTTCTCACAATTTCCACTAATATATCCCTATCCAACAGCTCTGACCCAAAGGTACCCTCCCCTTCAGGAGAATTCAAACGTCTTCATTACATTACTGGAATCATTCTCTGGCTTCCTTCACTGTGAAATGTAGTCAGCCTCTTTCCCCATCACACAGAGGAGAGAGTGTGCCCAAGGGACACACTTCTCTTGGTCTGCTTTGGGAAGTGCAGCTTCCTACAGCACACTGCAGACACACGTCTGCCGACTGCAGGACTCGGAAAATTCATTTGGAAGTACATCGAGAGCATTGGAGGTGATAATTCCTCCCACCCCCCAGTTGAGAATCACAAATGTAAGGCAAAGAAAAGAATGAAAAGTACTGGTCCTTCTGTTAGACTACAGTTTGAAGTGTCTTCTAATTTGAACTTCCTTTGTGTCTGGAAACACAAAAAAAAATCAGGCAGGGTTAAAAGTTACTGAGAGAGACACTTTTGGAGGTCATAATTAATTTTTTTCATTGATTTTCTGTAGCTACTTTACACCTTCTTGTGCATATCAGTTTTACTCGTGTCTCTGTAAGTGGAAATGAGCATACACTGCTCCTTATCTCTGCCAGGAGGGTAGCAGCTATCCATCAGTGGCACTTTAGGTTACTGGTCTGGTTATTTCCCACCCCATCTTGTGCCCTGTGGAGGTATCCTTTTGAAAGATGTGGCCTTTCTTTACTGACTACTTCTTGCAGACAATTGCTAGTTTAGAAATAATTGTTCTTTTCAGGGATGCATGCCTCTTGCTAAGGTATTACTTTTTGGTACTCCTTGGAAATCTATGGAAGTTCATCAGGAAATTTGCATATGCAGATTTGAACAGAGACCAAGGGGACCTCCCTGTTTAGAGAGCAGTATAACAACATCATCCAGTGGATTATCTTGACTTAAACTGGTTTTGTAGTGTTAGGTTCATGGTAGGTGCCATAACTGATGCAAGGCATTTAGTGCCAAGTGGAAATATACAGTCATAATAAAAACTGAATTAATAAGCACTTTTTAAAATAAAACCAAAAACAATTACAGTAACTAAAAAGAAAAGCATTTTCACATAGTTCCACAATCTGAAATGAGAATTTGATTACAGAGTGATGGGCTAGACAGGGATGACTAGAGTTATTAAGCACATACAGCTTCCTTTACTTGAGTCATTTGGTATTGGTTTCCAGTCAAGGAGAAAATATTAGTAGAAGATGATGCTGCAAAAGCATAACCTGGATATGTAATTATTTAAAGTCTAGAAAGGTCATGCAGGGATCTGCTGAGAACAGTACATTGCTCTTTATTGAACTGGATAACACACACAAATTCTAGTCCCATCTGTAGCAGACATCCAGAGATTAATGTAGGATTGCAATATTATAGTTGTCATTGTAAAGCCTTTCCTTCAAAGATGAAAGAGCTCCAGAGTCATTAGTGAATGAGACCATACGGTATTCCACTGAAACAAGCTTTGCAAAGATGAAACACAGGAGCAGCAGCCAAAAGGACTCACAGAGTTTCTGCTTGCTTTGAGAGGTGTGGAGGAGCTGTGTGTCCATTTGTGGTTTCTTACAGAGTTTTTTATCAACAGCAATCAAAACATAATGCCTGCAGAAGGAGGTGCTGTACACAGCAGGAATGGGAAACCTCACACTATTATGGAGAGCTCTGTCCTTCCCTGTTTTTCTCAGTCTCAGGCAATGTGCTCCTTAACTCCTGAAGGACACATGTGTGGCCTAAGAGCTGGGCCTGGCAAAAGGAACCAAGTCTCACTCCTGATGTCCAGAAGCAGAGTAGAAAAATAATCCAGAAAAATAATAAAACACAGAAGTTAACCATATAAACACTATCTTTTTGGCAACTCAGTAGCAAAACTAGAAACAGATCTCATTTTTCTTCCACTTTTCTTCTACATAGGCACAATTAATTTACATATTTACTACAAAGGAAACATATATTTGAGACTGCCAAGGCTTTCTTCAGTACTGCTCTGTCTCTGGTGGAGTCAATGGATGGGCAGCAGGGATGAAATTTCTCTTGATCTAATTCACGGTGCAAGACGGTGCCTAATTAGACAGCTATTTGCTAAGGAGTCAATTTTCACCTTTCTCTTTGTTCTTCTTCTTTTATTCTCCTCTTCCATTTCTGCAGTTAATCCTTTTCAGTCTTTCTGCAGGAGCTCTACAGAGGAAAAATAATGAAGTTACCAGTATGCTGTTAATTAAACTTCCTCCCTTTATTAATTGTGCCAGGAACACTCAGAAGTGAAGGTAGAATTTTTATGATTTTGTTGATGACCGAACATTACCAGTTCCTCTAAATTGTCAACAGTATAAAATAAATCACAGGCATAACAGTGCTGCAACAAAAAGTGTAGGAAGCTGGAGTGCAAACTCTTCTAGAAAGAACAGTTGAGTGAGCTACATATGTGGTGAAGTCCTGTAGGAAGTTGCTGTTTCTGGTTTAAAAGCTGTTTTGTAAAGCTTCATGACAGCTCTTGTCATCTTTATTTTGTTTATCCATCATAAAATATGATGCATAAACATATTTTAAATTACTTTTCCCTCTGCCCCCTCAGTATCCAAATGTTTCAAGCAATATCTTTGCAGGTCTATTTTATTGCTAGTGCCTCTTCTCTCTCTTGTCTCTTGTGCTTCTAATTTCCATTACTACTTAATAATTGTGAATCTTCTTTCCATCTTATTTAGAAACTGTTGGTCTTTCATGCTTTCACAATGTGGTTTCTTTTGCTTAGGGGAAAATAATTTTTCTTGCATCCCAGACTCCTTTTCAAAGTACATGAAACAGTCAAACCCCTTATCCAGTTTTATACAAGTTCTGGCATTTGTCCTCTTCCAAAAGCTCCCTTTTCCAGTTTTCTTTCTGGGCACCTTGCCCCTTTTCACCATTCTGCTCCACCTCCCCATCACTCCCTGCTGTATCCAGTTCTTGTCCTGTTGCTGCCAGGATTGATGCAGTAGAAGCAGACCTGAAAATCCCAAATAGGCCAGCTCTTTGCTCTCAGCTGTTTTATCAAGGACCACAAAGTCTTCATCAGCCAGAAGAAGCATCTGCGCGGTTCTTACTCTCTATGTCTTAGCTTGGGCAAGAACTGTGCTTACTGCAGATCAGATTTCTTGGGAAAATGGGTACCAAACTGCATCAAGTCTTTCTGGAGTTCACAATAACTGAGCTACCAGAGTGCTTTATAACCTTTTCAAAAATGGTCTGTTGTCAGGAGACAAGAAAATAGCAAATATCTGACATGAGGCCATTCCCCTGCCAAATATCAACTTCCATCTCTAATGCAGCAAGGCAGCAGAGAACTTGTTTTAATATGGAGAAGCACTGACTCATGCCAGGGAGTCAAGTGAAGCTGCCAGGATGGGGAAGCTTCTGTGTGACCAGCAAGGTGGCAGCAGAAGAGCCTCCATGCCTTGCTGGGGCTGGTAGCTGCTCTTCCTAAGTTCAGCTGAATGAAGGGGCTCCTTCCAGAGAAGTACCCTCTGTGAAGGGTCTGGAATGTTAGTGGTTAATGACTCGAAGCAATCAGCCATTTGCAGAGGCTGCAGGGTGCTTTGCTGGGGTTTGCACCCCCCTGGCTGAGGAGAAGCAGGATCTATCAACAAGAAGCGGAGTTACCCTCACCTGCAGGGGCTGGTCATAACCCCTCCTAACCTGGATGTTCACATTACCCAAAAGAGGCTCTGAAGGTCACCATGAAGGATCAGATTATTACCCAACATGACAGTGAATGAAATTATGTTGGGAACATTCACTGCTGCATTGCTACAGCACAAGATTCACACCACCTCCTTACCAAACTGCTTTCAGTTCTGCTGTCTTAAGAGTTTTGTTCTGCTCTACTCTATTCTTGCTTTTTCACCTTTTTGGCTTCTGGAACTGGGGATGGGTGTCTCCCTATCCATTTATCTATCTTTCCTTCCTATCATGAGATTTTCTGCTTCAGAGATATGGTTCCTGATGCCATCCCATCATTTCAACACAATCATGTAATATCCCAATTCCTGCAGTCATTTACAGATAAAAGTAGCATTAGGAAATAATGGTTTGGTTGTTTATTGATGCACCATAGGACCTAGGGAAAAATAAGAATGAGTAGTCCAATACTGCTTTCTGTGAATCACCAGTAATTTCTCTATGAAGCATGGGAATGTGAATGTAGCTGTGCAGGGAGGGGTGTGAGAGGGAAGTATTGAGACATTCTCCAGTCTTCCTCCCGTGCGGCTGATTTTGAACTTACAAGGTGAAGCACCGAGGAAAGGAGAGCCTAAATGGAAACCATGAGCTACCAAAGTGCATGCACAGTTGAAAGATTCATAAATTCTAGGATTCTGTCCCAGGCCTGAGGTAAGATCACTAAATCAATAGATATTATTTCTTTTTTTGCTTATTATTCCCAAGTCACTCCCTCTACTAGCTCTGAGAGCTTCTTCCCATCTCCAGTATTATCCCATCCCCCAAAGCACAAGAAACTATCTGCCTCCACTCTCCACTCTGCACCATGCAGAGAGGTCAACTGTGCTTGAGGCTTTAGGTCTGAGCACTGAGGGGATAACTGGCCATCTTGCAGATAGTTATGCTCAGAAGATGCAGCAAATCTGCCTTCACCCTTCCTCTTTCTCCTTATTCCCAGATCTGAGGGCAGTAAATTGCTTTTGATTTGCTGCCTCAGCTGGTCTGACCTACAGCAAAATGGAATCAAGGCTCTGCCCTCTGCCTGTGGCAGAGGTGAGGGGAATTATATTAACAGCTCTGAACATTCAGGTGTCAGGTTCCAGTAGCACTCTTAAGGTTGTAGGTGAGCTTCTCAATTCCCAGGACTAGTACAGAGCTTTGACCACAGTCTAATTCTGAGTCTAACCCTAAGCTGCAGGGCTCTGAAGCTGTTAATTCCTGATGCTTGCCTGCCAGCTCCCAGCAGCACCAGCACACAACAGAAGGCTCCAAATGTTTCTCTCACTGTCAGGGAGAGCAGCAAAATCTTCTGGGGCATGTTAGTACTGCTGATAGGTGGGAAGGCAACAGATGGAAAATAGGTTTAAAAGCTCTGGGGACATCCATGATGCTCCAGGGACTGCAGATGGCTGGGAATGAACACAGTAAAAGCCACAGCAAAATTATTCAGGGTCTGTAACTGTCCTAGAGCTGAAGGAGAGACTTGGCTGCCTTGTAAACAATGCCCGTGACAGATGGTTGAATATCTGTCTGTTCAGAGCTGGCTAATAGAAGTATCATGGCAAACCCTGAATTCTGCTAATCCACATTCTGAACCTGCACAAAAGGTACATGGTAAGGTTAACTCAGAAGTCAAACAGCATAAATAAAACCTACACATCTGGAGACATGAATTAGTACTTCCTCATTCTTATTTAATGGGGCTCATTAGAAGAATAAGAAATATATCACTGCTGGTTTTTAAGTGACATTCTGTCTGCTCCACTGACCTTGATTTTGAATAGAATGTATGAATTAATACAGAGCCACTCTGTATTCAATCCTCTCTTTCTACCTTCTCTAAGAGAGGGGAAAAAGTTCTTGAATCCTCATCTATTTAAAATTCTGCTTGTATTAAGAGAACACAGGCAGAAGAATTAACTTTCATTGCAGGGTTTCACAGCTGGGCTACAATCTGAGGAAGACAGAAGCTGGTAGCAGAGCAGGGAACAGCACTCTGCCTGCCCATCAATTCCAATGGATTGGCTTGAAGAATAAGACATCAGATGAGAAATGGGCCAGAAATGGATTCTGAAAAAAATTATTTGACCATATATTTCTGTAGCTGAAAAATTTTATATTTATTTATCATAAAAAAGTCAAGCAACACAACAAAAAACAATTTTGGCACAAGCTGAATGAGTACCTGATAACTAGTTGCTGTTCCCAGTGGAAGCAAACTCTTCCTGCTCAGGCTATTAAAAGAAGTTTCTAAACCATCAAAAAACAATTTCAACAACAAAACAAGAATGAATTGTTATCATTAAAAATCCTAAAATGCAGTGTTTGCTAGAAGATGAGATCTCAGGAGCTATTTCAAAATTTAGCTACAAGAATGTATTGAGATCAAGAGTTCATGCTTACAGTCCATATTCCTAGTCATCATTCTAACTCTTCTCTATTGTATCTGAGCACCTAATAAAGACAAATTCATCCAAAGAATATAACCTTATCTCTTGATGGCATTGCACCACATTTTCAAGTAGAAAGTTGTAAAACTCACTGATGAGCGACTTACCAAAAGATGTACAGAGAATAAGGTAATGATGCCCTGGAGTTAAAACCCTGCTGCCTTACCCAGCAGCTGCTTTACCACATAGTGGTGAATAAGGACTTAAAAACCATCTGTAGCAAAACATTATTTTCTCACATTATTTGAACAATTTACTAGAGTAAGTAGCACAGTGAAGCATCCTGGAGTAGCCATATGATGTCATATCAAAGGTCTATCTAGCCCAGTATCCTACCTTCATCAGTGGCTGAAAATAGATGCTGAGAGCTGTGACAAAAGCTGGAATATCCTTCTACTCAGCACATTTGCTTGTCTGAACTTCCTCAACTGCATGTCAAAGCTATGTGGAAAAGCTCTGTGGGCTTTCATATGAATTGTGGATGAGGTATGACAATTCAGCTCTAGAGTAAATCTGAGCTGCATGGACAGCTGCTGGCTGTGCTGCCAGGTGACTTCCACATCAGAGAAGATTATTTATTTTGTTATCTATTGAACTCCTAATTCCATCAGATTTTTCAGGGATCTGCAAGTCAAAAAAGGCTGGGCGTTGCTTCTTGGGAGATCAGGTTTTGGGTGACTCAACTTGCTGTTGCCTGTTTGTAGCTGAGAAAATTCTGCCATCTCCTGGAGAGAAGAAAACCCGCTCTGGTTCCTGCAGCTGTAACTCCTCTTCCTGCACCTCATGTTCTCTTGTCTCGTTGTTGTTTCAGTACTTCCTTTTTTATTTTTTTTTTTAATTTTAAAGTTTAAGACGGCTTAATTATCCTGTGTGCACAAAAATTTGTCTAAGTCAATTGTGTGCATGTTAACATTAAATGAGATATTAACAGATGTTAATATCCTGGGCGTTAACTTTGTTTTTTAATTCCCACTTCTGTTTCACAGTGAGGCAAACATAGCCTAACATCATTTGTACTAATTACAAGCTGCATGCAGGGAAAAAAAAGCTTACTTCAGCATAGTTTTTTACTTCTTGAGGTACAAGGTGACTTGATCTAGTACATTTCTGGAAAGCAGGGTTTTCATGCTGACTAGAACAGAACAGAAGCAAATTAACTCAATAGTAGCACTCCAATCCAGTACAGCTCCTTACTTATCACTTTGCAATTTCCCACTAGCTTATTCCTAAGAAGAAAGACCAGCAATTCTACCTGTGCCTTTGTCTGGGAACAGAAATTACTTTAGTCAGCTTTTCAAATCCTGGTCAGTATTGCAGGTGAACCAAGCCACTTGAACAAAGCACTTGCCACAGCAGATGTTCTTCATGCTTCAAAGGCCATCTGAGACTGAAAACAAGGAGAAGCCTCTCAACTCCATAACTTGCTGTGAGGTTTGATACTAGTTTTTTCTTACAGTACACAATAAATGCAATGCTGACCCATGCAGTGAAAGGAATGCTGTGCAGGACTAACATGGGCTGGCTCTGTTGGGGGATAAGATATCTCACCAAGAATCCATTTCATTGGATCCTCTTCACAGCCAGCCTTCTTCAAGACCCCAAATCAGCACAGAACATGTGCCCATTACATTTTTAAAGGATGGTAACAGTTTCTCTTTGTCCATCTTGCCAGCCTGGTATCTGTTTCAACACAGTTCATGTTGTCTGAAGGATGAACACATTATGGTGACATTGCTGTCTGTGTGAGTGCATTCAGTGGCAGACCCTGATTAAAGAAGACAGAAGCTTGGCATATTTGCCATCCCTGCCACATGGTGTTTGTGCCCTTTGTTAAACACAGGACACCAGCTCTTAAATTCAAGCTCACACACATGCCTGCAAGCTCAATCTTTTTCCTCTATTCTCCCTCAGTTTCACTATTTAAGCCCCAAATGTAACCCCAATGTCCAACATATACCTATCCAGACTGCCAGTTTTAAACAGTATAATGATACTTATAATGATGTACAATCTAATAAACAAACTCTTCCATAACTCTGCAAGTCATAGGTTTAAAAAATACTATTTTATTCTTTCTACCATGTGTAAAGCAAGAAAACCAAAAGCAATGTGACCCCTATTTTGGACACAGTTATTCTGCTTTAGTCATCTACAGTAGCATCATCAAAAGAAGCAGAATGACTTATAGACTAATATATAGCTGTCTGCATTATGAAACAGCAAAACAAAAATGAGCACATAAAAACCCAGGAAGGTAGCTGAACTATCTCTGATCTCATATATTATTTCTGTCCTCAAGTACATAAATGAAAACAGTAGGTTTCACTCTGCATTCTGTGCATCTTATACCTGGAATAATAAAACAGAATAATGTAAAAGGACATTTATCTAACAATCCAAAATCCTTTCTTTGAAAAGGTAAAAATCCATCCAGCCCACTGCTTGTTCCTTCCCGAA
>WBNO01030434.1:13022-26425 GCA_013400575.1 Peucedramus taeniatus
AAAAAACAAAAACAAAAAAAAAAAAAAAAAACAAAAAAAAAGTATTCTGCAGCGTATCTAACTCTAGCAGATCATTGAGTTCTAGGGAATTTTCTGCAAAATGGAAGTCAAGCATGTGCTGGCAGGGAAGGAGGGCTCTGGGAGACTTTATTACAAAGTTACAGCCTGGAATGGCAGTTGCAAGATGTGCCTCTACTGATTTCTATTCTGTGCACTTGCAGCAATCCAGAAGTTACCATAAAAATTCTGCCTGATTAAATGCATTGGGCATTATGCAGGATATTTTTTTTTATAAGATACTGCTGCAGATTAGAATTTCTTTTCATTGTACAGCTAGGTAAGAATATAATGCTGGAGTCTCTCTTGATGCTTTACATTTTAATGGGAATAGGTTCTGATCTAAAACCACATACAGAATTGAAAAAAAAAGTATGCTAGTAAAATAGCTTGCACCAAATTAGTCCCTTGGTGTGCCTAAGGAATTCTAAACAACAACACAGTAGATTTTCTTGTAGAGTATCAGAAAGAAATATTGTAAATAATTTAAAATGCAGGAAAGATGTAAAAATAAAAAAACTGGAAGAAGCAGAACAGCTAATTCTTATGATGTTTAAGTGAGGACAGAAAATCCACAGTAGAATCTTGCTTGCAGACACATCTATGTTTCTCCACGTAAATTATGACTTAAATTGGTTTATCTGATGTAACACCCTATACAGACACCCACACAGATTTTATCAGCTATTTGTTTGGATCATCATCTTGATAAAAATCAACATAAAACAACTTAAGGCAATACACATATTGACCTGCACTAGTATAATTAAACAATTTCTACAAATATTATTGAATTCTGTATACGGACAAAACTTGAAATATCTTACCAGGTAGTGCTCAAAACAGCAAAAGTCTCTTTTGAGGAATTCATTGCTAATGTTTCCATCATTCTGGAGACCAAGGTTAGAGAAAAATGCATTCTCTCTCATAGACCTGTGAGTGAAATGACTAAGTACATCCTTGTTTTTTACCTGTTTGATCACTCTTGCTCCTTAGGCACTTTTGAACCCCAACACCGCTCAGGTTTACACATGCAGGGCCACACATCCCCAAAAACTGGGTTTGGAAGAACACTAGTGTTTGAGAAATGCAGTCAGAGCCAGGAAGTGAGCAAGAGAAGGGTGTCTTTGCTAGCTTGTTTGGGACACATGCAGCCCTCACCCAGCACAATTACTCATCTGAATCAGGACTGCTGCCTGAACACAGCACAGGGAATGTACCTGCATGGGGATAAGCAGTAAGTTAAAAAAAATGTGCCTTCAGAGATCAAAACAGGGATAATTTTAAAGGTAACAGATAAACAGGTAAAACATTCTGACACTGAGAATGTTAATTCTTTTTCCAAATCATGTTAAGAAGGTCACCATCATGAAAAATTTGTAAATATTTTTAATTAGAAAAAAATCCCTGCACTCACCAGTAGAAATGAGAGCTCTCACCTGAGCTGTCCCTTACCAAACTGGCAGTTTAGGGTCCCTGTCTCCCACAGCCACTCAGTTTAGTTGTGCTCCAGCTACAGACGTCTTCCTCTCACCTACGAGTTCTTCTCCTCACAAACCCTAAGGGTTTCTGTTCACTGTATTTTTTCCCTATAGCCTTTTCTCTCTCAGACTGCATCCTCCCACATTTCTTGCCTTTCTGTAACTGAGACAATTTTGAATACTTCCCTCATCTGGTGTCTTGCTCCCTCATTCACCCTCTCAAGTAAAAACTTCCTTGAACAAAACTCAATGTATAGCACAACCAGTCTGCTTTTAATGTGATTTATTACAGACATGATTGTAGAAATCCAAGCCAAAGCCCAAAATACTTGACAGGCATTGTGAAAATAGCTTCCTATTGCCAGCAACAGAATAAGAAGTTGTGAATTCTTTTTTTCTGAGTGTTTGCTATTTATAGTAAGCAGGCAAGCACAGGGGTGACTGCAAGTGACCCAGGCCAAACAGAATGATGGTGAGATTTGCCAGGATATGAACTTTTCATCACTCTATCTCACTGTAAAACACAGAAAAACAGGGAATGAGGATTTCCTGCCTGATACCCCAGGCTTTTGAATAGCCCATTCTCTACCTCAATAAAAGTACAAAATGAAGCAGGCATTTCTCCCTGCAACAGTGTGCTAGCAAAATGATGAGGCATTGGTCTTCCTGCGAGTTGAAAGTCTTGAGCTTTTTGGCAAACTCCTTGTTGTTGGAGATGAATTTCCCTGCCATCTCCTAATGAGTTAAAATGCCCAAGGCGCTGATGGAAATAGCAGGCAGATGGTGCTAGTGATTTATGCATTGTCGGGCACAGAGGAGAAGCGAGAGCGCTCACAGGAGCCATCTGCAGCTTCCTACACTGATCCTACAGTCCATCCATTATATTTGGGCTTGACACCAGCAAGAGGAGCCAGCAGTGCACAGGTGGCTGTGAACTGTAGTGGAAGTGTACTGAGATCAGTTGTAATGAAGATTTTGAGCTCCCTGGGAAGAGCAGTTTACTTTGCTGAGGCAGGAAACTCCTACTGAAGGTACCCCAAGGCATCACTCACAGACATAACAGCCTTTTTGGGGTAAAGTTTTCCTCTGTTTGAGAAACAGCCATAAATCCTGACATGCTTATTCTTTGGAACTTGGGTCAAATCCTTGGATTTTCTGCTTCAGTATTTCAATCTATGAAAAAAAGGGGCAGTTTTACTTAGCTCTTGGAGATATTGTGAAGATATTTCTATATTATTATATTGCTCTTAACATGCAAATGCACTCTACAGTGAAATACAATGCATATTGCTTCTGAAAGGCCACCAGCCCGTGTTTGGGGACATACAAAGCATGTGTTTCAAAACTGTTCTTCCTATGCACAGCAGAGATGAGTCCAAATTGGAGTAATTCCAGTAAGACTCACACTGTACCAAAACATTTGACATAGTTTAGACTTGGAGCTCAGGGTCAGGTTTACCTACTTAACCAGACACTGACCATGAAGGAGAAATACCATGGCTTTCAGATAAGGGTAAAATCCTGGCCCCATGGAATTTAATCAGAAGTTTGACTGGGCTCCTATTTTAGCACTTCAGTATGGAAAGTTTGATAGTGTCTTTTTGTTATCCCTCAGCTCCTGGCTTGTGAATCTGGGTAAGCAATATCACATTTGGGACCTAAACCATCCAGAGGACTATTGGAGTGTATCCCTACAGCTCTTGAAAACTACAGGCTGGAAAACACTGAAACAAACATGGAAATTTATCAGAAAGACAATTTGTGCCATAATTTAAAAACAAAGGGAGGGTCCAGAGGTAAAGCACACCTTCATTAATGCAGACAAATATTCTTGAACAATTCTGAGCAAGCTGGGACAGTCCTGACATTGAAGAAATGAGAAAATACAAACACTGTGGCATTAAGGCATTGTGACATTAAGACACCAACTTAGCAAGGGAAAAATATTCCACACTAAACTTTGAATAACACCCTAAGAATATACTTTTGGGAAAAATATTTCTGAGGCTGTCCTTCACCTAAGGTCTCTGCAAATACAGGAATAAAAGGAAAAAGCTTTGTGCCTCTGAGGCTTTAGATTAAGATTGCTTAAGAAGGCAAGGCATTTTCACTACCCATCACCATCCTCACAGGCTGGTATCACAACAAATGTTTGCAGCAGTACACGATTTACAGAGGTAGAAAAAACTGCATATGTGAGAACTTTCCCTCTTTTTCAAGAAAAAACTTAGACTTCTGGGGACAAAAATAACTTAGCTACCACTTGATTACATTATTGTTCACATGTGTTTGTACTGTCAGGGATGGAGTATCTGGAATTATTTTGCCTTGTTTTTGGTTTTCACCACATTGCAGATAGGTTTTGTAAGAGGCAGTCTCTCCCCATTATCAATAGACTGATGGCTGCTTTTAGTAGACACAAAAATTGTACCTGATGGAAGACAGGGGAGAGTATTTAGGGGTAAAAACATGCAATTGCACCTAGATTTGGTTCAGATTTAGTCAGTAGTATTTTAGAATTTTTCAGTTTAAAATGGTTTAAAAACAACATTTTCTTCCTAGATTTTTTTTGCATGTATATGAATAGTGGTATTAACAATTCTATGGTCTGCCTAACCATTTTTGCAGTACCAGAGAAGACCATGGATTTACCAGAAAGGTGTTTAAGACTTCTATCACAGCTGGGGATGTCATGTAACGTGTTGAGGATATGCAGCCTCAGAGAGGCCTGAAAGAAAGGAGTGAGAAGGGAATCAAACACTGCCCCCCTCCCCCAGAGTGACCATGCATGACCTGCAGTGAAACAGGAGACTGGGATGGAAGCAGGAGAGGTGCTTGGCCAAAGCAGAGCCTGAGGAAGGAAAGGTGTTTCTTAAAGTGTTTAATTATGTTCTCTTTTTTCCACTCAATACTTGAATCAGTGATCAGTCGCTGGGGCTACCTGGGAGAAAATAAAGTAAAAATTCTCTGAGTTGAGAGTGTTTCACCTGAAACAGGATGAAGAGCAAAAAAGCCCCAAACCCAGTTATGCCCCCTCCTTGGAATTCCAGGAAACTCAAAATTGCCTCCCCCCACCTTTTTCTTAATCCTAGCAATGGGCTGTTTTCTCAGAGGCTCACAGCCTGGGTACTCACCAGCAGTTTCTCTCCAATCTGCCACTTGCACAGCCATCCCACTGTCCCACTGCACCTCAAGCTCTCTCTTTTCACCTTATTTGCTTTCAGGTCTCAAGTCTACATTTTTTCTCCTGTTCCTATTCGTATGCCTCCCTCTGCTGGTTTGTTTTTTATTCTAGACTTCACAGTTGTATCATTTGTATGAAGTACAGCAGTTCAGAACACATTCTCTCAACAAGCAGTGCTTTACTGAGGGAAAAATGGGAAGGAGTAGGTGATTCTAGTCCTATTCACAGTTATGCTGCAATGATCACTCCATTAACTTTACAGAATCCTACCCAGGGAGGCAGGATTGAATTCACAATCACTACAATTTATTAGAAGTATCCATCTAGGTTTAGACTCAGCCATTTTAGTTATGAGAAGAATTATTTAATGGAGCTATTTGCTGAGTTAAAACTTTAATTAAAAAAAAAATCAGACCTTGAAACTATGTTTTTCAGTTTTCAGGATGCAATAAGCTTGAATCCACACCAATTCCCTCTGGTGAAGCTCATTAAGAAGAGATAGATTAATTTCCGTAGTATTAAAGTACTACAGTGCAGAATCAGGCCAGAAATGCACACTGGAGAATAATGTAATAAGGTGTCCAATTGCAGTGTTTGTTTTTTTTTTTCACTCCTATGTGTTCATGGTTATTGAAGAAACCTTACACAGTGTGAATGCTTTCCTTCAGCAAATAAAAGCTGTAGACTGGCTGGACTTCATGAACTTCACATTTATTTCAGAAAGTACATGGAATTAAGGATACTATTCTATTATCTTTAACCATTTTCTAAAACCCACTAGAGCCACTGTCAACTTTTCTGTTTATCAAACCAGAAAATTAAAATTCAATATATATTATATTCCCACTTTACAGATGCTGTATGTAGATTGTATCCTTGTAATTACTAAGGTATTACCAAATTTAAAATATATCACATTGACTTCGTCTCATTCAGAAAATTCCCTGAGTAGCAAAAAGGAGGGTAATTCCACATGATTTGTTCTGATTTATTAATGCCAGCTGTTGCTCATTACCTTGTTATCTTCTAGGGGTTACACATAGATGACTTATGCTGGGCTGTTTCTAGTAAGGGGGAAAAGGGCTAAATGTATTTTCCTTGGTTGTTTTCTTCTCATCCTTCCATCCTTTCAAAGCTGGCCACTGTGATTTCCATTTCACAGGCCTCTAGAATTTCCCTCATCCTTGATATTGTATATTCTCTTCTGCAAATAAATAAAGGGCTCAGGACTCAGGCTGTTGCTCATGGACAAGTTTCATGACAAATGTACACACACAAATAAAACCTAAGAGGAAAAGACAGCTCAGATATTTCATAAGACAGAAATGTAGAGCCATCTAGGCAACTTCCAACTAGATTTGCAGACAGCAAGGCTACAAGCAGAGAGGAATGACAAGAAGTTTCCTGTAGCTGGGGCAATGGTTAGCATACACATCATATTTAATTTGTGATGTTTACATCTATAAACATAGCTCTCAGCATATCAAGATCAGCCTGTCAAGGACCAGATGTGAGACACTGGCCTTTTATATGAAGAAGATAAGAAAAACATGATGAAGGATGCAAAATAGAATTGCATGACATGGAAAGGATCTGAACACACATGGGGTGTGTTACTTTTACATGGTTTTCTCTGTATCAGGCTTTCTTATGATATAAACAAAGGCTCAGATAACACAGGAGCTGTGTGGTACAAGAGCTGAAAGAGAGAAAATTGCTTGAGTTGCCTTTCCCTGATTAGAAAATGTTTCATAAGCTTCTGACAGGTTGGAGACCATGTAATCACAACACACATTTGCAGAGGTGGATGGAGTCTTGATTCAATTGCCCTGCTGCTAAATAAAATCCAAACAAGACTCTGAGAGATGTCTGTGCTTTACACTGAATTAATGAATGTTTGTCTGTGAGAGGAAATCAAATGTGACAGTACACTTTCTTTGACAAAATCCCCCAAGCACTGACTATTTAACTACCCTGAATGGTGAATACATGTTTTGTTTTCAGTAATGATGTGCTGGAGACCAAGCATTTACAAGCTAACTGAACACAGCTATCTGCCAAAAAAATGAAGGAACTGAGACATGACCAACACTGCTTCAGGTTAAGATGGGGCCTGGAAAGAGAATGTGTTTTGAGAACTATGCATTAAAGACATACAATAGAAAGACATAAAACCTACATACATTAAGGCTATGAATCAAGCTGGCAGTCAAGGGTCAAGAGGGAGGCTTACAGAGACACAGCATCTGCTAAGGACCAACTGCAGTTGTTGCTTCAACTGAGGCATCAACCTCAACAGCTTGTCACAGGGGGAACACATTTGTACATGTTGTGGGCCAGCTGAAGGGGCTTGCATAGCCAGCAATCCAAAATATGCCTGAGAAAAGGGAGGGCCTGGGCTCACTCTGAATTAAATGAACTTTCTTTTTCCAAATTTAGGCTATAGAATGGTATTGCATCTGATATAGAAGAGAGTTATTAAAAAAAAAAAAAAAGGCGCAAGAATTATCCAAGGGAACAGTAAGACTTTCGAAAGGAAACAGAAGAGAGCCTTGATAAAAAGCCTGTAATGGAGGGACCAGTGGATATTGCCCACTGACATGACAAGGGAACAGAAAGAAGCCTCACAGCTATGGAGGTCCCTTCCTCCCCCCACAAGTAGGCTCTGTCCTTTTGAAAGATGGGTTTATTACTTTATTTCTTCCATTCTGTAACAGAGAAAAACACAACATATCAACAAGAAACTATGTTAAAGAAGGTTCAGCCTGGAGCATGCTTATCTTAACGTGTGAATGTCTTCCTTCCTTCCTAAAAAAATTTGCATGTGGTAAAGGAATTGTGCCAACAGGTTATCCCCAGCTAGCATCTTGGACCCACGCAACTGCTCACTCCACACCCCACACTCCCCCTGTGGGATGGAGAGAAAATCCAAAAGGTGAAAATGAGAAAACCTGTGGGTTGAGATAAAGAGATTTTAATAGGGAAAACAAAAACCACACATAGGTGCAAAGCAAAATAAGGAATTCATTCCCTGCTTCCCAGCAGCAAGCAGAAAGAACTGATGTTCTGTACCATGTGAATGTTTTACATCCTTCCTGTTTACCATTTAGTGCAAGAGTTGATGCATTGCTGTTTTCTATTTTTTCACAATACCAAAATTAATACAAAGAGTTCTGAGAAAACTGACTGCAAAGGTATGTAAGCCAAGTGGCAGGTGAAACAGGTGCATTAGGTCTCCTTGCTGGAAGAACTCCTTCTCAACAGGATTACTGGATTAAAATCCTACTGATACAGCTAAATATAATCCTATCGAGCTCAGTTCACTGTACAGGAGAAATGTGAAGTTCTCTACATGAAAGTTGGAGGCTAAAAACAGACACATGGGGGGAAGGAGCTTCTCCAAGACAGAAGAGGAGCTGATACAGCAGATATTTAAAGAGGACTTGTCAGACAAGAGCATACTGAAAACTGCAGAAATGACAAACCAGATCAGGGCTAAGAATACTTGAACTGGTGATGCAAAAGAATAAAAATATGCGGGTACTTGAAAAATGCCTGAGTTGAATTAAAAATCCTGCAACATCATGTCCTAAATAACTAAATATAATGCAGAAAATCAGGACTGACATATCTCATGGAGACAAGCTTGGATCTAAAGGAGGGAGGAACATTCTGCAGTGCCAAGGTCTCTGACAGAACAAGTAGTTCTGCATCTAATAAAAATGTTATCTAACAGTGGAAAACTAAGTTTGACATCTTTTATGTTAGACCAATGAATGACTGGGGTAAATGATGGATTACTGCAGCAAAAAGTGATTTCCTAAGGATAGCATTTGTAACTGTGAAGAAATTGAAGACAGTGAGAATTACTGCACTGGAAATAAGAAGTACTTCAGATACCTGCCATACAGCTTTTAGAATCAAAGTGGAAATATTTTCATCTCATTTTAATTAGCATAAATGTGCTGACTTTAAATTAGAGACTCATTTCATTAGCAATGTCAGTGGTTTTAAAGCTTCAAAACATTTGTCCTAAACCAACTGTGCATTACCAAACTCAATGATGAAAAGGCTACTACTAAGCATTGTTTCCTACTATGTACTTACCACCCAATAGTAATCCTTTCTAATTTTAATTAAAATTCTAATTTCACTAATGTCAGAATGCAGATAATTGCTCCAAAACACGAAGCTATGCAGTGAGGCCACAAAAGCTCAGAGGCCACAGAGCTGATGGTTTTATCAGAGGCTCTAAGGCTCCTCCACAAAGGAGGGACCCAAAATGCAGCTTCTTTCCAACAGAACAGGCTAAAATCACTCGAAGTGAGCATTTACATACGAAGCTTTTTGCTTCTCTGCCAAACCCCTGCTGCTTTTTAATTAAAACCAAGTTTTGTTAATTAGAACAAAGGTCCCAATTTTAACTTTAACTAAAAGGGATTTTTTAAAGCTGAGAACTAAAGCCTCTGTTCTCTTTGACAGATGTTGGTAGCTAGAACTTCCAGGAACAGATAGAAAGACAGCTTCCCTGAAAACACAAAACTGCTGTACTTTTCCTTTAATGTTTTAATACAGTACTTCTAGGAGTTTTTTTTTCTGGTTTTGTTAATTTTCCCCATGTTGTCAGAATTCTCTATACCTGCAGATGTAGCAAGAAACTACAATCCACTTCAGAAAAAACAAAAAATATAGGGAGTGTGTGCATAAGTTTCCCTTGCCAGGACTGCAGAATTCTCACTTTACTTCAGACTCTGCTGTTGCTTTTAGTCTTTGTTTTCCTTTACCACTAAAGCCCCATGTGGTGTGTGTTAACACCAGATAATAAGACAACACCCAGCAGGATTACAATGAATATCCTGTAGCGACTCTGCAAGCAGGTTATCTAAGAATAATGCAAATTTTCTTATCTTCTTTTTGAACAGAGCTTGTTTGTGTTCCTATAGCATCTACCAGCCCCAGTCATGTGCATATCATAATCAAAGATATGCACAACCACAAAACAAAACACTCTGCCTTTTTGTTGTTCACCTTCAACTCTGAAGTATTTTATCTTGTTTTCTGAGAACAGATGCACTTGGGAATGAACCTGGAGATGGTGGCACTGCCAGAAGCTCCCACACTCTAGGTGGAAGTTGTTGTTCCTGGGGCTCAGCTTCATGTCTAGCACACAGCTCTTCTGTCACCATCTCACCCCTCCTTCTGCAAGAGTTGAGTCAGAAAGGAGCAGCTGTGGGTTGCTGAGGTGAAAAGCTTGCTTCAATCTATTACTGCAAATTTTATCCTGTAAGGAAAAAAGGGACCAGATGAACTCTTTGTGGTCCTGAGTGCACTAATAAGCCTTAATGGCTCTAAGCAGCCACATCTGCAGCTTCTACTTATACCCATAGGCCCAAGAGCTCTATTTAAGCACAGCCCTGGGCCCTTGCCCCTCACTTGAGCTGTGTTAGAAGAGTGTTAAGTCTGTGAGATAGTAAGTCTTGATTCAAGCTTCAGTCTCTGGCTTGATATCAGCCTGGTCTCGTTGCCTTGGTGGTTGCTGGACCTCATCCCAAACACAACTAAGGGGTCTTGCTCTTGGCTTTGCCTTGCATTTCTCTCTGCATTGTGACATTATCTTATGATCTGGACTTCTGGCTGACCGTGACTGTCCCTAGGTCTGTCTGGCTCAGCTGAATGTGAGAGTGGGTCCTGGATGGTGAGGTACCTGCCCTGACAGGTCTGTTACCAATTTTGGCTCCCCACTCACCTTTCCCTTAGGGAACAGTCCTGTCCTTGCCCTTCCCTGACAACCTCAAACATCAGATGCTCCTTTAAGTTACTTGAATCTCCCCTATTTTAAATAGGTTGGCAATATGCCCTTATTAAAAGCCTATATCAAAGATGGAAAGCAGCTTCTCCCCCTTCATGGAGCAGTTTTCACATCCTTTTTCTGACCCTCATATTAGCAAGATTGGTAGTTCTGGTGTTTCTACAGGGAAAAAAAAAAGATAAATATTTTATTCTGCTAGCTGTGGGCTTGCTGTTTGTTTGCTCCTGGTCACAGATGTATACAGTGTAGGCAAATGCTTTCCCTAGTCCAGAGCATCCAGCTCTGGGATCTCCAACATAAGAAGGATCTGGACCTTCTGAAAAAAGTCCAGAGAAAGGCCATGAAGAGCATCAGAGGCATGGAGCACATCTCTTATGGGGCTGTGAGAGCTGGGGCTGTTCAGCACAGAGAACAGAAGGCTCAGGAGACCTTATGGCACCCTCCAGTACCTAAAGGGGACCAAGAAGAAAGCAGGGAAAAGACTTTTTACAAGAGCGTGTGGTGATAGGATAAAGGGGAATGGATTTAAACTGAATGAGGGCAGAATCAGACTAGATATAAGGGAGAAATCCCTTACAATGAAGGGGGGTAAAAGACTGGAACATGTTGTTCAGAGAGGTGGTTGATGTCTCATCCCTGTAAGCATTCAAGACCATGCTGGATGGGGCTATGAGCAACCTGGTCTAGGTGGAAGTATCCCTGCACTTGGCAGGGAGTTTGGACTAGATGACTTTTAAAGGTCCCTTCCAACCCAAACTATCTATGATTTTCTGTATTTGTGGTGATAGTTAAATATTTTCTCCACCTGACGATCCTAAGGAGGTGCAAACTCCCAATACTCATCAGTTCTCTGTGTCCTCAGATCTGAAGCTGTAACACTTTAAGAGCATTTCACCCCCATTTTCCCTGTAAGAGATCCTTTAATGAAAAATATCTGAGGCATAATTCAGCATTGTGCAACCCATGAAAGCATCAGCATGCCTAGGATTCAGTGTAAGCCCTGTGAGGAGAGGCCTGAGCTCTCCACAAACTCTTGCTACTCTGATGATCTGCCAGCCTCCCATTCCTGTCTCAGACAAGAATACAAGAGCTCTATAAAGCTAGGAAAGCAATCTGAGGAATAAGTAACAAGAATTTACCAGTGCCCTCCAGGAGAAGCAAAAAGCATGGTGTGGATTTGCCTGGCATACTCACTCAGCTGCACACAACAGCCTGGTATCACACACTCTGTACATCTGAAACTGTGACCCCTCCATGGGTATTTAGCATGACTTGAACTCCCTGTTTTTTATGGAGCTCTTGAAGTGCTAAAGTGTGAAATATGGTGCCCTTGAAAATAGCTCTTAAAGCGTTGCTCTGTCACAAGGCAAGACATAAAGGAGTCGTGAATCGCACACATGCGCGGGGCGGCTTCCCAAAGCTGGTTCTGTGGGCTGCAACCACCCTGGTGAATTAAAGCTCCACAGCAAGAAAGGCTGGGTGAGCGGCTCTTGTCAGAGTGAATGATCTCATCCCAGAGCCCTCCTTTGGGAAGAAGTATTGTTTAATTATAAAAAGCTTTGTACAAAGAAACTTCAATTTTGTTTTCGTCATTAGATATGTTCTTTGTATTATTCAACATTTTATACCCCACTGCTGAGAAGACAAAGCAATCTTCCACAGCCAGGAATATAAACACATCTTTCTACAGAAGCACTAAAAAGTACTGAGGGAAGAATACTCAGCCTTTTAATTAACTCTGGTTCCAAGGAACAGAATGAAAAGATTGTGAGTGGAACATTAGCCCGAGATAATGGACTCCTAGTCACACTGCTACATAATTGAGATATAGCAGATGATTTTATGAAAATTGGATGGAGCAAAAAGACTTATTTTTGGAGTTGGAAACATTAATCCTGTGTCAACTGTTCTGCGTCATTCGCTGGGGGTCAGTGCTGAAGGTGCCAGATATCTTCTGAATGTACTGACAGTACTTTGCCTTGAAGTAAGTGAAGATGCTCTGCATTTGGCAACTGTTTTCAGCACTGTCAACTGGCAGGTGATAACAACGTGAGGTACACGCTGATGCTACTTGAAATACAGTAATATCTGTAAACTGCTCACGGTGGTTCTTATTACCGAGGATGAGTGTGTTTAAAACTGCTAGGAGAAAAGGAAACTCAGGGGTCACATCATTGCTGTCTCCAAGTCCCTGAAAGGGGGATGCAGCCAGCAGAGGGGCGGTCTCTCCTCCCAGGGAGCCAGCAACAAAAGGACACAGCCTTAAGCTGCAGCAGGAAAGGTTTAAGTTGGACATTAGGGAGGATTTCTTCATAGAAAGGGTGATCAGACATGGCAGTGGGCTGGCCGGGGAGGTGGTGGAGCCCGTCCGCCCGTGGAGCTGTTTAAGAGAAGACTGGATGTGGCTCTTCGTGCCATGGTCGAACTGACATGGTGGTGTTGGGTCGCAGGTTGGATTCGATGATCTCTGAGGTCTTTTCCAACCTAACTGGAAAATTTTCCAACCTAATTGATTCTGTGATTCTGAAAAGTCACATTTTGAGGTGATAAATAAAAAGAAAGAAAGCAATGCGGGGTTCCTGTTGTCATGTTCATCTGAGACCACGTCTTGCACTTTTTCGGGCACGCTTCGGACCGCATTTAATTTCCACTGTTATTACTTTTCCGCTGCCGAAGTTATCCCGTACCACCACGCTGGCTGGTGTTACAGGGCCGGCGTGCCACCCGAGTCCGTGCTGTTCCCTGCGGCAGGCCCGGCGCCGCCCGGCACGGAGGGGATTTCTCTTCGGCGGCTCCCGGCCCGTCCCCGGGGCTGAGGCGGTTCCCGGGCCCGTCCCCGGGGCTGAGGCGCTCCCGCCCCCCGCGCCCGTCC
>WBNO01030434.1:26680-85491 GCA_013400575.1 Peucedramus taeniatus
CCGGGGGCTCCGGAGCCGCGGGCCGGCTGTTGCCAATGCCGTGCGCGCACCCCGGGCCGCCCGCCCGGCAGCCGCCGTTGAAACCGGTCGCGTTAAATGCAGATAAAATGTAGCGCCTGTGACTGCCGGTAACCTCCTTCCCCTCGCACTGGGAAAATCGTCTTGCGCCGTAGCCGTGCCCTGGGGAGCGAAGCCTAGTTACTGTCCCCGGTCCCGTGGCGCTGCCAGCCGCGCTTCTGCATCTCTATTAGCAGGCCTTGCAAATGGCTCGCTTCCTAGAGAGCCTGGGCTCCAAGGGGCTTTTGCTCAACGAACGCGGTGGTCGTTCAGATGAGGTTCACAAATTGTGTGTTACAGCAGTGCGCTGTCCAATTCTTATCCTGAAAGGAGGAAAGCCTTCAATTCGGCGTTTCACTGAAGATGAGTCTAACGTGTTTCATGCTACCACTGTCCAAAACAGAGTTCTTGGGACTGAGATCAGGATACGTTCTAAAAAGAGTTGGTTTTCATCTGACAACTTTCCTAACTTCAGTAATTTCAACTTAATCATAGGAAATATAAATCTCTTTGATCTGTTAAGTGTTAATGCAATTGGGACCCTGTTAATGCTTGTTAATTATCAACCTCTGTTTTGAAGTTTGGAAATGACAGGAGTTAGTACCGAGTTGTTAGTCCACAGTGAGCATAGTGGGCAGCAGCAGAACTATGTTAAGAGCAGTGCTTCCCGCTTGTCTTTGCCAGGTCTGTTGAGTGAGAGTTTAGAGTTGATACAGTTCTGGTTTTCAGTGATGTGGAAGATATGAGAAGAACATAATTGTATTGTTGGCTGTCAAGTAACTGTAGAAGGGACTGGTGAAATTTTCTGTGTACTGTTTTCTTTTCGAATTCCCTGCAAACTTCTTAGGTCAAACTCCTGAGCTTTGAAGTAATTTGTTTTGTGATTATACAACTTCGTAAACCTGGCCCCATAGAGCCCTCCTTTCCAGATGCTGATTTGATGTGTCTACCTCAGAAGTGAAACTACTTGGGGAAAAAAGAGATGTGTGATTCTGGTCACTTTTTTTTATTTTTTTGTTGTAGAGTTGCAAAGATCTTAAAATCATTTAGTTTGGAAAAGACTCTAAAAATCATGTTGTAAGTAAACCAGATATTTCGAGGCTGTTGTAGCTTAGACCTAGCAATACATAATTCTTTTTCTACTTTAATCATGGGTCAGGGAAAGAACTCCTTCTAAACATGCTGCTTTGTCAATTTAGTTGAAAAATGACTTTTTAGTAAAGGTCTATCCAGCTCATATCTCTGCTGCATGTGTAAACCCCCAGAGTACCTCAAACTCTGTTCTATAAATGCTTGTTGATATTTGTTAACTTTTACAACACAAGGAGGAATTTTCTTCTGTTGCAGGAAACAATGTTGGACTCGTACACTTTTTGTAGGGAATGGAACTGGGACAGAAAGTCAGACTTCTGTAGTCCTGTTCTTTTAAGAGTGCTTGCGACATTATCTCAGGTTTTGCTCCAAAGAGAAATAAGATGCAGAAATGAAAGGAAAATAATTCTGGGGGAAGGGAAGTTTGTTGAAAGCTGCTCATTTTTCGATTGCCTTTTCTTAGATTCTGTTGATGTGATTGAGAAGGGTCTGAGGTGATGCAGCACTTATCCATTTTCTTTTGTCGGATCTGCTGTTACACTTTCAAATAAATGGTTGTGCAACTACCTAGTAAAGAAACTATGCATACTTTGTATTCTGTGAAGTTGTGTTCCAGCCTCCTCTCCGTCCAGTAAATCTTTGCATAGAACACTCAGCCAAGTTTTAATGAACTGTGTTGAGTCAATTATTAGGCTTTCATCTCTTCAGTGATTACTGTTTTACCACCTGCTTCCCCACTGCATTTCCCACAAATTCTGTTTCCTGAAGCATGCAGGAAAGTTTTCTAAGAGCCTTTTCTCCCTTCTCCCTTCCTGTGCTTTGTAATTTCTCTTGCTTTAGGCTGTATGTGAGATATCTCTTAGTCTCTTGGTCTTCTGCTTCAGAACAGAAAATAAATTTGTTGGTGAATTTACATAATGTCATATACTTAAAACTTCCTAATGGGCCAAGCAACGTGGTTTGTTTTAATTATTAGTTTCTTCTTAATGAATGTGCATCCAACTCTACATTACTCAAATTTATGATTAAACACAGAACAATTTTTATTGTTCAGCAAAACGGAGAATTGTGAAGGAAAGCAAAACAAAAAAAAAGACCTTCAATGAAGAAACAGTGATAGCTGCAGAAAACAACAGTCTTACTCCCAACAAGTGTGGAAGTGTGGGTTTTTCTCCAGTCTGTGCAATGTAATTAAAGTAGTATAAACACAGAAGTTCCTGATCCTATTCTCTGAACTGTAGTGTGAACATCTTGGTCAGATAAATTGTGTTTCATAATAGACTATGCTGTTAAGGAAGATCCTGCTTCTACAGCATATGTGCAGTTGGGAAGCAGAGGAGCAGCAGCAGGAAGCTTTTTGAGGGAGGTATTTGTGTAGTGGCTGTTTTCACAGGAAGGGCGAAGCGGCGTAGTTCGTTGCCTAGGCTGTTTTGGTGAATTGGTGTGAAAGTTAAAAATACTGCTTCTAACTGTGAAATCATTCTTCAGATGGTTTCCTGAGTGAACTGCATTTACTGTTTAGCTTTCTTTTTTCCCCTTCTCAGTATTCTGATGTGGTCATAATGATGTTGAATTAGTTAATCTTTTCTGGTTTGTTAGACAGCAGCTACAATTATCTTCTATTTGAACAGGTGGTTGATGGTAATATAGTTCAGAA
The DNA here is from genome assembly GCA_013400575.1 of Peucedramus taeniatus. Classification (NCBI taxonomy): domain Eukaryota; kingdom Metazoa; phylum Chordata; class Aves; order Passeriformes; family Fringillidae; genus Peucedramus; species Peucedramus taeniatus. Next base: position 29,487 of record WBNO01030434.1, read on the forward strand.
GTAAATCTCGTTTAAGACAGAAGAAATGATGGCACAGTCTTGGTCATTTGTTTTGTTTAAAAAAACCCAGCCCAACAAAAAAACCGACAGCAACAAAAAAATGTTCTTCCCAATGCCTTTGATTCATTTTAGAGGACTGTCTCTGAATTTTGCTTGAGTGATTCTTTTGCTTTCTCTTGTCTTTTTGGTAAAGTCGATATCCTCTGTGTTGAGCTTCAGCTGGTAAATACTTCCCTTCCTTCCATCTGCTGCCTACACCTCTCCCACTAATACAAAGTGGAGAATCATGCTCTGAGTTTAAAGCTGGAGCAATGTGAAGGGCTGTGTAAGGCTCGTGCTTCTCTTGAGAATGTGTGAACAAATATTGAGACAAGTGTGACTTGCACAAGTTATCTAGGTGTTAGAAGGTCTAGTAACCAGAAATTAGAAAAAAAAAAAGAGTTACTGGCTTTGAAAAGTACTTCATGGTATTGATAACTAGTAGAGGAGATCTATTGTTGCTGCCTTGTGGACTAATTTGGAATCTGGAACTTAAAGAATCTGCATTGCTTTGGGTATGTTTTTATAAATTAGCTTCTGATGAAGGAGGTAGTTTCTCTGCCTAAGAAACTCCATCAGTTTACATGCAGTAGAAGCAGCTCTATGTAGCTTTGTCTTAAAACATATGCTTGTCCAGCTTGTGGGAACAGCAAATTGCATGCTTTTCTGGTGATTTGTCTCATTTTGGTAATTTCAGACCATGGTGGAGCTTGATGTTGTGAGGGCTGACATTGGCTTTTAAAAGGAAGGCCTGTATAGAGTGTGGAACTCTATAAATGCAGCAAGTGAAGTTTGGGAAAGTGCTCATAATAGGCCACTGATTAGTAGCAGATATTAGTAGTAGTTAAAAGTGTTTTATTCAGAGTAACTGGTTCTGGATTGTACACAGTTGAAATCTGGAGCAGTATTTTGCTATATTTGTTATAAAACAGTGTTTAATCCCATCTGTACTCTACAAGAAGGAAATCTGTTGCAGATGTAACGTGTATAGTAGCATAAGAAGCTTCTTGAGAACAGCTAAAACTGTTTGACAGATGGTAGGAGGCATTTGGGAAGTAAGATTTTCACTTTGAGGAAATAGCTTGGACTTCTGGTGCTAGGAGAGGAATAAGTAAGCCTCATTTTCTTCACACTCTTAATTGTGGATGTGAGGTTTTAGCTCAGCTTGTTCCCTCAGCACAGGGTACAGCACTTACCATTCATCCACAAAAAATGCTACATCTGTCTCTCAAGAAGATCTTAAGGTTACAGTGACTTTGACACCATATGGGAATGCGTGTATCTGATCTTCCTTTTTTTTTTTTTTTTTTCATTTAACCACTCATTCATCCATTTGAAAGAGTTCTCATTGCATCTAAGCTTGAGCTAGTTCATATGCTGTCTGTATGTTCAGCTGTTTTCCAGTGCATTAATCCTGTCACCCAGTGTTTGTGTTGCAGTACTGCAGAAGCTGTTAATATGACTGTATGAGATAAGGAAAACCAGCATGTTTCATTCCAGAATTATCTTTTTCTTGTCTGCAAACAGAAGCCATGGTATTTTGAAGGTCATTTCAAAAGACCAGTGAGTTTCTTTTGAATAGGCTTGGACTTGGAAGTGCAGGTATAATACTGGTTATTTAAACATGGGAAACATAAATTTATTTTATAGAATGTTCTTGCTTAACTTAAGGAAGCATGTGTATTGTAGGGGAACTTTTTTGGTTGACAGTTCTAGTTATTTAAGGAATTACACATGAGAAAATAAGTGGGGTTTTTTAGAATTCCCTTGTTTAAAGCTGATAGTAAGCAGGTGGTCTAGTAAACAGAGTTGGGTCCTTAACTGTGGCTTGGGTATTATTTATCTATTCCTAAGCATTCCCAAGACTTAATAAATTAAAGGGTACTTTTCACCTCTCATTCCACCTCAGAGTAATGGATAACACTCGTGATTGGTTTACATGACTCTTCAAGTAGCAGAAGCATCATTCCAAATCTGGCTTTGTCTCACATACAGTAGGTCTTACAGTAGGACTGGGCCGTGTCTCAGTGATTGGCATATTTTTTCCTCAAAAATGTTCTTTAGATGTTGTATTTCTTATTGATGATTTGGAGAGTTAAGACAATTTATTACTTATAACTGAATGGTGATACTTAAAAAGAGAGCCATATTGTTGATGCAAGTTTTGTGAAAGTAAACTATAGATTTAGTTGGTGTCAAGTTCATGAATTACAAAAAATTCCCACCTTTATTCTAAAGGTGAAATGTGATGTATTAAGATTCATGGAACACTTGGCCAGATACACAGCAAGTTCATTTATTGAAATTTCATGTGGATCTTTTTCTAATTACTTCTAAGACATGTAGTAAAAAGCATCCTTTATGGGCAAAGTGAATACTTTTTTTAGGTAAAAGATGGATGACATTTGCTTCAATATTGCATTGACCTAATTTTTTAGTTAATATATTCATAATTTATGGTCTTGCAATCTTTGCAGGTTTTAAAAATTAGTGTTAATGCTGTAAATCTGTGAATAGATACTTCTTAAATGGCACTGAACTGAGAAACTTGAAACAGTAGTTTTCCCTGGTCTGGGTGCAGTGTAGTAGAAAAGATGACTTGGTATGAGGATACGTGGTGACGGACATAAGCTGTTTTCTGTACTAAATAGCATATTTTTTCTTTATTCTAGCATATTTAGTTCTGATGTAAATAGCTGCTTATGGGTCACTGTTTTTTCTTTAAAGCAGGACATATCATGGCTTGTTTCTGCAGGGCATGAAAATACTGCAGAGTGTATGACAGGAGTTAGGGAAAAATACTGCTCACAGCCACATGAAGCTTCCAGGATAAATCCCAAGTTTGCCACTCCCTGTGTAAGCTGTTCCTTCCAGTCTCATCTCAGAGGTGACTGCCCAAGAGCCCTGTGATGTGTGTGGGGATGGGTGCTGGAGAGGAGCAGGGTGGGAGGTTTGTTCTTTGTGTGGTGGATGCTGGTGCTGCCAGGAGAAGAGGAGGCAGTTTATTTGCAGTGGAGGTTTTGGCACAACTTGTGTACCTTTGTGCTGCATTAGTCAAATATTGTTCTTTAGCATGGAAGAGATAGCTGGGATATTGTTTAGGCATTAAAGCAGTGGGTCTGCATAAACTGCAGTTTGTTAGCTCTGGGACTCACATACAGCAGCACCATACTGTACCAGGAGAATGGGTTTCCTATTGTTCCTTACTGGAGAACTAGTCTAAGAGAAGGACTGAAACATGCTAGAGTTTCAGTCTGAAACTCTAAATACATAACAAATACGAAAACAAATATTTAACATGGCTGTAGAAGGTCACCAGTCTCTTTCCTTGCATGACTTTATCTTTGTCTTATAAGAGCTCTGTTAGAAGGCTTTAGATGTAATCAGAGCTCTTGTGATATTTCTTTCAGTACTTTTTCCAGTCGAAGGCAATCGCAAGAACAAGTTTATTTGTGTCTCTGAACGGAACTGAGCCAGTTCACATCTCCATTTAGAGTAGTGCAATTGATTTCATAATGCAAGGAAAATGTTTTGGTCTAAACAGAGATACTATGGCAATGCATATAATGCAGTCTATGGTACTTGGGCCTGACTTTGAAGAGTGAACCACTTAGCTTTTTCTTCTCCTTCATCCCCACTCTCAAATGTGGGGGGATTCAATATTTGAATTTTCCATTTCATATGGAAATGAGGCAGCCCATGTTCTTCATGGAGGCATTTATTTGTTCTTAGGCAGTTTACCATTGATGCATCTCGTGCTTTGTAGACAGGCACAGATCATCTTTGTGGTTTCTGTGTAGAACATGTCAGTCCTGCTGACTCCTTGCTACCTCCCCTGTGGCTGCTGAACATGAAACTGCAGTTTTGTGCTGTACTGAGGACTCGCTCCATAGAGTTACAACTGGGAGCTAAATTAGATGTAAATTGTAGGAGTGGTGCTAGGTGGAGATGGTATGAGCCCCCGGAACTGCTTTGTTTCAGGCCTCGGTCGTTTCCAGGTGAGGAGTACCTGTGAAGTTAACCAAGTGCTCTTTTTCCACAAATAGGTGGATGTATAATTTTTTTGGTAGAAGTTGAATACTCTAATATGACTAATGCTAGTGTTGTCATTTTTCCATGTCTTGGAAGTTGCTGTACTGTACTTTTGGAGTGACTATTGGGCACTCAAGATTACTGGATTTTTTTATAAAGAAGATGACGTAACTTCAAAAAAAGAAAATATGTAAAGTACTTGAAACATGATGATTTTATCAATACATGGTCCATGCATAAATATGGAATAAAATAGCCAAAGACATCAGGTTGGTACTTAAGGGAAGTGTTAACTGTCTTCCAGTATACCAGTTCTAGAAAATAGAGGAGTGGGTCTGAGTTGAAACATTGACAAGATGAAAATGACAAGACTTGGAAGTGGCACTTACATTGCCACTAAGGACCATTCTAAGGAGCTATTTCTCCTTTTTGGCAAGGAGTGTTTGAGTAATTATGAATGTGTTTAATCCAAGTCTAGAGGAAGCAAAGTTTGTCTAGATAGAGAGTTAAATACAAAAAATCTTAAAAATTATTTGTTGAAAATGTTGAGTAACAGCTGTTGTGATTGGGAGGAAAAACTGCAAAGGAAAAGTTCTGTGGACTCGGGCCACAAATTGGCATCAGCTCAGTGTCAATTCATTGTTTCTAATAGCTTGTTCTCCTTCTGAACAATATTGGCACATGGAGGTGTTGTACACCAGCTAAACATGGTTAATAGTCTGCATTGTAAACCTGGAACGAATGGAGGGAAAAATTGGCTTTGACTCATCTCAGTGGATTTGTTATGTGTTCTATGCAGCCACCATACATTTATTCTGGGTATAGTATGCCAGACAATATAATTTTGCAAAACGTTAAATGTTGCTAGTATGACTGTACAGTTGAGTAACTGACCATGCTGCAGCAGAAGATAATGCAAACATGCTTTCTTCTCTTAATGCTCCTTATTCTTAATGCCCTCTTTGCACTTTGGGGGACAAAAAGAGAGGTCTCTGCAACAGGAGAAGTCATTTAGGTCTTGTATTGGACAGCCAAAGGACAAGGTCTACAAAGAGAAATTTCCATATCAATATTAGGTTTTAGACTTGCATATTTTCCAGCTCTCTAGATGGCTGATCATGAGTGATTCTCTGAGTAAGAAGTCTGCTGCTCTTCTCTTTCCATTTCTTATGGGGAAACCTTACAATGCTGAATTGGCTTCTGATTTTTGTCCCTGATGATATACTTTTCCAATTCAGGCAATGTCATGAAAGTTATGGTAATATGCAGTAGAGGGGAAGGAGGAGGATTGAGGAATACTGTTAAATTGTTACCTGAAGTAGCAGACAGGATTAATTTAGTGTGACTGAACATCTGGCCATGCTTTTGTAGCTGATGTCTAATCTACATAAAGTGGATGTCATGTGCACATTGCTAATGGAGCAGTATCTTTTGTGAGTGAAGACCACTTGCATCGCTTTCCTAGTCTAAGAGCAGCTGCTTTGCCAGTGTTGAGGTGGCCTTTTTGCTTCTCTTCTGTTTTTTTTTCTGTGTAAGTAGGATGGTAAGGGCGTCCTTCTGTTACCTTTACTGAGGAAAAGACATCTGGGATTGCTGTTTTTTCATGTGAGATATGGCCTGTCTACTTCATCTGCAGTTTCAGCTGCATTATCTGTTCCAATTTCACTGGATACTTACCATCTGTCTTCTGCCCTGGTCTACAAAAATCACCATTAAAGTGCTGAAGGGAATTTTCTGCCTGATTTCTTGTAGCTCTAGGCATCACCTGACTAACTGTGGTTTTAGCTGTTTTTCAGGAGATCACAGTTTTAGAAGAGGGCATGACGATACCCTTATATTCTCTCCAAAAAGATCAGACACTGTGGAGGACTGCTAGCTGGAGGAAGATTTTTTCTTTTCTTTTCCTTAATGATATGGTTTCCCATGTTACTTAGACAGTGGTGTGTGCTGTGTGGATGTGATACAGGGCCTATGTAGAATCTGCTTTGCTGCAAGGACTTGCCGAACCTGTAGAATATAATTTGCATGTGTGCATTTATATATTTGCATAGGAAAGAGTGCCCTAGCAATTTATTAGAAGGAGATAACCTCCTGTAAACTGTGAGCTGGCAATTCTCAGTGCAGGGCTCCCAGCTGGGTCTTTAGCCTAACACAGCAGTCGGGGTAGCTGTGACCTGCAGTCCTTCATTTTATTTGAAGGCTCCTTTAGAAAAAAAAAAAGCAGTTTTTGGTATAGGTAAGTAAAGCAAGTTTGCTTATCTGTATGATGGAAATTGCAGACTGTGAAGGTATCTCTGCTTCAATTAGTGCCTTAAAAAAAATCTAAATTGAATCTGCACAATACATGAAAAGTTACAATTCTAATACTAAGGGTCTTGCTGGGCTGTCTGTTATGATCTCTAGGAGACTGGAAGATTTATGTTACAATACATATTTCCTCTGCTGAAATCACAATTCTGTAATTTCTCATCAGTAATTAAAATATACTCTTTGATTGCGCAGAGAAGCCAATAAGCTAACACTTGGATCTTGTTTTGTACACAGAATTAAGGACCCCACACTAAGCTACCTATAAAGATTTACTGCTTGCCGTTTTTAAAAACAGTATCTTGATTCTAGCTTGCAAACAGGGTTGTAGTTAACTGTTGCAAACATGTGCTGCCTTGAAAATGGTCAGGATAAACCTTAATGCAAACAGCTACATTAAAATACCTGGGATAGAAAGTCATCAGAGTAAAGCATGGACTTGAGGCCTGTGATACTGGCAAGCAGAAAGCATTTCCTCTACAAAAATGACAATTCCATCTATTTAAAGAGTGCACAAAATTACTGAGTGTAAGCAGAATTTTTAAGACACAATTCTGAAATCATCAACAAGAATAAATGTTCTTCTTTCATGAGAATTGTTCCCCTTTGATTAAAAAAAAAGTCTGCTAAGGCAAAGGAGCACTGAGCAGAAGGCTTATATGTTCTAATCAAGGTAGAATGCAGAGAGCAATGAGCTGCCCTATAAGGTGAAGGAGAAACTGGCAAAAAATAAACCTGAGAGAGTTACAGATGGATCTGTACCATGTCAGCCACTTTAATTAAATATTAACTATACCCACTTACTGTCAGTGCTTCAAAGAACACCACTCAATATTCCTCTCCATGCACTAACAAGAATATCTTTCTTTGAAGCTTAATAATTAGGTTTTTTTCAGTGTTGTCAGTTCTATTTGGCTGTCAGCTTGGAGCAGGGAAATATACTTTCTTAAGTAAACTAAGAACTGGTGTAAGGAACTGAGGCCTCTGGTCTGAGAGGGCTTGGTTTTTGGTAGTTTTGCTTTGCTTTCTTTTTAAATGTGTAGAAGACCTCTGCTCTGGTCACTGCCAGATCACATGTTACAAGTTGTGCTGCTTTAGTGTTCAGAGACACATCCTTGTTGAATTAAAACAAGCTTTTGGACTTTTCCCCCTAATTTTGGCTTATAAACAATTATCTGACTTCAGTAGACTTAAAAAGCTTCCTTGTATATCTTATTGTTGATTTGTGCCTTCTTCCTAAACAGAGCTTGATTTATGTCAAAAAGAAGATTAAAGATCTGGTAGGTGGTGGCTGCTTTTCAAGTGTAACAAATCGATGGCTGCATGTTGTGCCATTTATTGTGTATAAATATTTATTTTTTGTTACTAATTGACCAGAAAAGAACTTCAATGCACATTTTAACTGTTTATTTTATCAATTATCAAATTGTATTTCATCCTTCTTTATGAAATGAAGAAAACTGGGGTTTTTTTTGCTTAAGTCACTTTCCTCTGTGATTGATAGATTGTTTTTGTAAATATAACCTACTTATGAACAGGACTTTTGTTATCTCTTAATGTACATATACTGAAATAATCTCCATCTTATTAATTGCCTTATTAGCAGCATAGATGGAATTGAGGCATGGACAGAATAAGGTGAAAGTCAATATAGAGCTGTACTGTTTCAGTTGCTGTATTCTGTGAATGATTCAAAATATAACCTGTAGTCTTTCATTCAAAAAGAGAAGAAATTATTTATCTATATAGATTAAATCCTATATAGATTAAATATTTGCCAGTAGGAATCTCAGACAAATATATTGCAGATGTAGCTTTGCCTGTCTTCCTGCATTTTCATTCTTTGTTCCCTTACATGGATTTATTTCTGAACTCCGTTCCTTAATTATTCTGGATAATAATTTGTGGACTCCTTCTTCCTCTTATTACAGGTACAGGAATTCATTATGCATCTGAAATACTTACCAGCATGACATTTCTCATGCTGAGAGCAGTTAAAAATCATATCTTTCTCTCTTCTTCATCAGAACTTGCAACTGTATATTATGCATCAGGCTGATGAAAATCCAGCAGAAAATGTAGATGGCTTAGTCTGCTTTTGGAAGAGGAAACCAGTAATTTTTCTCTAACAATGTGGACACTTGGTATAGCTGTGTAGCAACAGGAGGCTCAGGCTTCTCAAAATGCTGGCTCTTCTGGCTTTTGGGTTTAGTTTTAAACTTCTGGAGGCTAAGGCTTGTTGCATTTTAAGAAAACAGGGTTAAGTGTAATTTCACTGTGTATTGTTCTGAAGAACTAAAGACAATGAGATTTAATTTGTTTTTCCTTTTAATTCTGTTTGCAGAATATTGTCTGGCAGTTGGCCTTCTGTGAATTTAATATGTAAAAAAGCATTTGTTATGGCAGCCCAGGAAGAGGAAAGGGAAATTAGAGTGAGAGAGACCTGGTGTTGATTTCAGTGTATAGTGTTCAAAAGTGATGGCTGAAACATGTCTGCAGTATTGCACATAAATTTGAACTGTGATTCATTGTAGGCATTTCTGTGGGTTTAAAAAAATGCGTTAGTTTCCAGTGTTAGCCAACAATTTAATTTAAACAGTTCGGTGTTTTTCTGGTGGTATGGTTTGGTTGGGATTTTTTGACTGTTAGTTTCTTGTAAGTGATTGAAACATGAACTGCTTGCTTAGCAGATATTTCTATCTTACAAATGCAGATTTTAAGAAGCTTGGGGTGTCTTTCTTGCCAAATGAGTAGCATCTGTCGTGATTCATTTGGCTTTAAGGTGTCTGGGGAAATGTTGTGGAAGCAAGCTCTTAGTTCATGGAATAATTTTCTGAATATAGTTTAGTGCCTTCATAGAGATGGTGTTTGATTTTGCACCTCTGCCTGTAAACTTTTGGATGGAGGGAAGGAAGAAAGGGATGTGGGGGATTTTTGGTGCTTTTTCATTTGTTGTTTTTGTCAGGGAGCAGATGGTGTTTTAGTGACTTGTAACTTGCTATAGCTGACCACCTGCAATCTGCACAGCATGTTCTGCAGCAGGGCAGCCCAGACTGAGGAAATTGTGGAGGAGTGAAAAGTAATTGCTAAACAAGTTTCATGTGAAGTCTTAGGAATAGGACCTGAGTGAAGGAAGGTGTGCATATGTTATCAGGGTTTTACCTTTCAGTCTGAAAGCTCTCACTGAATCCTCACTCCCTTCTCCAGTGTCAAGGGTACCAAGAGTTGAGTGGTGAGGGAGAAGAAATGATGAGGCTTTTTTGTTACCACTCACAGGTATAATAGTTACAGTTTTCCAACTCTTAGCGTCTGTCCTCTTCTTGTGACATAATGCTGCTATTGCCATCAGTACTGAACAAAAGCCCACTTGAGCTCTGGCAGCTTTAGTTGCCATCCTGTTGCAGGGTCATGTTTGCTTGAAATTTGTTCTGTGATTTAAAAAATACATTTATCTCCATATTTGTCTTGCTGAAGCCCTCTTTTAGATGATGGCCCTGTGTCATTAACTGTTTTGGTTATAGTTGTCTGACTCTTCTCAACATTTTTTTCTCCATCCCAGCTTTATTCTATGTCCATAACAGTTTTATCTTTAGCCTCATGCACCTCTCTCCTTTCATTTGAGCATATTTGTTTTTTCTTCTTTGCTGCTGTCCTGCCTGTCTCAGCAATTCAGAAACCTAGCAGCATTCTTCTGTGTTCTTGTGCTTTGCTTCAGTTTCTCTGGAGAAAAATACAGGTGTTCACTGATGGAAGCTTGCATGTGTCATCTTGATGTTTTAAAGTTTTTCTAAAGCCTTCTGATGTTTACATTCGTGTACAGAACTTTCTCGCACACTTTATGTAAATAACTTATTGCTTTCATTCTTTTATGGGGGACGGGCAACTTGGTAGGCTGTTAGGGTGCCCAGTGGCATTGAGGAGGTGGCACTGTCACCCTCCAATGACACTGGCATTTTCAGAAACTATAAATTAGAGTCACATTTTAATAAACATGTTCTTTTTGCCTTGAAAAGAGCTATTGACCACGTCATTTATTCTCTGTCCTACAACAGCATGCATGATGCATGAATATTTTGCAGTTGTGAAATTTTAAATGTCTCCACTTGAATCCCATGCATGACAGACTTTGGTGCTTACCTTGCAAAGATCATGCTATAGTAACAATGTGGGAGAAGCTGGAGTTCAGGTGGCTATGTCAACATCTCCTCCCTCTTCAAACAAATTACTGCAAGGATAAGCTATAAAGCAAAATTAGTAACACTCCACTCCTCCAGGTACTCAGTCCAGGGAGGTTATCAGCATAAGTTTATTTGCTCTGACCAGCACTTGTAGGAGCCCTACTGCAGATACTCTGGTGGAATGCAGTGGTATCAGTCTGCTCTCCATGACAGCCTTGGACTTTGTTTCCTGAGTTAATGAGGATGACATAGGTGTCTTGGCTTCTGTTCTTCCTTCATCACTGCTTCTGGTGCCTCGTGCATCTTCTAGTTCCCAGCAAATGTTTTGCTGAGTAGCAAAGACAGTAATTTTGATCTTCAGCAGGCTGTCTTTCCTTATAAGGAATAGAAAAGCTAGCCTCTTATGAATCCTGATTTGTGAGCATTACAAAGACAAGCTGGCATGCTCGGGGTCCTGGGAGCTAGTGTTACATACTTTGCTTGAGGTGCATAATGAGGCTGACAGCTAGGAGATGGATTTTATCTGGAGGAGCATTGAAATTGCTGTTGAGGTGGTTCCTAAAGCTACTGACTTGCTAGTGATGGAGTAGTTTTCCTACATAATGACATGAAAAACTGTGCAAAAACCATAAGAAAGTGTGCAAATCCCATGGTGGTATGGGATTTGCACAGTTTGCTCTTCAGTCTGCTTCTGGCATGTGTGGCAGAGGACTTAAGAGTTGTAGCAATGGGATATAGATACTTTGCTTTTTTCAACTCCTGCTAAAATTTTAGGAAGAGAGGGAATTGGAAGTCGAAGCAATATATTTACTTGGATTCATGTTACTTCTGTTTTCCAGGAGTGAGTGGTAGTTCATTCCTGTGAAGCTCATGTGATGTGAGCAGTCAGCTTCCAGACAAAAGTGACTGCTTTTGGGGGGTTCTGCATGGAAAGTGTGTTGCTGACACACTAGACCTATATTTTAGCGTGAAATTGAGATGTTTTCTCTGCAGGCAATTACTTTCTGAAAGTGCCTCAGTTTCAAGTAAAGTGAAGCCTAGGCAATCCAGATGTACACCTGCATTAGAACAGCACTTTCTAGTCTGAAATTTGAGGTTACTATGGAAAACTTGATTTTTCTGTTGGTAATCTGAAACAAAATGTCTGAGTGTGCTCAAATCCCATACATGGGAGCAGTTTATTGTGGATCTCTGTTGTAAGGATGATCTCATCTGCAGTAACTTAACATTTGTGTTTAACTGGTGTTACAATACATTTCTTTTGTCATCTGAGAAAGTTACTCTTCAAATTAAAGCAGTTTGTATACTTTCTTACTGTGTGTGGTATGTTGTGGAAATGCCTGAGCTGAGGATTCTTGAAGCATCCTTAGAGTGTATTCCCTGTATTGCAGTCCTTAGCCGCAGGCTGGGGCAGGGAGGTGAGCTCTGTGAAATGCTGCCATCTACAGCACTGTCAGGGGTAACTGAGCAGCGTCGAGAGAGCTCCTTGGAAGCTAGAAGGCATGAAATGTGTCATGAAGATGATTCTGACTTTCTGCCACTTGATAAAGGACCTGTTTTCAAAATGAAGAGGTAATTTAAGCTTGTTGAAATACTGGAACAGATGACTCTTTAGCAGCTATATTGTGTATATTTAAAAATAAATTCTAAAAATGGGGAAGAAAAAGCAGTTAATGCCACTCTGAACTCTAATAGTGAATGAAGTTATACTAAAATATAACACTGGAATATATCACTGGAAAAAAAAAGTGATGTTAAAACTGAGTAGTAACTATAAAATAGTACTCAACTCAGATTCACTAGAGAATCAGAAATCACTTTACCTCATTTTCCTTCTGTTGAACAAGTAAAGTTATGAGGAGAAACGTGACCATCAGAGTCATATGCATCTAAATTTCAAAGCAAGTAGGCATCTTTTTGGTAAGAAGAAATATCTGTGATGCAGGAAAGAAGAAGTTAGAAAGAAAAATGAGAATTCTAGCTTCTTCTGCCAGTGTAATTGTTCTCCTAATTTCAAAATGGCAGACATAAAAAAAGCAGGTTGGGTAACATAAATTATAAGTAGATTTTCTTGTCGGTAGTCAATCTAAAAGGCAGAATGAATGAGAGAGAAAGAAAGTTAAGCTCTTTGAATGGGAACTGTACTGTACAATTAATATCTGTTGTTAAAGATAGCATTAAAAGGCAAAATCAAACTTCATAGCCCACCTAGATCATCTTTATCTGTTTTCTCTGTGGCTATTTTTTCTGTTAAACCTTCAATTTTGCCTCCATAAACCTTAAATGTTTAAGGATCTTCATGAAGAATTGAAGAATTTTTCAGTTCTTGTTAAAATGGGATTTATTTATGAATTACAAACAGATAACATATCCTGGAAGGTGTCTAAGGAGACAATTGTGCTATGCTTTTTTTTTTGATTGAATGCTATTCTCCAGTCCCAAAGTAGACAGACTGCTTAGCTTTTTAATTGGTTTTCAAGATGAATTCAGGTTTAATGTTCAAGGCCAAAGACAGGGTTAGAAGGTTAATTATACTTATCAACATTTGGGAACAGTCAATTTTCACTGTATGTGAGGTGTTGGCATAGTGCTTTTCTCTTGGGGGGAAATTGCTTATTACTTCATGCTGTAACTGGAATGTTTGTGTGCTTATCTTGGTTAGGTGGTTTTGATGGGTATCTCAGTTAGTTTACAGTTTGGTGCTTATAAATGGCTTTGAAATATCTAACTGGCTATTCAGTTTTAATCTGGATTTTATTAAGTTAATAGCACTCCTAGAGTTACAAGCCCTAATTTCATATTGCATGTCTGTTGCAGACAGTTTGGATATGAAAAAGCTGAAGTTGTGAATTCACAGACTTTTTAGAAGCCGTCGTGGGAGTGTAAAACGTGCTGCTGTATTAAGAGCTACTGGCATATGGAATGCTTTCTTAGGTTGTGATCATCAAAAAGAGGACAGCTCATGCTTCTCTGAATTCTGTTGAGGGCTACAAAATGAAGGAACTAAATCCTTTCTCATGCAAAAGATTATGTATGCCAAGCCGGTTTTTAGATTAAAGGCTCTGCATGCTTGTTGCTGTCATTAAAATCAGTATTACTTGGGCTTTAGCTTTATAATTTCAGAAAAAGGAACCCCAAACCAATAAATTTTGACTCTCCTACATGTTCATTAATAGATTTCTTGGACAAATCCTAGTTTTTAAAAGTTAAAGACTCTAGTTGTAACTAGACTGTACCTACTGAAGTTGACTGATTTGTATCTGTGACAGCTGTTTTTGGATACTTACTAATGGGTTGAAAGTGCAGGACATAAGGTTCCTCCAGTCGCCCCTTTTTGGATTGCACATGGTTGGAAGCCTGTGCTGGCAGTTACTCTTAGAGCTGCTCCTGCAGGGAGTCTAAATGGGTACCTGCACTTTTCTTCCTTCTGACATCTCAGTGCAGTGCGTGACAGTGAGCATCAGAGAGGGAATGTGCCCCAGGAATGCACTCTGACACCATGGATAGGTTGGGATGTGCATTTTTGTTCAGTTACAGCTTCTGAGCTATTGCTACCTGGCTCCATTTGCTTTGTGAAGCATGGAAATTAGCGTTACATTCTATTCCTACACATTAGACTTGGAAATACACATGTAAGCTGCCTTCAAGGGAATAAAATGTGTAACATTATACGTAGAGGTGTAGTTAACTGCTTTGGCAGAGATACAGGGTATTGAATTGCTTTATGCTAATATTATCTTGGTCGTTAAGCTTGTGTTATCTTGGTATTGTGTGTGATTTTAAATATGAAAGTAAATTATAAAATGCTGTTAACTGATAATTCTTGTCAGTTTGGGGGACAATATTGGAATATTGTAATGCTGTAAAAGAGAAGGATGTATGGTTTTTCCTTTTAAAAAATAAATACATTCCCTCTTGGAATTATTAATTCCCTTATTTATCATCAAAATAGCAATTGAATTTGTTTGATCTTACAAGAATTGCATCCTTACTTCCCAGCATTTGTGTCTGTCTTCTGTGTTCCTGTACTATGTGATGGCTCTTGCCCCTTAATTACCTCCTTCAAGTAGCTGATTATTGAGGGGCTGGATAGAGGATGGTGGGGAGGAAGGATTCAAAAGGTTCTATCACACAGTCCTATGGGATTGCACAGCTGAGATGATTGTTTTCACTATAAATCAGGTGCTCAAGCTATCTGATGGCCCCGTGAAACCATTTTAGGGGAAAGAGAATTCCCAGTACTTGAGTAGACTGGCTGGAAAAGCAGGAGGAAGTTCCTTGTCCATGAAATATTTGTTTAGCCTTGAAGAGAATAATGCTTTGCTTAGGATGTAATTTTTTTTTCTCTCCTTGTTTTCTTCTCCGAAACATTTCAAAGAACTTCCAAGGAAGTGTCAAGACTTTGTTTTCCTGTCTGTGCTTACTACCGCTCCCTGGTTGTCAAGGAACAGAACCCTTTATCCCAACCATGACACATTCTCAATTGATGGAAGCAGAAAAAATAGTATCTTTTATATTGGTCCCTTGAACCAGAACATTAAAAGTACCTTCATAGTACGTGGTTCTTGCTGTGAAAAGTCTTGGTGTCTCCTTGCAGTACTGGGAGCAAAAAGCATTTTGCTCTTCAGAAATGGGATAGCTTTGGGAACAAATATGTTTAATTTCTGTTCTTGAGGTCTGGCTTTAATGTGTGAAAGGCTTGACTTCTGTTTTCATCTTTGTAAAAAATAATTTTTATATAAGTTGCTTGTTTGTTGCAAATAGTGTGAGCAGTGGCCTGACTTACGTTAGGCAGTGATATTGACCTGGTTTCTGAGGGCTGTGAATTGCAGATAAGTTGTCACTTGACTATGTTTGTGATTTGTCCACAGCTGTTTGTTGTGGCAGGCCAGGTGCTTCTCATTGCCCGAAGAAATGTCATAGAGGAGCTTGTAATTTGTTAAATAGAGATGGGCAGGTAAACAAGAGGTTTATTGTCAGCTCACTTGCCAAGTCTGCAATGCAATAATATTGTACAGTTCCTGTGGATCAGGCTATAGCCTGAAACAGTAATACTTGTTTAAGTTTTATCGGTTCATCCTGTTAAACTAAAAGCTATGCAAGATTGTTGCACAGTTCTGAATCAAAGTTGATCAGCGGTTACTCAGTAGCTTCAGAAGACAAGCTTGGATGTTTGGTGCTAAAAGCACTAGTTCTTGTTAAGCCTGTGTGAAGTCTATTTGTAAAATGTTTCTCCTGTACTTAGAATCCTCCACAGAACAGCAATGAAAAACCTCCCAAAAACCCTCCAACTTTCCTCCCTAGGATCGCCCCAAAATCTCACAAACCATAAACAAACACAAATAAAAAACCAACCCTTCCAAAAAACCTACAAAAGATCCTGAATTGTGATCATGTAGAACAGCACTGACATCTAAAAAGCAGAGTTGGGCTCATCAGCTTGTTTTGCTTTAGTGTTAGAGTGAAAAAAAAACTAACTTGGCATAACCAATGGAAATCTAAATTAGACTTTCTAAAGCTTTTTAATAAACCATGATGTGTAAACCAGATACTGTTGCTGCCTGTTTGAACCTGCTGCTGCTTTAAGTTAGGATTTCTAGGGTTTTTCCTATTGCAGTAGGCTCCTCTGACCTTTTGTTCCTAAATTCTTGTACAGATATCCTGTATCTTAAACTTGTGTAAACTACCTTCTAGCACTTGCCAAAAGAAATTGACATAAAGGCCATTTATTATGTCATCAACTCTGTTTTATTATGAAGAAGAGACACTGCTGCTAAAATAAGAAAATTAAATTGTACATGAGAATAAACATAAGGTTCCTGTTTGAAATATCTGCATTTAAGCCTGCAGAAAGCCCATTTTTTAGAAACCTCCCACACAACATAACTGTATTACAGCCAACACAGCTCAACTGAAATGTGTTTGTCTGGGTTAAGACTTCTTTCATATTTTTATTCTTGGAACTTGAATAGATTTTTGTATTTTATTTATTTCAGGTTAGAGCAGAAATTAGGATTGTAGTTACTCTCTTAACTGGGTTCCTGTGAAGTGTCTTCATGCTGATAATTTCAGAGGTAATCTCAGTTCTTACTTTGCTGAAGCAGCCATTGGCGTACAGAAAAGTGGTTCTGTACTGGTAGGTCTTTGGGAGATTTGAACTTAGGGTGTCATTTCAATAACTTTGAAAATTTAAAAGAGGCCCTAAGGTGTCTTTCACCCTTGAAAAAGGCTGAAAGATTGGGCATTCTTTTCAGTTCTCAGAGGTGGCAAAATACATAGTGTGAAGGAAGGGCTAAAAACCTAGTAGAATTGCCATTAGAAAATTGTTCTTTGCACTGGCTCAGTTTTGGAGGTATGTTATTCATTTAATGGAAAATCTTATGGATTCATTTGGGAACTCACCTGCAATAGCACCTGATGTGGCAGTGAACTGTCTTGCATCTTGTTGCCTGTTTGTCCAGGCAAAATCATGGCAACTTCTGAGGGGCAGAAACTTTATGGTAGTTTAAGCTAATGTTTTTACTTCATTTGCAGTAAGTAAAAAGCATTCACCTAG
This sequence comes from Peucedramus taeniatus, assembly GCA_013400575.1. Lineage (NCBI taxonomy): Eukaryota > Metazoa > Chordata > Aves > Passeriformes > Fringillidae > Peucedramus > Peucedramus taeniatus. The sequence goes on from WBNO01030434.1 coordinate 46,599, forward strand.
TCACATATAGCTTATCTAGCAGTTAATTGATCATTGATCTATAGTAGTATGATTATTTGAAATAGTTTATAAATACTCTCAGAATAACTTTCTGAAACTTTATTATTTATGAAGTAGATGGTATTCTTGACCTGCAGATGAGACTTGAAATATTTCCGTATTGATGATCTCATTATAACTAAAATGTTTAGGTACATCATTTGATGTACTAAAGTAGACTTTTAAGATCCTCTTATTGAGGCTTTTTCTGCACAAAGAATTAATTCTTATATTCTCAAAATGTTTTCCATAGTCTTGTGTTTTGTTTTGTAAAGTTCCACGCAGAAGAAATCCAGATCTACTTGCTCTTGCAGGAGGGCAGCTGATTACATTTTGGCATCAGCATCCAAAGGATTTGTTCTGCCACCTATCCATCTTGTCTGTGGAAAGATCTCTGCTGACTTATCTTACTTTTTTATTTCAGAAAAACCTGCAACAACAACATTGCTTTTCCTTTTGCTTTGGTATGATTCACTTCATTTCCTGGAGTAGTTTTGGGGGAGTCTGTAGCTGTAACACAGTGTGTGCTTACCCAGGCTATTTTGGTTGGAGTGGAGGTGAATGAAGAGGTGTCCCTCAGCTGTTTGTCACCCCTGCAGTGCCAGGCCTGCAGAAGTCCCATGACCTAGCTCAGTTTAAATGATACATGTTTTGTGAGTGCCTGTTTAAAATAATTTGCAGTGGTGGGGATGCCTCTTGACAGAAGAGGGTTAGGGAGCACCTGCACAGACAGGTCTGCGGGCAGTTCAGAAAAACCTCAGCCACAGTGCGGAAAGAGGTGGTAAGGACCCGGTGTGGAGGACTGGGAATCTAATCCCTTCCAACTGTCTCTAGCAGAGTGTGTCACACTGCCTCTTCATACAGCTGCCAGATTGGGAGATGAGAAAGACTGAGAGTACCATGTGAGAGACTATTATTAGCAACTTTACAGATGTGGAAGAAAATCACAGGTTGGAGTTTTGAAAGGAATATGATTTGCCATGTCTCTAACCACTTAGTTTTAGTCCATCTTTATTTTCTTCAAAATCAAGACTGTCATTTGACAGTTTAACCTTGTATGGTTGTGTATGATGCCCACTTAGTTATTTTGCTGGTTAGTACTGCAGCAAAGTAACAAAAAAAAAGTATGTAAAAATACAACACTAGATTTGGTGTTCTAAGGTTTGAATAAATCTTCTTTGCTGACTTCACAATGAAACAAAAAACTCATCTGAATATTTTATGAAGCTTCACAGGTTCTCTCTTAAATGAATAAAATCAATGGTTTATTACCTCTCTTATTTTTATGCTCCAAAGTTAGACTGAGCCCTAGGTAAAGATGGCTCGTGGAGGCAAAGTGTATAATGCTGCAGGTAACTAGACACCTTTAAGTGAAGAAATAGACATTTTTACCATTAAGACCAACAACTCATTTGAATCATGGGAACAGTCTTGCAGATTACTTACCATGAAGACCTGGATAAATTTGGGAGCTTTGAAGTGTATTTCAATGGCAAAGGGCTCCAGAACCCTAGGAACTTGAGCTTTTAGAGAGAATGTTGGGATTTAGTACCTGTGTGTGACTCTTACCATATTTTCTGTACTCCTTCATTTTTTTCAGGACAAGTTTGTTTGTGGAACCCAGTTTAAGGTAGTAATTATTGAAATTGCAGTGGGTATTCAGAAGTTCTGTATTCTTTCCTTGGCCTTTGTTGCCATCTAACTCTCTCAAAAGATAGCTGAGGTATCTGGACTGTGCCAAGTTTTTTCCAGATGAGAGATGTTTTCAAGTCCTGTTCTTGAACATTTCAGCTTTCCTGGGTTTTTTTGGTGGTTTGATATTCAATATTTTTTCCCTTCTGAAAACAGCAATACAGAAACAGAGGAAACAGCTTGCTCTGCCTGTGGACTGTTTATTTAGGAAATGAGAAGGCAGGTGATGAAACTCAGGGTGGAAGGAAGTGTTTCATAAGGGTAGATTTGGTGGCTGATAGCATTAAGTGATCATGGTGTACTTGGGGGACTTGAGGCAGTTGTTGATTCTGGTGTGTTTATATTTGTAGCAGACTTTTGAGCATTCGAACATTGCAATTCAGAGTTAATGTAACTATGCAGTTTGTCATCTATGACTGCTATATAATTACTGGTTTTGTCAAGCTCTCCTGTTTGGACTGACTTCACAGTAGAAGGAATTGAACCTAGAGATTTTTTTCAGCTCTCAGATTTCTCTTCTAGAATTGCAGAATATAACCAGTTCCTAGTTCTTCTGAGTTCTTGTTAGTTAAGAGTGTTAGTTTGAGAGTCGAGAAAAACTTTTCTTTATCAGATCTTTTGCTGATTTTTTTGACCCTGTTGCTTCTCCTACATTTTTACCAGTAACTCTGCTTCAGTTCCTGCTTTCTTGGAACTGATCTCAACAAACACAGGGTACTTGGCAAGCAGAGGCACTGTGTCATGTGCAAGAAGCTGGCCTGATCTGTAGCTTGATAATGAAGTGTACTTGGTGTGCAGACTTGTTAGCTGAGAAAGATGATCTGTGGCCTTGTGCTACAACCAGAAGGCTTCTCTTCCTCTGCTGCACTGTATTCAAAGAGCCTTGAGAGTATGACATGCTACCTCTGTTACCTTCTGTGCTATTGCTGCTCCCCGGCTGCATGGAGCAAAGTGAAAATGCCTTCAGCAGTCATAGGACAGCCTGAAAAACACTTAGATTTTTTGAGGGCCTTGGTTTGATCACCCTAGTTAGATTTAGGGTACAGATTTCCTTTAATCTCTTAGAACTGATCCTATACCTTTTAGGAGTTATAGGTAGCTATAATTGTTTCAGGTTAATATCTTAATATTTAGGAAACTTGTTCTTTTTGGTTTGTTTTAGCACTTAGGTAACACTCTTGACAAAGGCATCTTAAACTTCCTTGTGGACATTATAGAACCTCTTACCTGGAGTTCACCTAGTTATCCTGATAGCTGAACATGAGTCAGTAACAAGCCCTTGCCAAATAGAAGATGTATGGTGCTCCTGAATGCTTTAGACAAAGCATTGCCCGCAGGTTGGGAATAGCGATCCTTCCTCTCTGCTCAGCACTGCTGAGTTCACATCTGGGGTGTTGGGTACAGCTCAGGGCTCCTGAGTACAAGAGGGATGTGGATGTACTGGAGGGAGTCCAGTGAAGGGCTGTGAAGATGATCAAAGGCCTGGATCATCTCTTGTGTGAGGAAAGGCTGGAAGAGCTGCCTCTCTTTAGCCTGGAGAAGCTCAGGGTGAACTCATCAATATGTATAAGGGAGGGTACAAAAGTGACAGATACAGGTTCTTTCCAGGGGTGCTCAGTGATGATACAAGAGGCAGTGGGGACAAATAGAAACACATGAAGTTCCATCCCAGCATCAGGAACACTTTTTGACGTGGAAGGGTGACCAAGCACCGGCACAGGTTGGCCAGGGGGTTTGTATAGTTCTCATCCTTGGAGATATTCAAAAGCTGTCTAGACATTCTTCTGCAAAGGGGGGCTTGGGCAAGATGACCTTCAGAGGTCTTTTCCTACTTTGACTATTCTCTGATTCCCCGTGGAATAGCATTTCTTTGGTACTGTTGTGACTCTGCTTTCCAGCAAGGACCGAGGTGAATTTTTATCCTTCTTGACATTAATGTAAACAACTAGTTTTCTTTTCTCCTAGTGTGCCTTGTCTTTGCTTGCTGCCACATTGATCTTTAAAGTCAATGTATTGTTAGGCTTGTGTCATCTTAAAAAAAATTACGGTATATTCTTATCTGATACTCATGTCAGGCAATTTACATGCTTCTACTTCTTTTAGGCTTTAGGGAAAGAAGGCAGGCATCCAGCAGAGCTTAGGTCAATTTGGAGGTCAGAGCCCAGGAGAGCACTTCCCCTGTGGAAAGGCTGGGTCAGGAGGCAGCAGCCATTTCACACACAGCCCAGTGGCAGGTCAGGGTGAGGTTTGGTGCTGGAGTGCAGGAGGCTACTGGGATACTAGAATGGGTCACAAAACAGTATCAGAGTGCACCTGCCCCATCTAAGGAGCCTAGGTGATAGTCCTTAGGAAGAAAGCTAAAACCTGCCTATATAATACAGTGTGCAGGTGTTCAAGTAACTTGGTCCATTGACTAAAAGGAAAATATATTAGATTCAGGGGTCATCTCTAACACTTGTAACTTTGTGGCTGCACCTTGGCTGAAATTCAGGAATTTATGTGGGGACAGTGGGGATTCTTGATGAAACTCTCCAGATTTAATGATGTGTTTGAACTGAAGCTAATCTTGTGTGGGAGAAGGGGAGGAAGAGTTCTTTTGTGAATTTGATTATGATTTAATTTTATAAATATACCACCAATAGGGTATTACTGCCGTGGTATCAGGGCTAAACTCTCTTCTGCCTAGAATAAATACCGTTTTTGGTGATGAGCTCTTTCTATGCTGACAGAAAAAGGGCCTTGCATTGCCTCATAACCCCTTTATCTAGTTACACATACCCTGCAGTAAAAGCTTATGTCATCTGTTAGCACAGAGAATATGTAAGTCAGTGCAGAACACTGCCATATCCACTTCACTGATCCCTGTAGGACTCAACAAAAGCTTGCTACCACAGTTCCTCTCATGGCCAGGGCACCTAAGTTGGGCTGCTTTTGATCTGTGGTTCGTGTAACGATATCTAAGAGAATATTGGGTAACAGCATAGTACTGAGACATCCATTTTATGGCTTTTGAAATTTTTTTTTAATGATGGGAGTTGTCTTCTTACCTCTTCCCACAGGACTTTTCAGCTTGCATGTGTGTAGATAGTTAGAAACGATCCTCTTCATGCAGAGTAGTAGCTTTTATTGATGCATATTTTTCTTTCCTTCTGTGGGAGACCTGAGGAGGATTTTCCTATTCTCAAGGTGCACTGAACTGAAAAACAAATTTTCAAATTGTTACAAAAACTACCAATGGCTGAAGCAATCTGTTAAACCATGGAACCACAGTGTGGTTTAGGTTGGAAAGGCCCTTAAAAACCAGCTCCAATCTCCCTGTTGTGGGCAGGGGTATCTTCCACCAAACCAGGTTGCTCAAAGCCCCACCCAACCTGACCTTGACACTTCCAGGGACAGGATATCCAAAGCTGCTCTGGGCAGCCTGTTGCAATGCCTCACCACCCTCACAGTAAATAATTTCTTTCTAATGTCAAATATAAACATTGCAGACACAAAGAGCTGTGAATGACTTGGTGGACTGACCTGCTGACCACACTTCTTTTGATGCAGCCCAGGATACATTGCCTTTTCTGGGCTGCAAGCACATGTTGCCAGGTCATGTCTAGTTTTCATCCACCAGTATCCCCAATTCCTTTTCCTCAGGACTGTTCTCGACCCATTCTCCACCCAGCCTTGGGTATTTGTGTTTGCACAATAGCCCCAGTCCAGGTGAGGACCTTGCACCTGGCCTTGTTGAACTGATGTCCTGAGGTTCACACAGACCCAACTCTGAAGTGTGCCAAGGTCCTCTGGATGGCACTCCATCCCTCCAGTCATCCCTCCTTGTCAGCTGCACCACACAGTTTGGTGTCATCAGCAAAAATAAGATGGACTACAAGTAGTAAAAGGACAGGTTATGGATTGTGTGATAAGAGGAAAACATTTCCCTTCCGCTTTGGAAATACGTTTTTGACTTGTTCAACCTTCTTCACAGTTGGAGAGAAAGAGCTTATTTTGTGGCAGGATTTGTCTGATTGATACAGTGCTCTAAAGTAAGTAATACCTTTGTGTGTGCCTGATGGTATCCAGTGTCTGTAAAGGAAAAATAGCTGACTAGCTGGCTGCCATTATAGAGTTATTTTCAAATACTTTCATTTTGCATGTGTCCTCCTGAGCACTTAAACTTTTAAGAATTAATATTATGAAGGAGCATTTGTTAATTAAAACCTCAAGCTGACCAAACTGCAAACACTTGTGAATGCAACAGAGAGCAGGAAAAGCGTGTAATGAACATTCCCCAAAAGCTAAAAAAACCCCTTCATCAGTAAAATGATACATTTGGGGTTGTATCTTCAAATCTAGTGGTTGGATTAGCTAAAGTAGAAAAGAGCTTGCTTGCTTTTGGAAGCACCCTTCATAATAACCTGGCTGCATTTGCAAATAAGAAAATTCCCCTTCCCTGCACTGGTAGGAAAATTTGGGCTCAGATGGTTATTCTGAGCATTCTGTAATTTTCAAAATAAATCTGTTCTGCAATTTCATAGTTATTTGACTCTTTGGCAATATCCTTTTGCTGAGAGAGCCTTTTTCCTTCCTTTGTGTTTATTTTGGCATATAACAGAAGCAATATTGTTCACTTTCAGCCTTCATTTTGCCAAGAAAAATAAGGCAAGCTGGCTGTCTACTCATAAGCTAAACAGCTTGGGGGAAGGTAGTCCTTAACCATTTCTGCACCTGCTTTACTGTTTAAACATGAGCAGGTAGAATTTTTTCCTTCCTTTTCCCAGAAAACTTCTCTGCAGCCTTTGGGAGCATGCTGGATTGAGTCTTTGGGACCACAAATGATCTTGAATGCTAAGAACAAGACCATAGGATACCTGTCTGATGGTGCTGCTCTTGAGACCAAGATAAGGAAGGCAGTGGTCATGTGAGCAGATGAAAGAACAGAGTACACCAGGAGCATTGACAATAAAAATTAAGGGTTAAAAAATGTTAAATATAAAAATGGATTAAAAGTGTTTTAGCTAATGTTCCTGTCAGCAAAGATCTTTTCGTTCGGATAACTTGAGTATGGTTACAAGTTTGTGTAACTAAAAAAAGCTGAAAAACTTTAAATAGCAGTGCTTGCATCTGTTTGCAATGTCACTCATTTTTCATCCTATTTAAAAGAGTTTGGTGTTTCTGCAAATTGAATATGCACGCAGTCTGGTGTTGCTGAACTTCCTGCTAATAAGAGAACCTGAAATGGGTGTGTGGGGATGACAAGGAACAGACATCAAAAATCATCACCCAGTTCTGCATCTCATGTTTGGGTGTGGAAGGTAAGGGTCGCAGTGCCTGCTGCTCTGGGAACCAGAGCTTCAGGGTGAATTCCTCTTTCTGTGGTAATGGCATCTTTCCTTTTATTAATGGAATAATCTCCTTTCAGATGTCTACTGTTTCTAATTTACACGGGAACATCTGGCCATGCTTCCTGGTCATGTGCCAGCTCAGTTAATCACTCAGGTGCTTGAGCAAGGTCCTCCTCAGTCTATTGGCCTAAGTCATAGAAAACATTTAACTTTGCAATTTTGTTAGCACACAGTCATTTTGTTAAATTATTTTTAATGGTTATTTTTGTGGTTTACTGGAATATGTTATAGTAATTATCTAGAGTGTATTAATACTGTATGTTTTTTCCTGAGGGAAGGTTCTAATTTGCTTTACATAATAGAAAACCAAAAAACAATTATAATAAAACATGGAAAGCAGTTGAATAAATGGTTGTTCTTTTTAGTGAGATTTGTTTTCATGAGTTTCTATTTCCTGAGACAGACCTTGAACCGAAAGATCCTGTGTATTCTGGTTATGTGTTTGCTTTTCTCTGATCCTCCTGCATTCAGGATGTTCCTCAGGTTCCCTGGAGGGTCTGTGATGTGTCTTCCTACCTCACCCTTCTGTCTTCATTTAATCTGTTTTTACTAAAATTTGCCATTAGTTTGATGCATAGATTAAGCACAAAATGCTAACATTATAGCATAAAAAAATCACTATCTCCATGCTACCCCTGCTCTTGCACAAGTGTTGGTTTAGCAATTGAGTTTGTAATTTAGCTGCTTCCTGCCCCCTCACCCCACCCAAAATGAAAGAAAAGGAAAGAAGAAAGTTGTCCTTGGGCTAGTTCTCTGATGAAGCACTTGCTGTGGCGGCGGGAAGGGCAGAGTGAGTGTGGCTCTGTGGAGGGTGGGAGCGCAGGGATTTCTCCCCGTGCGATACGGACTGCACCTTTCCGAACAGGTAAGCACAGCCTCTCATCCACTGCGGGCCTATTGGATGGAGGTCTTGGACAGAGACAGAGGGATGGGCTGTAGCTGCACATCTCAGTAGGCATCCCAGTTTGATCTGCACCTCTCCTGAAACTTGCTTAAGAAAAAAATATTAAAGAACTTTTTTTCTACCAAGTTTTACCTGATTCCAGAGTGTGTGCTTGTCTCACTAATGACTTTAAATATGCTGTGAATACTGAGATTCATTGTAGGTTTCATTCTCTTGCAAAAAAAAGTAAATAGGAAATGCCGAGAGAGTGAGGCATTGCTTTCTTGCTGTGTGGTGACCCCCAGGTGAGTGCCGGCTGTGCCACAGAAGGTGCTGGCTTGCACATACTATTTAATTGTTGTGTTTTGGTTCCACAAGGCAATACATGGCTGTTTCTGGAGTTATGCTGGGAAGGCCTCAACTCTGGCTGCTCCAGAACAGCTTTGTTTTGTACCCAAACAGTTGGTGTGCACGTGCCTGTGGGACAGGAGCGGCGTGCTGCTGGGAACTCTGGAACAATGGGAAATACAGGGCAAAACCTGTGGGTTTCTTTTTTTTTTTTTTTTGGTGTAAGTCTTCCGTATATGTAGAAGTAAGTGCTTGCCTCTGTGAGTAGTTTTTTTTTGGCCATTTTATCTGAAACTATTCTCTCCATTCCTAAGCTGATTTCTCTGGGTAAATGTTCATGCTTTGCAAGGTACTGTTAAACACAGAGGTTGTTACCATATGAGTCTATTTAGCTTCTTAAAACAGAGGGAAGAGAAAGTGTAGCTGTCCACTGGATTTCAGCCCTTGGAATTAAATTATTACATTTTTATTTTCCTCTCTAGGATCTTGAGTAGCAGGATGGAAGAACTCTAACTGATAGAGACAGAGAACAGGCCCTTTCAACATGGAGAACGTTTCGGTTGATGGGGAACTGGATAGAAATTCAGTGAGTAACTTAAGTGTGCTTTTGTGTAATGAGATGAATGTGAAGATGCTTTTTCAGGGAGATGGCTAAATTACTTGAATAGGTTCACTTTCTGTTTGAATTGATACTTTCCTGGTGAATGCATTTGGAATATTATGTAGTATCATGTATCATTTACTAGATTCTCACGGCAGGAGGACTGAATGTCATAATACTTTGATTTTGGATTTGATTTTTGGATTTTGTCTCAGAGTACCAAAGGAAAAAGGTATTCCTCTCAGTCTAACTGGCACTTTGCTAGTTAGTGACTATGGACTGTAGAAAAAAAATAATATAGTTCTTGGTGGAATGAGGAGCAGAAAAGACAGAAGGAGGGATAATTATATGTTATCAGAGTAATCTGCGATGTAAGAGTTGATAATCTGTACTGATTATAAAATTTCTGAGGCAATGAAGCTCTTTCTAAGCACAATTTAAAACCAGGAAAGGCTAGTGTATGCTATTGTGCTTCATCATCATAAATGTTGAAATTATTTAAGAGGTTAGTTTTTCCACAAGCTGTGTCATGTAGAAGCACTTTAATAGCTGAAGCAGGAAATATTTTATAGTTTCCAAAGCACTGTTTTCAAAGGCAAAATAGGATATGTTTTTCTGTAACTGAGGTGAAGGTCAAATTTAACACCTGATTACTGACAAACTTAATTTGTGATACTCAACTACCACATGGAGCTATTAACTTGATCAAGTGTTTTATTACTGTTTTTATCTTAAGTGATGAGTTTGGAGACAAACTGTTTTGCATGCATTAAGAAAATTCTTGGCTTTTTTCTGTAATGAACAAATTCTTTGGTTTGCTGCATGGCCCATGCATTTATCTCCCAGATGCAGTATCAACTGTCAACTGTGCAGTAGGGTATTTTAATTTTTTTGAAAAATGCTGTCAGTTCAGTTGCTGTGCTCCTTGTTTCCTCAAAATAGATGAGAGTACCAGTCTACAAAACACTTCAAAGCAACATAAGATGTGCTACTTTTCTTTTTGTGACATTCCTTCACAATAGCATGATCTTAAGAAGGGGCCTCAAAATAAGTCTCTGTTTTACCAAGACTCCTTTAGAAGAATGCTAAGTGTAAGGATAGATTGCCTTTCATCCTATGTGCTTCTGAAGTGTCATCTCAGAATATTTGTTTTTAACTGATGGTGTATTGTAATAGGCTACTCTAAGCATTTCTTTTGAAAATACCAGCCAGTGGGATAATTGTCTGTCTAAATTGCAATTACAATATCAAGTTTTGTTTGTTGCACTACAGGTGTTAAAAACATTTTTGAAAGCTTCTTTGGTAGTCTATTATACAGCCTAGTGTATATCATAGTAAAAAAAGTGGAAATTAAATATTAAAAATACCATATGTATTTTAAGAGAGATTGACCCACTAGTTTTGATGACCTTTAGTCAATGCAAATCCTGACACTTCCCAGAAATTTAAATTTTTTGAAATCATGTTTAAAGTTTTTCAGTATTCCAGACTTGTGGGTGAAATCTGTTTGTGGTTTTTGTGGTGTTTTTTTTTTTTTTTTTTTTTTTTTTTTTTTTTTTTTAGTTCTATTGTCATGATAAAATTCATGAAATACACTTGTTGCAATGTGCATGAGGAATACTGATCTAATTTTTTTTCTCCATTTTTAAGTCCTTTGGGATGTTTCTAGGAGGTACCTGAAAAAAACTTTTTTAGAAATGTCAGCTTTCTAATTTGCTTTTTTGGCTGGCTTATAAAGGAACAAAAGATGAGGAGATCACAGGCCTTAATGCTGTGCTCTTTCTTTTCCAGAATCAGTATATGGAGAAAAGTCTTATATTAAATGCTCTTCCTGTCTAACAATTAGGTTGATATGTACTGAATATAAATTTGAAGACAAAGACTGTGACAGCTCAGCAAACTATTTTTGTAGTCTGACACCATTAAAACAGTGCAAAATAATAGATGCTCTGAGTTCTTGTTTGAGAACAGTTTTTGTCTACTTTTCTATAAAATAATAATTTAACCAAGACTCACTTCCCCAGAACTTGGAACATTACATGGAAATGTATGATATAAACCATTCTTTTTTGAAATATTTTTTAGTAATTTTTAGTCACCTCTAATTTTTGCTAAGATATACATTTAATAAATATTTTGCCTGTGATATAACTTGTACAGTCAGTGTCAGTCCTTGCTACTTAATACATCAGCAGACATAAAGTACCTTTTTTTCCTCAAAGCATTGAATAGAGGTCCTTTTTATTGATCAGATTTGTAGGTTGGGTCAGTGGTCCTGAATTTAATCTGACTGGATTAATTTCATATATTAACACATATCAGAGACTGCCTTCAGGGAAAGTCTGTCTTCAGCAAGGTGAAAACTCAAACTTGGCTCTAGAATGTTCATTTAAACTATTAAAAATTTAGCTGCATGTTCTGATTGTAAAAACAGTGTTTTTAAAACACTTCTGTAATAAGAGATTCACACATGCTAGCGTGACATGTGCTTTTGCTTTTACCCTAATATTCAACAGGAAAAGGATTTTGTTTTTTAGAAGAACTTGGCAAATATAACTTAAAGTTTATCAGCAGTTGTTATAAGCTTTATTTCTGAGAAATGAACATCTAAAAATAGTGCTTTTTTGAAGCATGTGAGCTCCCTTTGTATAAAAACAATTACAGTTGCTGTCTCATATGATGCTTTATATTGCTGGATTTATGTTGCTGGTTTTACTTCTAAGTCTTAGTCAAAAACTTTACTGGGAGGAGGACTAGACTTCATGTATTTTGGTAGGAACATTTTAAAGTAATTGTGCCTCTTTAGAAATGAAATCAGTCATGTAGTGTTGAGAACCTGTCAGAGGACTTGTTCTGTAATCTGTAATCAAAGTCTTCAACTATACAATGTGAAAATAAGGGTAGACTGTGCCTCTGGGAATATATGTCTATTTCTCTTAATTTTGTAGATTTAGAGTAAGAGTTGTGGGCGGTGATGGACAGTTATGTCCTGAGAGCATTCTTTTCAGGGAAAACCCTGAAGTAGTAAAATGGTCATGTTTTGTTCCCTTAGTTGTTTGGAACCCCAGTCCGCAGCGATATGAATTGCAGATAATAGAGGTGCAGTGGGCCATTGGAAAATGAAAAGGTCTTTTTGGCCAAAACAGTCTCATTTCAGTACCTTAACAGCTGGCACCAATGTTTAGAAATATATATTCTGCAGGTTTTAGGTAAATACATAGACCCAAATAGCTCTGATGAAGTGTGGGGGTTGACCAGCAACAGAGGGAGTTTGGTGTGTAAACAGAATGTCAATTGGAGAAGATCAAGGACGGAGTTAGAAAGGCTTGTGTTTCAGCCTCTGGCATAGGAGCTGTTTGTACCAGTTCATAGGATTAACCATGCAATGCTAAAATATTTACATGAAAAGCCCCTGCATTGCCATCTCGGGTGACAGGTTGCCCTGCTCTCTGGTGTCATGTTGTATCTTGGCCAGGGCTGCTTGCAGGGCAGGCAGTGAGACAGGACGTGCTGCGGTGCCTTTTCACTCTTATTCCTTGCACACGTAAGTAATGCACTGCAAGTGAGCATCTGGCTGAGCCTCAGGTACTTCTGATCCCGTGTGTCTGTTCACAGTGTGTTTTTCCAGTTCCATTCTCTTGCTTTCCAGCTCCCAGTGACCAATAAAGCAGCCCAGTGCTGAATAGCGGTGCTCCCAGTCCTTCAGTCACTTGCTGGATCTCTGTATAGTTTCTGCAGGCTTCTTGTTCTCTTGTCAGCCACTGTTCTCTTGAATCTAAAATCAACATAGGGTAGAACAGTTCCAGTCTGAACATAAACTGTTTCCTAGTCTGCAGTATGTTGTCTGTACATTAAGAATAAACACTTTGCCTTGAAAGCCATTGAATTCTTGAATACATTGCATGTGCTGCTACTCAAACCTGTCTGGTAAGTTCATGGGCTTTACTCTTCCACTTGAATTTAATCTCTGGCAGGAATAGCAGGCTATTTGGCAATTGTGCTTATATTTTATTTCAGTTTTTCCTGATCAGTCAAGTCCTGTTCCAGAAAGTGCAGAATTATGAAAGAAGGGTTCCCTCACCTCCCCCATGATGTGTACTGCAATTGCTGTATATTCATTGCAGTACTTCGCATTTGCACGTTGCACTGTCAATTTACAATTCAGCACCCTTAGGCAGATGTGAAGGATAAAAAAAAATAACCAGTGTTTTGAGGTCAGGAGTGCAAGACAAGATTCCTGCTTGCAAAGATTTTGATTATGATTTTTCTTTTTTACATTTCCTGCTGTTAAGTCCTGATAAGAGAGGCAAGATTGGATCCTCTTTAAAGCAGAGCAAGGATTTCGCTACTTTATGGAGCACAAATTTTTTATTTGGGATATAGAAGATATGTCATGTTTGGATTTGTTTTATTTTTAAGGAGGAAATGTTCATGCTGATCAGTATTCTTGTTTTCTCTTTTTCTATTATTCATAGATTTCAAATGAAGTAAATCCTTAAAGACCTAAGTGGAATTTGCCTTTTATCTGTACATGGCTGAGCACAGTGGGATCTTAGCCTTGACTGTGGTCTTGGTTAGCAAGGATTTAAAAAAGATTCCAGATCAAATATCAGAAAGGCATACAGGATATTACTGTGTAGTTACCCTCCTTTAGTGCCTATATTTGATGCATTCAGTGGGAGAGAAATTTTATGCAACTTAGTTCTATGGAAATACTTAGATATAAAATATCCTCTTGAATTTAAAACTCCACTGTTTGTCTTGCATCCTAAGCAATTTCAAACATTACCTGTGTTTGTAGAAGAGCTGAATCTGTGGCTTCTAAGTTTGTGTTTGTATGCAAAAGCAGTTAGGCTTGGATCTAGCATTAGTAGGTGCTTGCACATTACTTATGGCTTTAAAGGTATTTTTTCTTCCAAAACACTTTTCTGAAAGTGGAATGGTTTTGGAAACATAATGTGTTATTTCAGCTTTCTTCAGAGCTTCAGTCTTTTGAAACCACTCCAGCTTAAAATTCCTTAAAAAATGCTGTGTATCAAGTCATACAAGTGCTAAATTGCTGCTGGAGAGTTTCCACTCAGAAGAAGTAGTTGAGGCAGTTGCTGTTGACTAATGATGGCTTCTAATAATGGCTTTTCTATAGGCATATTTGTCAGTTTGTTGCTTCAACTTCTCTGAACTGCAGAGTCTCTTGAGGTCTTGCCTTTGGCATTGAGGTGCATGTTGTGTTTTAGTTATGAACTAACACTGTTTTCATTGTCCTTCCTTCCCGCTGCTGCTGCTGCTTTTTGTGCACTTGCTTCTTCCTGGCCTGGATTTTTATGTTTGCTGTTCTTCATTCCTCAATTGTATGTGTACACAGCTTCATGGTGAGAACAGAGACTCTCCTGGACCATCAAGTAAGTGACTCCTCTCTCCTACATTGTTTGCACATATGTTTGTAGTAGTTAGCATACATCTTTGCATATAGCTGCTGGGATAAATACTGGGTTTTCTTCTGTATCATAACTGAGAAATTGAAGTGTGACGAAACTTTGCTGTTGGAAAAGTATTTTGCCTGGCATACCACTCATCCAAGTGTTTCCCTACCGTAGCCTTTATTTTTTGAGTGGGAAAAGTTTATTCTTCACCTCTCCCAGTCATGGCCAGGAAAAAAAAAAATATATTATGTGGAAGAGAAAAAGCTATTTTTATCAGTTTGAAATGAAACTTTCAAATGCTATTGTAGTACAGATAGTAAAGATATGGAAATAATGGTTCAGAAAAAGGTTTTATTTTTGAACTTGTCGATTTCTAGTGCTATGTGTGGTTCCTTTAATTTCAATAATTTTACATATTCAGAATTGAACAGGTGTATATATACTGTAATTCTTCAGGATTGGATCTGGTGGATCTGGTGAGGTGCTAGGGAAAACTTCAGATATGTATGTGCTTGCATGCAGCCAAAGACTTACTGGTGCCATTGGTTTGTGGGCATTAGTATGATTGGCAGAGTAATTTTGCCTGGGATTAAGAGTTTGTGTATGTGGGAAGAAGAAAATTGTAGGCACAAATTGTTTCTTTTTTCTATGAGAAATCTGTGCAGAAGCTGTGTTCTTAGCTGATATAACTTATTATAGACATAAGAAACCAATGTTGAATTGAATTGTAATAAACCTCTTCCTGTATATGATGTCCTTGTGCTATTTTCAGTGGTGTAGGCACTTTCACAGGCTCATTATAGAAACAGAAGTGGAAATCTGACTCTTGAGATTTTTTTTTTCATAGGTTTACCTGAAATAAATTAGCTGTAAAGACCCCAGTTTAGATTTCTTCTAAGGCTATGGTGTGAATGAATACTTATGTTCTTAACTGATTTATTTCCATTTGTTTAGTACTTTTATGCTGCTTTGTATAAAAAGGAGACTTAAAAACTCCCCTACCAATAATTCTTCAGCTTTATAGATGGAATTTCTCAAAAATCCACTTGGTTTAAGAAGTTCACCTTGAATACCCAGGCATGTGAAGTGCTTGCCACATGGTATTCTATATTAGGTGATACATAAACTCTGTTTGGTAAGAAAAGAGCCTTTATGACACTTCTAGTTGTTGTTGCAGGACCTAATTGACTCCTAATGAAGGAATATGAATTTTACAGTCAGCCTGTAGTCCTGTTAGTGTGACTGAGTCCCCACTGCTGAATGTAGCTCATGCTTTAGTAACACTTGTGTGCAGAGCTTGCTTACACTGCGGGTTACTGGCAGCTCCTGCCTGAGAAATTATTGCATTGTGACAGCTTAAAGAAACCTCTGGAATTTCCAAAGCTTAAAAAAGAGTTAGCAGTGCTGCATGCTGCCCATTCACAAACAGGCCTTCTGCACAGGTTACTCAGGAGAGGGTTGCTAGTGTGGTTCCTGCTGTGGAGCCCATGGTTCACCTGCTGCAGTGGCATGGGGGCTGGTGGGGGCACCTGCAGAGCACAGTAGGCTGAGAAATCCCATCCCTGCAGAAGCTAAGTGGCCAGTGGCTCATCAAAAGGCATTTTCAGCTAGTTGGGTGAAAGCTGGTCCTCCTTCAGCACACTGTACACCTTAAATCTTTAAGTATAGCTCACTCTCCTTGCAGTGACCCATTTTGTGCAAACCTGTGAAGCAGCTGTTTTCTTACTCCCTTTTTTTTTCACATACAAGACCTTCTGTGGTACAGTCTCTTCCCAAGACTTCATCAACTGCTCTGCTCCCTCCTTTCCCTTACTTGAGTTGCAGAACAATAAACAGCTAGTTTGGTACAACAAAAAGAGCAAAATCAGACACTACTTTGAAATACCAGCCATCTGGCACTGATGGACTTCAATTCTGGACGGGTAAAATGAGCTCGTTGCCTCCCTTGTCCATTTCCTCACATATTTTTCCTCAGCAGCAGTTCACATAGAGTACAGTTTGTCTGGAGCAGAGCTTTAGATGGCTTATCTGACATAGAAAAATAATACAGGTGGGTGTACTGCAATCCTTGCATTCTTCATAGAATCATTTAGGATGGAAAACACATTTAAGAATCATCAAGTCCAACTGTTAACCCAGCTTTGCAAGTCCACCACTAAACCATGTCCCCAAGTGCCACATCTACACATCTTTTAAATACCTCCAGGACTGGTGATGTTTCCCTGGGCAGCCTCTTCCAATGTTTGAGAAGCCTTGTGGTGAAGAAATTTTTTCTAATATCCAATCTAAACCTCTCATGCCACAACTTGAGGCTGTTTCCTCTTGTCCTGTCACTTGTTACATGGGAGTAACCTTTCAGGTAGTGGTAGAGAGCAGTAAAGTCTACCCTGAATCCCCTTTTCTCCAGGCTAAACAACCCCAGCTCCCTCAGCCATCCTCATCATACTTGTGCTCCAGACCCTTCACTATCTTCCTTGCCCTTCTCTGGACACTCAAGCACCTTTTTATTTTTTCATACTGCTTTGTGTTCATTCCAGGTTTTGCTGCAAAATGTTTCCACTACTGTAATAAGAGTAGTGATAAAGCTAAGAAGGCCTTTGTACTTTGCAGAGTCCCTCCAGAGAATAGAACTTGTTTGGTTTGACTCAAATCTTCTGCTGAACTTTTAAGGAAAGCTTGGAAACTCTTAAAATCATCCGTGTTGTAAGTTCCAGTCTTTTCTTTAGTAAATATTGCTTGTTTCCCTCTTTGAACACGTTGTCAGTATAACTGCTTTCACATGACAGGTGTTACAGAGACAGTCATTCTTTGATTATGAAAATAGGTACAGTTTTGTTGTCTGCATCTTAATGAAATGTACAGAACTATAAAACAGGATGGCTGGCCAGGTGATCCTAGAAATAGGTAGGAAGACACCAGACAAGTCTTTGAGACTGATGAGGTTCAAGGAGAGTAACTCTTCTGCTTTAAGCCTTTGCCTTGACAGAATTTGTATGTGATTTGTATTGCTAAGATTTGTTTCTTGTGATGTATATACAGACATTCATCTTAACTTTCTGGGATATTGGTACAGCTTGATCTGGCAAGCTATTTCATGGGTTGGCTGAGTTGAGGCTAGTTAAACTGAAAGCTATCTCAAAGTGGCAAAGAAAAGAAGTATTTCAGAAGATAAGCAACAGCTCAACACTGAATCTCTGTTGAGTATCAGCTTTTCCAACCTCATACGATTTTTTGTTTTCATCATTTGCCTCATGTCTTAGACCAGTCTTACTGGCTTCTTTCTGCCATCCTCTCCAAAGCAAGTATCTGGTTTGAAAACCTCAGTTTTTAGAAGGAAATGTTTTGCAACAGAGCAGTTGAATACCAGTTTCATAAACAGCAGTGAAGTTCTTAATAGAAATCTATGCACAAGCACATAACATCTTTGAATGAGCATCCATTTTGTATTTCAGCAGTGGTAACAAACAGTGATGACCAGCCTGTAACTCCAGGAAAAATGAACCAGCACCAGGGGAAAGAAGCCTATTTTACTCCAACCAAAGAGTTGCTCCAACCATGTCTCAGTCCAGGAGCTGCCCATAGTCATGGTAAGACAAAGTTATTTTTTACAGAAGTTTTAAAGAACTTACATTCTGACATTAATTTTATGTTCCAAATATTGGTTCAAAATCACTGCCTTTTACAATAAAGAGGTAAGGAAGAAAGCATATTGAAATTTTGTATGTAATTATTTGTATCTTTATGTGTTAATCTGAAACAAGAAAAAAATGCATTACATGATGCACTAGTTTATTGAGGCATGCTGTGATTTGTTTGATGGGAGAATAATTCACATGATGGTAAATGATTATTTGTGTGTAGTCCTGTAAAACCCATGGTAACATTCTTTCCTCAGTATTCAAGTTGTGTCTTTATGCAGCAGTGTTATGATGTACCATAAGTGGAACTTCTGTAGAAAGATACTTCAACAGTTACTTCTACTGAAAGATCCTTCTCTTTAGAAAAAGAAAAGTCTCAACACTATTTTTTGCCAGCTTTCAAGTGTTCCCTCTGCCTTGCTAAACCTGTTGAAAACAAACTCTGTGGATCTATGAGAAGTGACTGGATGCAACGCGAAACTCATTAGTAGACCTGACATGCTGATAGACTATTCAAGAAACAAAAAACCAAGCAATAGTTGGTCTCCTTGTGCTTATTTGCATTTGAAACTACTTGCATTTGTTGCTCAGGAAATCATTGGACATCTTTCTTGGGGTGTGTGAAGTTCTTAGTGAGAACTTGAGGCTTTTAAAATTAATATTCTCTTCCCTTTTACTACTGGCAGCCATGCTAGTCATCCATGCTTTCTTTAGTTTTTCATGAGTAGTGTTCCTGATGTGGTTTTATATTTTTAACTGATTTTGGTATGAGTCTCCCTAACTGCTACAGCTTGCTTTATCAAAGTAATGATACCAGTGTTTCAGAATAATAAAGGCAGTGTCTTAGGTAACTTTGAATCCTTTTCCTGTTTTCCCTTCAGTTCTATTAGACAAGAAAAAAACTTTGAAACAAAGACAGTTGTTACTGTGCTGAATCTGGTAGTATTTTAGTGTATTTTAAAGTTATTATGGTAGTATTTTTGGTACTACACAAAGCTAGCTCAGATGTATTTTCTAATTCCTGGTGTTATCTCACTGGAACAGCACTTGATGTCCTCTGGCTTATGTCAAGCTTAGTCTGGAAATATTTTCTGTATAATACAAATATAACTTGTTTATAATTTTTATTATGTTCAAAGAACTTCTGGTTATTTTCTCTCTGTACTGTGTTGTGTCCTTTACTAGACAAATGCTGGTGTTATTTAAGTGTATTTGAATATTCTAATTAACTCTTCCTTTTAATATTGATGCTCCCACTAAGTTATAAAGTCAAACTGCATTGTTTCTTCAGGACTTTCACTCATAGGAAAATCATTAAAATGGGCTTGAAAAGCACTTGATTGTCTTCCTCAAGTTCCTTGCAGATATTAAGTTTTCTCTCCAGACTTTTTTCTTCTGAATATTTCTGAGCTTATTTAAGAGAATTTAAACCAGTTAAATGCATTTGTGCCTCTTTTAGCATCAGTCATCACTGACTTAGTTTTCCAGGAGCACTACTAGATATAAGGCTGTACTTGCACGAGACAAGAAGTTTGGCTTGCATTCAATTTTAGTAGAGAAATAGTACAATGTGGGCTAGGCTTCAGCAACCCCCAATTACTGTCTCACAGCCTATCTACAGCTTGGGAGCTGATTCTTACGGAGTGGGTTGACCAATATTTAAAAATCAGGTGAATATTTGATGGTAGTTATTCCTATGGCAAAATTACAGTGCTGGCGAAAATTTGAACTTATTACATTGGAGAAAAAGAGATGTAGTGGAAGCCTGAAAAATATGAAGTAGAACAGAACTTAACATGATGGAGTGAGGCTGTTGTAACTGAAAACCAGTTAACCAAGGTCTCTACAATGTGCCTGTGGTACGGTATAATGAGATAGGAAATGTTTAGATACAGAATTTGAAGGCATTTACAAGGAACTAAATGGAAATACTTTTAGTCACTGACAACTGAAGTCATCCTTAGGAGATGAGTAATGTAAATAAAAAATTCAGTATCATGCTAGGCACAGAATAACAGAGAATTGAAACAGAAAAATGTCTGATACCGTCTACAAAGAACAGATTAAATCTATATAAGGGAGAACTGTGACACAGGTGCTTAGCTTTTGCTCCTGGGCAGTTGGATGTTGTGCTATGCTATTTGGCTACTTTTACCTAGGTTGTTTCCTGCTGCCTGAATAAAAAGCACCTGTGTTGCAAGTCACTCAGGCACAGAACTTGTAGCTCAAAACCAGGTGAGTCAGAATGAAACAAAGCCCGTGATGGGGCAGTCTGTGGAACAACCAGCACTAACTTTGGTGTTAACGTGGACACCACCACAGCTGTCCAGCAGCTGTCCAGGGACAGACATGCTCAGGGACTATTTTTTGGAAAAATCTACTGGAACAAGCATAATTTGTGTCATCTGCTTGTGTTTTAAGTAAGATCCTAATGACAAGAATTACAAATATGGTTAAAACTACATGAGTCTTAAGGGGAGGGGAGGTGAACGTTTAACATCACTTTGAGCCACTGACCTCTTATTTGGAACAGAGAGAACCATGTAATTCATCTATGTAAAGTTTTAAGTGGTATGTATTTTATTGTTTGAGGTGCTGCCATGTATAAATACTGTATTTTCATTTCTGACCACAGCTCTGGATTTTAGAAAGCTTCTATTTTCCTGTACTTGGTTTTTTAGTTTAAGATACATCTTCCTCCTCCCTCTTTCTTGTCACCCTTGTGAGATGGAGCTTAGTATGTTGTCTAAGACAAAGATGGGGGTCTTCTTCTTGGAGTCCAATACAGATTTATTTTATAAATGTAGAGTGCAGTTTGATCTGGCAGCATTGTCTAGTGGTTGTTCAGCAAAAGTCTATTTAAAATGTCACTTCTATATAATCTTTGCACTGTTTTACAAAATATATTCAAGATCCTTGAAGTTACACTGTCCTTTATTCTGAGGCTGAAGTAGCTTACCTGTGAGGCTACAGACTGGCATGTGGAGGTCACACTCACTTCCATAGGAAGCTTTGGCAAGGTTGTTTGATGGAAATGTATTTTAAAAAAGGGATGATGGAGATTTTTCCGGTATGATTTTAACTTGTTTATGTAGAAAGTTTAGAATTTTAGTGGCCAAACACTACATCAGCCATATATAGCATTGATCCTGAGATGGGTTTTAAATTTTAATTTCTGTGGATTTAATTTATTCCTGCCTTGTCCATCAAGTAGTTAACTAGAGCATCAGAATAGCCTAGTTCTGATCATAATGCTACAACTAATGTGTCTTGAACAGACTAAAATGGTTACACTATGTTTTTTTTTCCTCAATATTTTATTTAGACTTGTCAGACTTGGAGTAGGACCTAAATAATTCAGTAACCTTTTGATGGAAACTTTAATGATCTTGGGGAGTTACCTTGTCTGTGAAGCTTTGCTTATGTTTGTGGGATGGTGTGTCTTTAGGCCCTGGTGGGCAGCATGGCCTTTCCAACTCACCAAGACCATATTTTTTTAAGCGTAGTGCATATAGATGTTAGTACTGCTAAATCATCTTTCGTTTCTAGCAGCTGACACACAGATAGTATGATGCTAATTTAGCTCATATTCTGTTTGTATTCAGTGGTTAAAAATGTTATTAACTGTTAATGAACAAACAACTAAACTTCTATCGAACTTACTTTTGGAATGTTTCCTTTTTTGACCTAGTGTGTGACTAAAAGGAATAATTGACAAAATTATTTTATTGCAGTTTAAAAATTGACATTAAAAATACCAAGTGCAAGACTGCATTTTCAAAAGTTGTAGAGCAGAACTCTGTTTGCTGATGTCATCTGTTTATGTCAAATTATCCCTGAAAATTGAATTCTTGTAAATCTTACTGACTCAGGCATACTGATTTATTTCTTTGATAAAATGAATTCGTGCAGAAATAGCGATCACATAAAATTTATGAAAAAAGTCAGCAGTCTCCTTATAAATGATTAATAATGTTTTTAACTTACCAATATTTTCGTAAAACATATTTCAAACTTTTTATGAAGACATCACAGATGCTTAAATAGCAATATTTCTAGTAAATAGAGGAATCTAGTTAAGGTAGTATTATTAAAAATTCTGTAATAGAATGCTTGAAAATATCAGACTTTTCTGTATTTTTCCTGTCTTTATTCAACATCAGTGAGATGCAAATGAGGTGAAAATGTGAGTGCGTCCTTGTGGGATGTGTGTGCCCAGAAGAAGCCTGACAGGAGATAAGAAACAGGATCTGCCTTTCTTTTCCAGGAGAACAGTAGTAGTTGTTAATTCAATTTGCAATGCGATTAAAAATATATTGTGTTACGTGACTGAGAAACAGAAATGGCTTAGGTGCAGGGAGGAGGGTTGACAGTGGAGACAAAATTACATGTCTGCTAGTGATGATGATGATGATGATGACCATGAATTGGAAGGAACTGAAGGTGATTTTGGGGAAGAGCGAGGGCATTTTTGGCTGTGCTGAACTTGTACTTTAAACAACCCCAGAGGAAACATTGAGAGGATATGCTAGTGCTAGGATTTTAATCCACAGCATTCTGCATTTTTGGAGAAAATAGGAATTTAACTATTTTTGTATGTGAGAGAAGGTGGAAAGCGAAGAATAATAACTACTCTTTAGGACCTACTGAATTTTCAAGCAGTAGATCCTAAAGAATAGTTATTAGCTGTTGAAGGGATGAGATGCCTTTGGAGCCTTAATGACCCAGAAAATACCAAACTCAGATGTTACTGACTGTCTACCCAAGGCAACTAACAAGTTAAAGCTGATTTGTTGTTGACCTGTGCAACTTGCAGCTTTAAAAAAACATTTGTTTCAGTTGTTTGGCTCAGCTGACAGCAAGAAACCGTTTGTTTCACGGGGCAGTAACAAAGGTCTTGGAGCTCCTGACTGGTCATCCCTGTTCTGGGTTCCTGGTGGTCAGTGTACAAGAAGCCCTGGAGGTACAGCTGTCGTGGAAGACAAATTACTGTGGACCAGTAGAAGGAAAGATGCAGCCCTG
This sequence comes from Peucedramus taeniatus, assembly GCA_013400575.1. NCBI lineage: Eukaryota > Metazoa > Chordata > Aves > Passeriformes > Fringillidae > Peucedramus > Peucedramus taeniatus. The sequence goes on from WBNO01030434.1 coordinate 69,632, forward strand.
TGACAGTGAACTTGAAGCCTTTTCAAAGTATTAGCAACTCCACCTGAGACAGTCACTTGGCTGTGGTGCTCTGGGCACATTTCTGCCAAGGGGTCACAAGAGCCTGTTCTTTCATATGGATGCGTGAGACTGAAGCCACAGCAGCAGGGAACTGCCTTGGAGCTGGGGAGAGAAATCCCACTGCCCATAATTACAGCAGATGGATGCATTGAGCACAGGCAAGGCTGTAGCTCCACTGGGAGTTTATCACTGCTAAATTGCCAGTTTGTGCTGGTATTAGTGCTTTCAGTGTTTTAGTAATTCTTTTTGATAAGAGTATTTAGCTTGCAGATGGCAAAATCTTGCCTATCTATCTGTTTCCAAACCAAGCTGTTTCCTGGATAGTTGGGTTATATTTTATCTTTAATAGTGATTTCTGTTTTTACCTTTCCTGTGTGTTTCCTAAGTCTCTACATGTAGGTAGACTTAGTCATGGAGTAACTTCATGCAGTCTCCTCTTTCCCTTCACTGTGTCTGTTCTTTGAATAGAGAAGCTGAAGAATAGCTAAATAACTTACTATCTTGACACAGTAAGAACAATTTTTACTAAGCAGGTCATGCTTTGTTACCTCACTTCAACTTCCCATAAGTCTGTCTCATTATCTCACTGCTAAAGAACTGTTAAAGGTCTATTTGAGGCTCTCCAAAAAGCTTTTTTCTTATTACTTCAGTATTAACATTGTATTGCTTCTGAAGTAAGGCACCTTCTCTGCAGAGTAAATGCATTTTTATGTCTTAGAAAAATATTAAGACTTTTGTTTTCTCCTGCCACACAAGAATTCTTTCTAAAACCTTGCCAGCCCTCATGCTTGGAGACTCTTAGTCTTTTGTGTTGTTTTATTAGGAGGTATTTTAATTTGTCTTGCCTTGCTTTTGATGATGAGGAAGTATTTTGTAATCAGCAGTGTGTGGGAGCCATGGGCACTGGTTGTTCTTTAGGTGGTATTGGATTAATGCCTGTTAATCCTTCTGTGGGGTCCTGAGCCTAGGGACACGGGTGGTCGCTTTTCAGTTTTTCAACAGAGTGTGGAAGTGAAGCCCCAATTCCACAACACTGTGTAACCTATTTGGAATAGCTTTAGTGATGCTTGTCTTAAATGGGATGTGGGTGAGGCTCTGGTCACAGTAGAAGGAAGGAGCTTGAGCTCTAAATAATCTGATCTTAGGCTGTGTTATAAAACTGAATTTCTTGTAAAATGTTTGAAGTTCTGCTCTGTGTGGTTAGTCTCCTGAATACATTATCTTGACCTCCTGCTTTCTTACTGTCATGCGTTCTCTGGCACATTCCTCTCTGCAAGTCATTGTGTTTATTAGAACTCGCCATTTCTGAAATGCTACTCCACCCAGTATTTGTGGCTTGGGTAAATTGCATATTCTGCTTTCTGTGTGGGTTATAACTTTATGAAAGTGTGGTACTGGGTTTAAAAGGCACAGCAGTGGTTGATGTAAAACATCTCAAGCAAGTTTTCTTTCTTCATGACAGTCTCTGCAGGACTGGCCTGCTTGAACCTGAGCTGTGACTTTGAGGATTTTCTAAGGGTTGAGATGACAATGTTGAAACCTGAGCAGTGAGCAAAGCTATTTACTCCGTGTGGGAGGAGCTGAGCAGGCTCAGCAAGTGAGGAGGTACAGACAAGTACAGTTGCCAGCAGTTCATGGGGAGCCTTGGTGGTCATTGGTCACCACTCTCAGGCTTGCCTCTGGAATTACTCCTCAGCTAAACTGCACTGGACCTGGGAATACCAGAGAACAGAAGAATATTCGGTGAAAGAAATTTGCCTCTCCCAACTACACTCCAACTTGTAGCCTCATGGTTTAGGTATAATTTTTTTCTGAATAAATATCAGGGCTGAAGGCAAGTATATCTTTAATACCCTTTTTATTAAATAAGAAAAAACACTTCTACTTCAAATCCACATGTGAAAATCTGGTGTTTGATAAAACTTTCATAGGTATGATTGTCTGTTTTTCTGTTTTCTGCATGCTGCAAAGTTTATACTGCATGTAGAGAATTATTTATGACCTTTTCATGGACTGGGGGGAGAATTCTGCTGGAAAAGGTAGTTATATTGAAATGTCAGGTTAAATTACTGTCAAAATTGCAGGGCAAGTCTGAAAAACTTCTGCCTTCCTCTGCTACACCAAGCTTTCCTTCCTCTTTCTTTTCTCTCTAGCTTTCACAGAGTTTGGTTTTAAAAAGATTTTGGCTTTTCCTTGGGTACCTGTAAGGGGAAAAGGATTATTTTTTCACTTTGCATCACTATCCATGGTTTTAGTTGTATTACTGCATTAGTATCAGTTTTTAGAATGTGTTAGTTATTCTAAACTTCTAAAATCTCTATAAAAAGGATTATTACAGTGAAAATTCCTTATTTGGGTAGTCCAGATAGATTTGATTTTAGCTCAATTTCATTGAATTCATGCATTTACAATTTAGAGAGGTCTTTTTTGTTAAGACTGTGTTTTTTTAGCTGTAAATATTTTTCCATTGGAGAAATGTTTTAAAACTAAAACCAGACTCTGTTAAAAGTGTTCACAAATTGTCAGAACTCCACGTATCTTCTATTTGACTTTGTTTTGTACACTGAGATTTTACATTTTGCTCCAGGCAATATCCTGGAAGAATGTCTTAAGCACAGGATTAGGATTGGTTTTTCAGCCAGCATTTACTATTTACTATTGAAGAAGCCCTGATTCAATATCTGATGGGAGAAATATGTTCTGTCCTTTAGAAAAATATATACAATAAATAAGTTTTGCTCCTCTAAAGAGATTGACTGAGAATGGATTTTTCTGCTCCACTCGCCCTCCTGCCCCAAGATACATGAACTAAAAATTTCAGTCATGTAGAGATTTTTGTTTTCCTACTGATATAGGTGTTTTATAAAACAGAGAAACCAGGAAACTTTTTTCTGTTTCAGTGGCATACTTAGTCTAGTGTCTCCTATGGTGACTTAAACTTTTGTTATGAAAAGGCTCATATATTCATGTGTAGATACACTGTGTCATGCACCTGATGTCTTTAAGCTAAAGTGCAGATACTTCCCTCTTTATGCAGACTTTTCTGCCATGTCTGACTTAGGCAGCTGGACTTGCCTGTTTGTGAGTATCTGAAGCTGTGTAAACTTCTAAGCTGTGCATGAGAGTGCATTTTCTAAGTATATCAATTTTAAAGCACTAGAAACTAATATCAAAAGGATAGAAAGCTGTCTGGGACATGAGTCTAAGATCACAAAGTCTGATTTCATCAGTAGAGGGACCTATTCTGTCTGAATTTATTTTCAGGAAGGAGAAAAGAAGAAAAAGGATTTATGGGATTTCTTGGTCTTTGTAGGGGGGGAAGGGGTGAGGAGATGAAGGAGGAAGCTTAAATTAGATTTTTTTTTTTCTTCCTCTGTTGTAGTGGTGAGACAGAGTCATATTTTGGTAAAAGACTCAGAGCCTGCCTCTCCTGTGTTGCTGTTGAGTTAAAGCAGAAGGTGCTTAGAATACCTGGATAACAGCTTCCTTGACTGGAGAGAGCCTCAGAGGGGAAATGTAATGTTATCTGTATTGAAATGCTTAATTTTATCTACCCAAAGAGTCTCGTTTCAGTTCTAAATGGAGAAAAGGGCATAGGAAGGAGAAAGAAGTATTTTAATCTGTTCCTGTTTACAGTTTGACTACATGAGCAGTGTCAAGGGACCTGAGAGGGCATGGAGAGAAATAAGGGAAAGGCCTTCAGGATTATGTTGTTTCCTGAAACCCCTGGAAATACAGCTGCACCTTAGTAATGTGAACATAAGGTGGCAGAGAAGACCAGCTGTGAAACAAGCTGGTGGGCTGGCAGGTAGGGCCCAGCAGCTGGAGGCAGAGGCAGACTGAGTGCTGTGCAGGTGAGTGATGGAGGAGCCTCCCCTCCCTTCAGTCTGTGTGACCCATTCCAGAACCAGAGACATGGAAACACCGGATACCGGTGTCAGCAGTGTTCTGGGTCACAGCCCTGACTCTGAAAGAGGAGATAACAGCCCCATTAACTGGGCAAGGTAGGTCTGTAATGAGAGGATACAGTTCCTTCTCTGTGTAAGAAGAGTTCTACTGCAGCTTTCTCTTGATTTTAATTAGAAAAAAAAAAAAGAAAATGCATATTGTGAATAGATTTGGACCAAGGTATTTGCTCTGTTTTGTAGTTAAGACAGATTTGGAGAAGTGATAGGGAGCTTTGTTTATTAAACCAAAACAAAACCAAAACAAAACCAAACAGAACAAAAGGTAGTGTTCTCCCTCCTTGCATTTCCTCCTCATTGCCCTGCCACTCCACTCCTTTAGTTTTTTAGCTGCGTTTTCTGTTCCTTCTGGGATATTTGGACAAGGACTGTTTCAGCTGAAGGAAGTGTGAGATACAGGATTGGATAAATGGAGACAGGCCTGAATACATGATGTTTATCCAGTTTTTCCTATTCCCTGTGCTTAAGTGAACAGTGTTTTTCATATAGCAGATAATAGCTTCTATTGATGGCTATCTGTGCTTCATCTTTGTTTTTTTCTGATACATCTTTTTACCTTATATATTGGGAAGTTAACTACACTTCTTCGTATAACGAGATGGAGTAAATAGTATTGTTTGAGGAATAATCATGTTCATGCTGCTATTGATTTAATTTATGGTATGTGATTCACTTTGTAATAAAAGGATGCTTCTAGTATGAAATAAGGTAAGAACTCAAGTTCTTATTTTCAAGGCAATTCTTGGTGCCCTGTTGTCCTGTTATTTAGTAGAGAAAGTTTCAAAACCTGTTTTGTCAGAAGTAAGGTTTGATGGGGAAAATGGGACCAGCTGAGAAACACCAAATGGGAAGGAAGTTCCACCTTTGCAAGAAGGGTGGCTGTGCACACTAGTCCTTGCAGCAAAGAGGCTGCTGAAATGAGCAGTGGATGAAGGTGGTTAGGGAGAGATTATTTGGCTTTATTCTAGTAGCTGCCAGCAGGAGGAGTTCACATCAGCAGATTTCTAGTCTTGAACCACAGTTAACTGGAATCTTTTTTGTGTTTAAAATTTAAGCTGGCCCATTTAAGTGTTTTATTCCTTGAATAAAATATTTGGGGCATTAATAATAAAAAGCCTTTTTTGTGGAGATTATTTTGGGCAGCCATTCCGTGAGTCAGACTGCTTTGTTTATAAAAATATGGAGAGTTTTAAGAAGAAAAAGCAATTGTCTCACCTTTTAAAGAAAAATAAGAAATGAAGATGTAGAGGCCATGGCAGTCAGTTGACAAAAACTGTTTAGGTGAGTGCCTGAACAGGAAAGTTCAACTTGGCTGCATAACACAAATGGTTGACTCCCTTTTCAGATTCCCATAGCATACCACAATATCAGACAGGGAAGCCACAAGGCTCATGAGTTGTGCCTTTGTGCACTAGAAATTTGGGACTTGAAAGACTTACAGGAACTCAATTTAAGGAATCCTTAAAACATAAATACCATTTTTGTGTACTTAGAAATGATTAGGACTAAAACTGAGAGGTAAAAAATGAGATGTGGTGTGTTTCCCACAAAAAAGGAGCTGAAGCAAAGCCATTCCACTTTAAGCATCCTAAGAGCTTTGATGAGAGGAGTATAGTGTTGCTTGGCTTGCTGCTGATTTGGCAGCCTCTGTCTCTTCACCGCATTTTTCATGTGCGCCCTTCGTTTGTTTCTTTTTTTTTTCCTCTTTTGTATCTTGCTCATCAGAATGTGAGGTAAAAGGCTGCTACTGCAACACTCTTGCTCCAAGCAGCTTATGCTAACCAGCTTTCACAGAGAACATAATCCTTACACAAACACCTTAACTCATGAAGGAAGAAGGTCCAGCGCGACGTAGGTTTTCTTCATGTGCTGGGATTTCATCTGTGTTTTCTCCAAGAGCTGATGGCCGAAAGCTCATCCGGAATGCTTCATTTGGCGGATATAACGAGCTCTCTCCTGCTTTACCAGGTTTGTTTCAGTCTTGCTTTTCTTAAAGCGTACAGAAGCAAATATAGCTTCTACCTCAGATTTTCACGCGTGAATGAAAGTAATGTACTGAGATGTCGGTAGAAATCGGAAAGAGTATTGCCTGTATGCATTTGGATAACAGCTCTCTGTAGTGGCAAGATTTGCAGACAGGGAAGCGAGTAACTTAGCTTTGACACTGCCACAAATCTCTCTTCAGAATGCATTGGTGTATTTGAGGCTGGCTGGAATGTTTGTTTTGGTTGTTTGGGTTTTTAGGACTGAGGTTCTGTGATGTGGTTTATAAATGCCTTCCTCTCTTGTACTTTCCGCTGCCTCCCCCCTCCACCCCCCCCCATCACACACACATAACGGATCTGCTTTAAAATTGTACGGTACAGCAGAAGGTTTTCATTTAGCTGTAACTACTGGAAAATCTGCAGGCTGGTCATCAATGGTTTGACATAAAATGACAAGCTAGAAAATGAGAGCTAAAAACATAACCTTGCTAAACTCTGTAGTGCACGATTTTGAAGACTTTAAACCCCTGAAAGGGCTTTAATCTCCTTTTACTCAGATTTGTTGTTTCCTGAAAATCAGTACTGGAATATTAAAATGAATTTGTAGATCATTGCACATCATTGTTCATTATGTGCACTTCTGACATAGGTACCTGAATTTCAGCAGTTTATTTCAGAAAGCCTCAGTGCTTGAAAATGTGTTACAAGGTCACCCCTTCCTGAAGGGGGACATAGTACAAACTGTGCATTCTTTCCAGAATTGCTCTGGATGTGTGATTTGTCTTGTGCATGCGCAGAGATGTACTTTATTGTGTAGTCCCATGGGGCCAGGATGTTGGGGGGGAAGGAAAGGGGGGAATAAAATAGTTTTCACTTTCTATTGCGTGCCTCCTGCAGCATGGCTCACTGAATTTGTAAGCCCTGGTTCTGAAGCCCTGGAGCAGAGTTGGGTGCAGACCATGGGGGAGGTTGCAGACACCATGTTTTATTGAACTTTTTTTATCCTGGAATGTTTCCTTTCACTCTGTTTCAGGAAATGATTAGCCTTTTACCAGGAATCTAACACTTGAGTTTTATTCAAGCTGCTTGTGAAATAAAAGATCTCAAAGCTTGAAAGCGTGGGGTTGGCAACTAGATAGGTGCTTCCTACCTTTAAAATAAGTATGTGTAGTCTGGTAATTAGTGGGATAAAAAGGGGTCTCATTTTGTGTTTGCTTCCTTTCTGTATAGAATTCTGCAATTAAAGCTGATCACTGTTCATAAGCAGACAATGAATGAGTACTTAAAATGCAGAACAAATGGAAAGTGGTTTTTAATGAAAAAATTCAAATGTGTACACAGAATTAAAAAATGCTTGCTCTTTTGGACTCTTGCATATATCTCTGAAGAATTTCAACATTCCTAACATGCTTAATCAACATTCTTTATATATTCTTTCAGATTGTTTTAGGCTTAGAGTAATTATCTGTTTTAAATATACTCATGTATAGTTACAGTGATGACAGTCTTTGGTTATTTTTTTTTTATGTGGTGCTTACAAAAGAAAACACTGATGTTGGAAAATACATAAAAGGACTTTGCTTACTTTTCTGATTACTTCGCTTTCAAAGTCCATGGAGGAGTCTGAATTAGTTAATATAGGATTGTACTCTTAAATCTGGTTGTCAATAAGCTTTTGAAAGTCAGTCAGTTCAAGAGACTATGGTTCCCTGTGTTCAATTCTTTAAAAAGATTTTTCCTTTTTTTTTTTTCTGATGTGTTTATTTTTTAGCACCAGTATTGATACTTCCCACTAAGTACAGCTCATAGTTCTTCCAGAAGCATTTTCCAGCTGAAGTATTTGTTCCTCAAAACTGCACATGCACACTAGTAATCAAATCAGGCTGTTCCTTTCTTTTCATTTGGAAGTCAGTAATATTGTTGCTTGGATTGCTATTTGTGATCTTTTCATGCATTGCATTGCTTTTCTGCTGTTTTTTCTGTATGTTTGAAAAAGAGCCTCCAGTGGTTAGTAATTATTTCTTTTATGAATAGAATAGATCTGACATTAAAAAGTAACATGCTTATTTTCTGATGTATTTTTCTCATGTATCATAATTGCAGATGGCATTTATTGAGAGGCACAAAGCCAGTATTCGAGATGTAAGAGTTATGTGGTTGGTTTTGGTTTTTCCCTTCCTTCAAAATTGACTGAAGGGACAGATTGTGGGCGCAACTTCAAAAAGTGTATGTTATGCTTGAAGATGGAAATCTATTACCTAGACAGTTTTATTTTTGAAGCTGTACCCTGTTACAGTCTTTACCTAAATGGTCTTTAATTTTGCAGTGTATATAGCCTTGTTTTTCGTCAACAACAGTGTTTTGAAGATTTTTTTGGTTTTGTTTTGTGTGGGGTTTTTTGTTTTGTTTTGTTTTGTTTTTGTTTTTTACTATAATAATCTCTATAATAATCTGTCTCAATCTCTAAAGCAGCACTGTTTGATTTTGTTTCATTGACCTCTTATATGCAAAGGTTTTGGTTCCTCTGTCAGGCTCTTAAATCTCTCTGAAAGCTCCTAATGAGTTTTAATGCAGATTTTGCATTAACTTGCAAACCTGCAAGTTTTGGAAGAACATGCTGAGTGCTCACAGTAGGGATGCACTAAAGGACAGTTTCCCTTGGGTTCTGAGGTCATACCATGAACTGTGGCTGACTGCACTGGCATTGGGATCAGCTTTCAGAGCCCATGGCACCTGAGCTGTTGAGATAAGGAAGGTCACACTGGGAGAAGGTCTGTTAAAGTGTAGTGTTGCTTTGAATGCAATCGCTGATGCTCAGAACTGCTTTAGAGAGTACAGTGGTGGTGCTCCTAACTCTAAAGATTGCTTTCAGAATTGTAGATAGAAAATGATACATAAATTCAAAGGATTCAATAGAGAGGAAATTACAGAAAGGGACTGTCTTCAACACCTGAATTTCTACGTTGTGAAATATGGGCTCAGGTTATTTCGGTAAAGAGCTGCTGATTGAGTTACAAGATAGGAAAGAACAAGTAAACTAAAATATTAAGCCCAAAGCCACAGCTGTCTAATACTGAAAAATTTGAAACACTTTCTTTTAATTACACCCTGCTTCTAGCCTCTTGTGCTCTGGCAGTCTCTGCTCCAGACAGCTGTCAGTATTGTGAACTTATCCCTCTACACTGGGAGGTTAGCAGTAGCATGGTGGGGGATGCAGAGCTGGATGACTGGGTTTCCTCACAGACTGAGATGGGGCAGTGCAAGGTGTTCCAGGAGGTGCTGCACCCTGACTTAGCTTTGCTAATGAAGCCCTGAGAGAGCCCTTTTCTGTGCTGTGAGTGAGGAGGAGAGCAGTCCATGTGGTGGGTAAGTTCATGAATCAGCTGGCATGCACACCTCTCCAGCTCGAGACACTGAAAGCATGGAAGTGAAATCCATGGAAATGCAACTGAACTTTGGTCCAGTTTTCTGGGACAGAATAGTTCTTTCTGGTTTCATTTCTTCTTGGTGATACTGATGCAAAGGTTGTTTGTGAAAATAAAAAAGCTATGTCTGTTGGATAAGGGTGTGTAAAGTCCTTGAAACCATAGTGCTTCAGAAAGCAAGCTTGGAATTATAGCTTCTCTTCTGTAAGAACAGTCCTGACTTAGCACTTCCTTGCTGATTCTCCCTCACTAAGGCTTCTGTATGTGCCATTAAATAAACAAAAATGGGAAAGTCAATAGAAAATTGCATTTCAGTGGGATTTGATTGCTTTTGAGGAATTTCTTTTGGGCACTGGATGAGAAGAAAGCCTCTGCTATGGTTCTGGTTTGTGTTTGACTGCCTAAGACTGGTGTTGAATCCAGTAACTTCTCAGTGAACTAAGGCAAGTGTAGCCTCTGAGGCTTTAGACAGCCTTTGTTTTGTTTCATGCCTGATAACTAGTGCTGTAGAAAATGTGCCTTTGCATTTGCTATTATACAGGGAATGTGGCTTCTGGTGTCTGGATTTTTTGTGAATTCCCTAGTACTACAAATCTTCCGCCTATCAAGGTATTCCTTTCCTGTAGTCAAATGGTCTTCTGTGTTACAAGTTTTCATTAGCTGAACAAATCTGTTGCAGGTGTGTTGGACAAATTTAAAAATGAAGGATTTAATGAACTATGCCCAGTGGGGCTTCTATAAGGATGTGTAAAAGTTGTTTGTAAGGGCATGTAGGGCTTCCTTTCTGTGAGCGTAAAATGAGATATTGCACTGCAGTATATAACTCTTAAAAATCTGGTCTTACAAAGGAACATCTACACAAGGTAATAAATATAAAGGGTGAAAAATCCCCAAAAGACTGATTACCAGACCAAAACGAAGAGGAATCTTTAAGATTTCTCATGTGACCTGGAGATCAACCTAATATTTCTATAACTCCATAAATCTTCCTAGGATGTGTAATTGTGACAAATAAATCAGTCCTGTCTTAGAGTTCCTAGGTATTATAAGTTGTGGAAGGCTGAAGATAATAACAAAAAAACAAGAATTCTTCCTATGGACAAACTAGCCAATACTGCTATAGAAAGTTAAAAATTCTTTCAAAGCTCATGGTTTCCCCTCACATACGCACATACACATTCCCCTGAGGAATGTGAAATCAAGGAGTTTCTCTGGTAAGTCTTCTCATTTCAGGGATCAGAACACCGATGTCTGTTTTGAAGTCAGGACCATGCCCAGAGGGATGCTGCCAAGCACTGGTGGTGTCCTTGGGTGCAGTGTGCTTGCTGGTGCCGTGGCTGGTGGGGTGTCCAGGGGTGCACTGTCCTGCTGGTGCTGTGTCTGTGGGTGCAGGGTGTCCCTGCTGGTGCAGTGCCCTCTCACAGGCACAGCTCTTGGACACCCCTGTTCGAGGCTTCTCAGCTGCCTGGGCTGTTCTAAAATCCATGCCTGACTTCATGGTCTCATCTGCCTCCTCTTCAGAGGGTGTGTAAATGATGGCATGCTGGCTTACTCAGATAAATGCATTGTGCAATTTGCCTGTTTATAAAAGCTTTATGCTGCCACCACCCTGTTCAAATAAAATGGATCAACGAGTTAGATGTTGTGTTCTGTAAGCACAGTAGGCAATTTTTCTGCGAGAGGGTGCCAGGTTCTCAGTATATGTTTTCTGGCACAGAGCAGCTGTGTGGCAGCACCCATACCGGCTGTGGCCCTGTTTTCCATTGTCGCACTAACTTACTTTGCTTTTTGGATACTGGGGAAGTGTGGGGTTTGTCACAGAAGAGAAACATGGGATTTTACTATAAAGCCTTGTAGTTAGGCTTCTTCAGTGTTAAGTTAAAAGTATAAATTCAAGGCTAATGTAAGGAACTTTTTCCATTTTCTTGCAAAAAATCCTGACTGGTGATTGTAATTAGATTGGCTTTCATGTAGGTGGTGTTTAACAGTTATCTAGCTACAGAAAGGTTTAGAAAGGAACAAACAAAAAAAAAGGCTTTATTTGGTACTTTTCACTTTGCCTCCATGTGTGCAGGTAGGGTAGAATGAGAAAACAAAAGGACGAAAGTTGGCATGTTATATTTACATTTCATCGGGTTATTGGCTCAGGTGCAGCATTATCCAAATACAGTGGACTGTTCTTGCCTCTTAGTGGCAAGTATTAAATTAGTGTATATGGTAGTAGCTGGTATGTTTTCAGCTGATGAGATAGATTGGTATGTATATACTATTTGAAACTCTGATTTACTTTACTTTTTTATGCTAAACACATTGGTAAATTTGTTTCAGAAGCTAGTTCCTATAAATTTTATTAATGAATTTAAATAATTTGCAACAATGCTGTTTTTTCTTTAAGGTTTTGACAAAGGGAAGGACGATGCGTCACAAAAAGACGATGCAGCATATTCTATGTCAAAAAGCAAGGTAAGAAACAGCCCCCTGTCCTGTCTTAAAGATTTTGGTGTGTAAAGAAGCTGCATTTTTAATTAAGGGTAAATGTATTTAACTTTTGTTGTAGATAATCTTGAAGATTGCTCAGCAATAGATAAAGATTAAAGGGAATCTCTTAATATAGTTCCCAGGATGACATCACATCCAAGTCTGTGGTTCAAAGTAGTGAAAATTAAATATGAAGTCTTCTTGTGGTTGTCTTGGAGTGGGATATTGCCTTGCATTGAGTTTAAAGGCTCTAATTTACCCAGCTGTGTGGTTTTCTATTTTCTGCTAGGATATCCACTGTCTTTTTAAAGAGGCAAATGTGGTAATAGACACTTACACAGATTGTTGGGGTGCAGCAGGTGTGGGTTGCTCTGGAAGGTGAGGACCTGATCTGGAGCACAGCTAGCTCCCAGGGGATAGGGGAGTTCCTGCTTTTTGCTGCTTTTTCACACAGCTGTCCCCACAGCACTCTTGTCTTGGGCACAGGCAGCCACACCCCTTGGAGACAGGGTTTACACTCGAGGTCTTGACACAAATTTTTCTGTGGTATTTGATATGTCAGAGCCATAAAGAGAAACATTATAAAGATACTGAAGGAAAATGAAGAGGCTTAAAGACTATAGTAGCATTTCCAGGCTTAAATGGTGTCATTGAAATTGCAATGGGATAAGCAGTTTAGTTTTTGCAGCTGATACTGCAGTTTTGTGGTGTGTAGCTAAGCATTTCAAACTGTTGGTGTCTTACATGTGACTTGGAATCACAAAACTTTGTATTTTTTTTTTGCTTTACTGCATCCTAGAGCCTCACTTGTCAGGAATGTCAAGGAAGTATACTTGACCATCCACCTTTCTTGTGATCAAAATATTTACATTGGTCCAGAAACTTCAAAATCAGTTTGACTTGGAAATCAAGTTATTACGATCTCTTTTGACTTGGATGTATTCCAGACTCTCAAGAATCATATATCTTTGACTATCCAATTCCCTTTTCCTCTCCCTTATATTTATTTTTTCTTAGTTGTTGTCTTAACAGGATCTTAAGTCTTTGGTTTCTTTGCTATTACATTTTTTGTGTCTGTCAAAGATGAGACCAATATTCCTACTTCTGCTAATACATGTTTTTCCTCATCCTTTTTTTTTTAATTGCTGCATGTGGGGCTTGATTTTACTAGTAGAAGTGAAACAGCAGCCCTTCTTCCTAAGGGAGACTGAAAAAGCAGTGATGGGACTTGCCTGGAATCTGGTACTGAATGTACCTTGCTGGGAGTTACAGCAGGTTCTCCTAAAGTGTTTTCTTCTAAATTTTTTATCCCATCTGCTTTGTGTGGGTATAACAGTGAGAAGGTTACTGGCTTAAAAATATACAGATCACTGACCTGTCTCATAACATTGAACAGCTGAATGTAGACCTTTACTCGGTGTTATATTGATGAGCTTTAAAACGGAGACAATGAGAAAATTAGTGTTTGCAGCCTGGGACTCTTAGTGGTTTGGGGCTTTTCTATGCATGACCTTTAGATTGCCTTAGCTTTCTGTTAGTGAGCAACTAGAATATTTATGAATGTTTTGCTTAAGTTGTTCCATTATAGCTTGCATAATGAGTTCATTAGCTCTTCTTATGTGACAGTGATAATCATTTTTCCCCTCTTCTGTTACTACATTTAAAGTACTATATTTCCTTTAAATTCCAGAGAGGAATTTAATTTCAAGTTGTACACTTACTTTAAAGCTTAATTTTGAGTGTCAAGAACATAACTTTATTACAAGATGTTTCTTTCATTTTTCCAAGACAGATACAGAAGTTAAAGAACATTTACTTATCATTAAAATAATTTTGAGTTAAAACTTTTTGGCTTACTTTTTGCCAGTTTTTGCACATATCTTTTTTACAGTAGCTAAGTAGGCTCCTGTAAAGTCTTAGTTCTGAATTAAGGATGTAAAGTAGAATCCAGGTTAAATTGTTCTCTACATCTTGTGACTCTTTAGGCTTTGTTTCTTTTGTTTGAGCAGCCTGTGAGTTAAGAGAATGCTTGAGTGCACTGTTTTTATTATAGCTGTAAGTTTTACTCAAAGCTTGCATATTTGTTGACTGTCATTTTATAGTATTCCAAAATAGAAAATTCAGTGAATAGACTTTGCACTGTTGTTTGAGATTTGAAATATGGAACATCTTTAGGGTCAGTTTTGATAAAATATCCTTGAATTTGAATTGAATACTCAGTTTAGAATGTTAAATTGTTTTGGTTTGGGTTTGGTTTGGTGGTTTTTTTTTTGTTTTTTTGCTTTGTGGTTTTTTTTTTTTTTTTTTTTTTTTGGGGTTTTTTTTTTTTTTTTTTTTTTTTGGGGTTTTTTTTTTTTTTTTTTTTTTTTGGTTTTTTTTTTTTTTTGACAATGCAGAGATTTTGGGTCCACCAGGCTTACTTTCAGTATGCAAAGAAATACAACTCTCTAATTTATCTGAAGTTGGTATTTAATGAATACTTACTCAGTGTTCTCTGACCTCCAATAGGAATGGTATGAAAACTCTATCAGACTCCTCTCAGACTCCTCTTTTTCCCTTTTTTTTTCCCCTAAAGAGTGCTGTTCCCAAAGCGAATATTTGGTGGCTTGAGTTCCCTTTCAACTAGTAGGCAACAAACCTCTAGGTGCAAACTTTGAACCTTACAAGACATGGGGGAGAGGCGGGGGGAGAAATCATGTGGTGCTGAGGCAGCTCATTGTCCTGCATGAACGAGACTTGGGTGTCACGAACAAACCTGGGTCTTGTTCCTGCCTGACACCACCGTGAGCTTCTTGAGGATGACTTGCGAAGTAATCAGAGCGTGGAATTAGGGTTCAAGCAGCAGAACAAGTGCCATTAGTGGGCAGTTGTACTCTGATGATTTATAGAGCACTGAATCCTAGACTGAAGAGGCTGTGTTTTCCTTCATGAGTCACAGGGTAAGTGCCTCTATAGCAGTCTGTTTGGAGAAGCTGTCAAGTTATGGATGAAGACAGCTGATTCTACATTCTAATTCATATATCCTGGGAATGACTCCTCTGTTAAAACACCTGGATTTTCCTAAAACATTCTCTCTCTGCTAAAATAATGCCTAACTATTCAAGCACACTCTGTCTAGTAACAGTCTACATGAGCTAAATACTTACTGTGTATAGGTCAGCTGCTTCCAAAGGAACCTTAGATTTCTTTCCCATAAAACCCTTACAAAAAGAGACTCCATGAATAGGTGGTGAACAGCTCATGTTACAAGTAGTGGTTTGTTGGTTTGTTTGGGTTTTTTTGAGGGGGTAAGCTGTAGAGGGAATGGGAACTGTACAAACATAATTGCACTTCAAACACTTACTAAAGTGCCAGCCAGCATCAGTAATATATTCTTGTATCTGTCATTGTAATTTATTTATTATCTGTGTTGTGAATTTTCAGTCTGAATCCAAGCTTTTCAATGGCTCTGAGAAGGACATCTCTCAGTCTTCAAGCAAACTTACAAAAAAAGAATCTCTCAAGGTGAATTAATTTCCTAGTTAACTCCTCAAGGACTATAAATGCATTAATATAGTTTTACCTTGTTCCCTAATGAGAAGACAAAAATGCCAAATAATGATGAGACTTAGGGAATATTTGTGTTGTTGAGTCTCTTCAAATTTTACTGTATTTTTTATTTGAATAATAGCTTCTATAATGCAGTCTTTAAGATGGCACAATATTGTAGAATAACTCAGATTATAGATCATTTCAGATTGGCAGGGACCTCAGGACATCTACATACAATGAAATGACAAATGGAATTATCAAAATAGGAATTTAATGCATTTCTGCTACCTTTATCCCTCTGTACTGTAGCAAGACCAAACTCCACTGTTTGTTAGATACCATTTCAAGAGAAATGTAAAATTATTTGGCTTTAAATGAGGGATATAGAGTCCTGCAAATTTGTCCTCGGGCGGCGG
>WBNO01030434.1:85501-110768 GCA_013400575.1 Peucedramus taeniatus
GGGGAACATAACTGGTGGGTAAAGACCACAGATCAGATAATGTACCTGCATATTGGAATTTGGTTTGGTTGGTTTTTCCTCCCCTTTGATTCTGAGGGGAGCTTCAAAGTCCTTGGTTTTAAAATAAAATTGCAGAAGAATCTGAAATTGGCTATGTCATAGCTGCTCTTGAAGTAACAACTTTGCATGTTATGCACTTTGAAATCAAATACTCTGTTTTAAGGGTATTTTTCTATAACTGTATTGCAAATTGAATTTAGCAGGTTTTTCCTCAGCTTGTATTGGCTGATACCTTTTTGTGCTGATAACTGGCTTATGGCCATGACATTGTAAACATTTTTATTATTTTTTACAGGTTCAAAAGAAAAACTACAGAGAAGAAAAGAAGAGAGCCACGAAAGAATTACTTAGCACAATCACAGACCCCTCAGTTATTGTTATGGCTGACTGGCTGAAGGTCAGAATCCAAGTGTGAAACCTGAGTTGAAGATTAGGAACAGTTAGTTGCTTGCTGCTTTCCGGCCAGAATAGAAAAGGCTCAATCTTTTACTTGCTGTTAATGTTTTTCTACAGGCACCTTGCAGCCCAAGGTCCCTGTGCTCAAATCCCAGGGGACTAATAGAGGAACTTAGCTCCCACTTACTGCAGTCACCCTAGTCACGTTATTCTTGTGTGCATAGCCATCCACTTGGCATGAGTTGGCTTTGCAATTCTCATTTTACACTTTGAAGTGGCTCTGTTACATACATAACAATTACAAAAATGATTCAGTCAGATATTTGAATGCAGTTTTCTTTGTGTATTTCTGGTAATTTTCCTTTCCTCTCTTAAGAACTAGCTGGAACTGCTATCTTAAAGACAGCAGTTCATATTATTAACAGTAGTGTAGCTGAATTGTCATACTTCCCATATCAGGATGTGTGCATACCCATTTGTAGAACTCATCAAGACAGAAGAACAAGCATACCATTATAATCTTTAATAAACCTGTGTGAACTTTTGAAAGACCTGATAAACTTTGCTTTGAAATAAAAGCTAATAAATTTCAATTTAATTTTTGTTAAGGGGGATGGTTTTGGTATTGGCATTACTGAGATATAACTGTAACTATTTATCTTCTAGATTCGTGGTACCTTGAAAAGCTGGACCAAACTGTGGTGTGTACTGAAACCAGGAGTGTTGCTTCTGTACAAAACTCCCAAAAATGACCAGTGGGTAGGAACAGTGCTGCTGAACGTTTGCGAACTCATCGAGAGGCCTTCTAAAAAAGATGGCTTTTGTTTCAAACTTTTTCATCCTTTGGAGCAGACCATATGGGCTACAAAGGTTAGTGGTAGCATGCATGGTTCTTCAGGGATGACTAGCATTAGTCAGCTATGAGTAAAGACAGCCTCAATGAAAAGCTGAACTGTGTTTTCTGTTTTAACTTCAGTGGTTTGTGTTGATTCTGAATATAAGCCCTCAACATCTAGTCCCATTCATCAGAAAAAGTATTTGATTTATGCTGCTCTGTGTACTTAAAGAGCTTCAGAGGTGTGGTGTGCAAAGGGTTGCCATTTAAGAGGTTAATGCCATCAATGGCAATCATATAAATTAAAGGAATGCATGTTTAACATTATATTTTATATCAGTCAAATCATAAAAATTAAGGTGAGATTTGCCAAAATGAAAGAGTTTTGTTATAAATATTTCTTGGTGTCCAACTCCATATTCATGTAGTAAAATATCACCTTAGTTCAATTTGCTTGTAAGAGTCAAAAAGCTGGTGCAATATTGCTGGTTCAATAAAAGCTCATATTGCAACTTGTTAGCCAAGTCTGTTCCTTTTTGTTATGATATTAGGAAGATAAATGTTTTAATTCAGTTCTGATGTCTGTTTGCCTTGTCATACACGGCATAATAATGTGAGCAGCTCTTACCTGTGTTGAAAAGCACAGGTGTGTTATGCAGAGCAAAGGTTTGTTTCAGTATCTTGTAAGATCTTTAAGGCTTGCTCTTACTCATTGTTTATAATCTGATTAACTATTTTAGTCCTTGTTTTGTGTTTACGTGGAGAGGGGATGTGGAAGCACAGCACAAGTGAACATATTTTCCTTCTAAAATAACGTCTTGCTTTAGATGAAATTACTGTACAATATTAGGACTCTTGTTATAACTAATTAATTATACCCTCTAAAATATACATCTTACAATCTCACAATTAGTAGCTATCTTCTAAATCTGAAATTGATATAGATGTATTGTCACATCTGTAGAATATGCTGTTAAATTTGTCGTCCTTTTCTTAAGGAAGTCAGTATAATTCCTGATGCTTGTGGTCATTCTGGATTTATCAGTGTTATCTAAATTTACCAAACTTACATCAAATCACTTGTAGTTTCTTTTGAATAATTTTATTTTGTTGTTGCTTAGGCAAAATTTTCAGTAATTAGTGGTGATCTCAAATTTGCAGAACACAAACTCTATATCCTTTTCCAAAGCTATAGCATTTGATGTTAATGTGCTTTATTTATGATATATATACATACATTGCAAAGTGGTGGCCTGTCTGCAGAAGATCACAAATCAGTCTTATATTTCTTTATTGCTTGGCAATGAGAAATGGATTTGTTTGTTTTTTTAACTAGATATTTAGAATTTAGAGGACATGCCCTACCAGATTTATACTTTTTTAAGGTAGGTCAAATTTTGACCCTGAACAAGTTGATATTGTCCATTCTAAATGTGCTGAGAGCTGGAGTGGCGTTTGTTCATTTTGGTATGGCTATTTGCAGTTGAGAATTCCTGGATTCCATTAGATGAAAGGCCTTTAAGTTTGAAACCCTTTTCTGCATTCTTTATCTAGTCAATCAAAATGTCCTAGTTACAGATCTATTATCATGAGGCAAACTTGCGTAAGTGTAATAGCAATTGACTGATCCAGAGTAGATTTACCAGAAAGAGCCTCAAGTCCAAGGCAAAGTGAGCCTTGTTTGCAGTTAGTGCAGAAAGATAGCATTGCAAAAAGCATATACAGAGCTTTAAGTACTGCAGGAGATTTTCTCACTTGAACACACTACCCATGGTGTGTCCTTCTGGCAGACTGCAAATTCTCTTCTGCAGTAGTTTGTGGCCAGTCACTTCACATGCTCCCTTAAGCCTATTGCTGTGGTCTTTGATGTTCCTCCTGCACTCTGAGGTAGCCAATGCACTGTACCTTCATTGTCTTCCTTGTGTGCCTGATCCTGATGCCATTTCAGTTTTCTGAAATTAGTAATTAGAAAAGTTAATGCAAATAATTTTTTCTGAGTAAATCCAATCAGGGATGACTCCATATCAGTTTTTATTGTTGTCTTTGAAACAATGTTCATGGCATTTGAGTTTCATTGGCATGAATATTCTGTGAGAAGTAAACTTCAACATTTTTTAATCTAATGGAATTTTTAACTTGACCATTGGCTTGGAGTAGTAGCATCATTCCACCAGAAACAGAGACAATCCAAATAAAGTCACCCAGCAAACAGAAATTAATGGGCCTCTTGTACAGATCACTAACTACTGGAAATTGGTTTTGAAACCATAATGGGTGATACCAAAGGAAAGTATCAGTTCTGTTGGAACAGTAACCAGTTAGAGAAAATCAAGATCCATGAGCAGTTATATAAAAATAAGTGAACTTACTTAAATACTTATTTTCTAAAAATTACTCACTTTGTTTTAATCAATATATTGTTAAAACACTTATGAGCGTAACTTTCTTGCATTAAAAAAAAAAAAAAAGGCTAAACCAGACACCAAAACCACACTTCATCTCTAAATCGTAGTTGTTTGGTACAGCATACCCTGAAGTGCCCACTGTATAAACCCAAAGGGCAGATCTCATGAGCAGAAGTCTGACTAAGGTCTGCCCCAGTGTCCTGTGAACCAAGAGTTCCAAGGCCTTCTGGTGGCTGAGGCCTTTGCACGGTGCTGGCAGCACCCAGCACCTCTCTCACCCCATCCTGGTGTGGTGCCAGGGTGCTCTCCCCTCCTCAGGGGACACTGGGCTTCTTGCCTGCCTTCCCGCCCTTGGGGTGAGGAGGGGTCATGCACTGGAGCTGTCTCTCTTGGTTCTTGGCACCCACTAACTCCTAATCCCAGCGTTGCTGCCTCACCAAGACTCCTTGTAGGCGCACCTTTCCTCTCTCTCAGCGGGAGACTGAGGTTTGGAACCTTGTCTAGTACCCAATTGCTGTTACTCCATACTGACTCCTCAGGAGTTTCTGAACATCATTTACACCAGCACTAGCTTGTCTCTCTTGGTATTTAAGTGCCACCAAGACTACTCCTGTACCTGCTTTTTGCCCTCAGAAATGTTCTGGCTGTTTCATTTGCTTGCTTCTAAAATTACCTGCCTTTATCTGCTTTTGCTCAAAACTTCTGCTGGCTTTCCAATTCCCTCTTCTAAGCCTTATATTGGATTTCCATTAGGCTTCTCTCGGGAAAATCAGTAAAGATTAAAATATGTTAAGTCATCAGGCAGGCTTAACCCAGCTTTCAGCAATAGCTTCAAGTATGTTTAATACAGCCCTCTTTGCCTATCAGTTGTCTTAAAGTTATCATAGATAAACTTGTTTTGGAAGGGACTTCAAAATGGTTAACATTTTATTTCAAAATGAAGGTTGACAGAAATGGAAAAGTATTTTGCATTTTTTTTTAATGTGAAGTGTGAAAAACTTCTTAAAGTAAATAGAAAATAAAACTTTGGCCAAGTCTGATTTATATACCAAAAAACCATCTCCTCCCCCCCCCCCCCCCAAAAAAAAAAAAAAAAAAAACAACAACAACAACAATCAAAAAACTGCACCAAAACCAAAAAATCCCAACCAAATTTTTTTTTTAATCACAAAGACCATTCTTTTGAAAAGTGGGCTTGAATTGGGTCCCATACTTAGAATGAAGTCTTTGAAGAAGAAATCCAGTGAAAGAGGGCTGTCCATCTTTCCATTCATGTCTTCATTAGATGTTGCTGAGTGACAGTAAATAGCCCTGCAGTGTGTCAGCTTCTTACTACATTGAATGATGAACTGTAAAACTGAATTCAAATATCTGATGCTGTTTCTTGTTTTGTGTATTTCAAGGGCCCTAAAGGTGAAGCAGTTGGTGCTATAACTCTGCCATTGCCCAGCAGTTACTTGATCATCCGAGCCGCTTCAGAATCAGATGGTAAATAGATACCACCATTGATTTTCAGCAGTGAGAAAGATGGTTGCAATTGTCTTATCATGTCTGTTACAGCACTTTGATGGCAGTTTAATTGTTGTTAAGGTTCTCCTTTAATTTAGAGCGTTCAGTTATGTTGGTACTAGTACTTTTTCATGGTTATTAAAGGAGAATATTGACATAAAAGAAAAGTTACTGAACTCCTTGCAGCTGCCTTTTGTTGACAGGGTAGAGGAGGGAGAAAGGGTTATCTGTGATTTAGCTATATAAATGTATGTCTAAATATCAAGTGCCTTTGTAAAGTGCTGATATAGATGTATTCTTATTAAAGCATTTCTCTGTTAATTGCAGCAGTTGCACAGAGTTCTAGTGATAAAAATTTCTTTAAAATGTAGTTTTGTAAACACCCTTCACTGGGAAGGCGGTGATCAGTGCAACTACCTTCTAAAGTTACAATGTGAAAAAAAATTAAATTTAAACAAAAATTTTGTTGTGTAGCTGTTTCTAGCAGGTGCTTTTCATCTACTGGTTAATTAAGCATACCCCTGCAGACTTTACAAATAGGACTCTCTCTGCCTTCTGAATTGAGAAATGGATTAGATACATGGAAAGAATAAGGGGAAAAATACACTAATTTGTTCAGTTACTTTTTGCCAAAAATACTAGAATATCTGCTTTTTATCTTTTGAAATGTTATTTATGCACTATCATTATAGCTCTTTTTCCACACTGTTATCATATTACTTGGGCAAATTTTGCCAAATGATGTGGTTACTTAGTCTTCATAACTAGAGCAGAGCTGCAGGCAACTTTGGGGGCATTCCACAGTCATGGCCTGGGTGGAACCAGACTTGCATTAAGGACGAAATGATGGAATATACTCTAACAAAATCATTATTTACCTTGCTTTCCTTCCCTGAAGCATCCCTTGTACTGAAACTGGGTGATAGTGAGTTGTTTTTATGTCCCCACCAGACTGTAAAATCCAATGCATATAACACAGAACAACTCTGATGTGTTTCTTTAAAGGCAGTGCAAGCAGGCCTAAAGGGCTAATTCTCCCAGTTAGGAAACAGAAGTGATATAGTTCTGTTAAATCCTTAATTTTTGGTCTAATACTAAATTTATCTTTAGGCAGGTGTTGGATGGATGCTTTGGAGCTGGCACTGAAATGTTCAAGTCTGCTTAAGCGTACAATGATTAGGGAAGGTAAAGAACATGACTTGAACTCCTCAGCTGACAGTACTCATGTCTCTTTCTATGGTCTGCTTCGTGCTAACAACTTGCATGGTGGAGAAAACCTACAGTAAGTGAATTAATTACTAAACCTGATTGCTTTTTGGCAGAACCTTGTAGTGATAATTTTGCCACGGGGAGACTAAGGCTGCATTTTTTTTCTCCTGAGTTCTCTCTATATGCCTTATTTGCAATGTGTTTTACACCCTGCACATAAAATGAAAAAATCTTTTTTTTAAGCAAAGTGGATTCAGTGGAAATTTGGCCCAAGGAACTTGGAGTATCACATCACTAGGTTTAAGTACTCAGTTAAACTGCTCAAAATAGAAAAAATGAAAATTTTAAGTTGGTGTCTCTTGTTAGCTTCAGCAGAAAATCAGAAGCTTAGTACACATGACAAAAGTCAGTAGATATGAATTTAAGTTGCTGTTCTTTAGTTAAAGAAATGAATAATCCGTTATTTAAATGGTTTCAGCATGAATCATCAGATGGATGAATAATAATTCAGTAACCCTATGATTAAACGCATTAAAGTTAAAGTTGTTTTATATCACCTGATATCTAATGTCTGAAAGCCCTTGAGTTACTCCCTGATTATTTCAAGAAATACTTTCAGCCAAGTTTTTGTGAGCATAAGCTTCTGTAGAAATAAATTATGAAGTGTAGTGAATGAATGGCTGTAGTGAGTTGACTGGCTGGATAGCAAGCACCCACCAAAGCCTCTCTCTCACTACCCTGTGCTGCTGCATAGGAGAGAAAATTTAACAAAGGGTTCATGAGTTGAGATAAGGACCAGAAGAAGTCACCCACTAAATACCAACATGGGCAAAACAGGCTTAAGTTAGAGATATTAACTGAATTTATTACTAACAAAATCAGAGCTGAATAATGAGAAGTAAAATAAGACCTTAAAAAAACACCTCTGCCCTACCCTTCCCTCCTTTCCCAGAGGCACAGAGAGACAGGGAGTGGGGGTTTCCAGCTGCTGCTCAGGGAGAGGAGTCCACCATGGGGTCCCTCCAACAGGAAATAGTTCTCTGAACTTCTCCAATGTGAGTTCCTCCCACGGGCAACAGTTCTCCAGGAGCTGCTGCCACGTGGGTCCCTCTTCCACAGGGGGCAGTTTTTCAGGCACAGCCTGCAGTGTGGGTCTCCCACAGGGTCACAGGTCCTACCAGGACACTGCTCCAGTGTTGGCTCCTCTCCCAACAGGTCTGTAGGTCCATGTCAGGAGCCTGCTCCAGCAGAGGTCTCCCACAGGTTTACAGCCTCCTCTCAGGCATTCACCTCAGTAATTTTCCACCAATTCAATATACTTTGTGAAGATTTAGCTGTCCATTTGTCTTTTCTGGGTGGGCAGGAACTTTGTACTGCTGTTACAAGTATGCTGTCCCAGAGAGAGACCTGGACTGGGAGAAATGCAATGCTTTTTATGCAATGCATAGATAGTCTGAGAAAAGCACAAAAAAAGTAAATGCTTGCCCCCTGCAAGGCCCTATCCAGATGACCAAGCTGGGCTCAGCTGCAGTTTAGCACCTTCTTTTCACTCATAGGAACAACATGACTGCTGTGAGCAATTCAGCTGGAGATCTGTACTCTGGAATAGTAGTTTAATATCAACTGCTGGCCAAGATTACAATCACAGCAATTAGATACAGCTGTTAAGTCTAAGACATGCTTTAATTTAAGTACATCTTCTGGTATTCTAAGGGTATTCAGTGTGCTTAACTGTCTAAGGAGCAAAACTGGCAGGTCTAGCTTTAAATGGGTGTCAGAAGAGGAAGAAGAAAGGTGAAAGCAATTTTAGCTTCAGTGAGAGAGAGCTTTTTAAAGTAGGTTAATAGCAAGAGAAGGTCCAAGGAAAACCTTGGACTGATACTTGTTAAAGATGGTCACCTGAAAAATAGGGATGAAGAAAAAGCAGGCGTGTTCACTGCTTTTTTTTGCCTCAGTCATTAATACTACTAGTAGACTGGTCTGCTGGGTCTCCTTGACTTGGAGGCCCATGAGTGCAGGATCAATGATTTTCCATTTGTGGGCACTGAAGTTGTAAGAGACCACTTGTATCAGCTGAATGTAAGCCCATGTGGTCTGATAGGATTCACACAGAGCAGTGGAGGAGCTAGTGGATGTCACGACAGGATACCTCCCAATTGTCTACCAAGGGCTGGGGAGTCTGAGGAGACTCCACCAACTGGAAACTAACCAACAGTATTCAGATTTACAAGAAAGGCCTGAGGGAAGACCCAGGAACCTATAGACCCATGAGTCTAACCTCAGTACATGGAACAATTGTGGAGAAGATCATACTGTGTTCTGTTGAAAGACATTTAAAGAGCAATGAATCACCAGGCAGAGTCAGCATAGGGAAAGTCACATTTAGCTAATAAGATATCCTTCATAAGATAAGTCAGTTGCCTACTGGATGAAGGTAAGGCAGTGGATGTAGTTTTTCTGCATCTTATAAGGCCTTTGATATTGTCCCTCACAGGATCATTTTGGATAAATTATTCAGCTGTGAGATGAGCAGGGCCGCAATGTGCTGGTTGAAGAACTGGCTGAACGGCAGGACTGAAAGGTGTGTGGTGAATGGGGCTACATCTGGCTGGTGACACCAGCAATGTCCCTCAGGGCTCAGTCATGGGCCTGTTCTGTTCAGTGTCTTTATCACTGATCTGGATGTAGGAGTTTAATGAACTCTTAGCAAGTTTGCTGACAATACCAAACAGAGAGGTGCTGCTGACTCTCTCAAGGGATGAGAGACCTTGCAGAGGGATCTGCACAGATTGGAGAGCTGGGCAATCATCAATGGCATGGAATTAAAGAAGTCCCTGATTCTGCACCTGGGGCAGGGTAATGCCAGGCGCAAGAATAAATTGGCAGAGGAGTGGGTTGGGAGCAGCCTGGCCCTCACGGTGGCCTGAGGTGATTATTGGGTGCAGGGCCAGACAAGGGGCAGTGGAAAGGGGCCAGGGAGTCTGTCTGACAGAGGGATCAACATGGGTCAGCAGTGGGCCCTGGCAGCCAAGAGGGCAAACTCCATCCTGGGGTGCATCAAACAGACATTAACCAGCTGGTCAAGAGAGGTGATTATGCACTACATTCAACATTTGTGTGGCCTCACCTTGAGGGATGTGTGCAGTTCTGGGCCCCAAATTTTATAAAGGTTATGAAGGTTCTTCACTATATTCTGAGGAGCAGCGACAAGTCTTGTTAAAGAGCTGGAAGGCATGGCCTGTGAGGAGGGACTGAGAACTTTGTCTAGTTTTGAGAAAAGGAGGCTGAGATGCAAACTTAGAGCTCTCTTACAGCTTTTTGAGGAGGGGAACTGGAGAGGGAGGTGCTGAGTTCTTCTCCCTGGCATGGAAGCATGGGAATGGCTTAAAGTATCATCAGAAGAGGTTTAGACTGGACATTAGGGAACATTTTTTTTACTGAGCATATGGTCAGACACTAGAACAGGCTTCCTAGAGAGATTTAATGTTCCAGGCTCATCAGTGTCATTTGACATTTCAGTGAGAAGAGTTTACATCCTATATATTTCCAGCAAGGCTAGTTTGACACTGCTGCCACTTCAGGCTTGATAATAGCAATTTTGGTGTGTGTTTTATTAAGATCCTGGTTTGGAAACAATGAAATTATTGTGTGAAGTTGAAGTTTCATTTAGCCTTTGTTTTTAATAGGTTAAATGACAGTGAAATTGAAAGGCATCACTTCAAAGATCAAGATACGTACTCTGACAAGTCTGATAAGGAAAATGACCACGACCACGAGGAATCTGATAATGATGGATTGGGGAAAAGTGAAGAAAGTGACAGTGACACATCGGAGAGACAGGATGATTCTTATGTCGATCCAGAACCAATTGATATCAAGGAAACTACTTACTTAGAACAGAGTCATGAAGAACTTGGGGAGGTAAAAGTGCTGTTGATGTACTGAGCAAGCAGCTTCTCCAGATAGTAAGCTGATATTTTAAGGGTCATACAACACTTGAAAGCTGACTTGCAGGATTGTCTTTCAAATTTTCAGCAATAATGTATAGAAAAGGTTCTGTTCACCCATATTCTGTTCTGCTTTGCCACTCTTGTGATAATGTATGAGATTTTAACAGAGATAATGAAATTACCTGGCATACTGCTCAGGCAGAAGGTACAGAAAGGGCCTCCTCCAGCAGAAGTTCATCATGAATACTTGTTCTTTTGTTGGTACTTCTGTTTGGGTTTTAGTAACTTAGTCCTCTTTTTTTCTTCAAGTAAAAATCTTCAAGTTGAAGGTTTGAATGCAACCTGCCACTTTTTTTTTTTGATCCTGCAAGAGAGAAGTTAAGCAGTTGTAGTCTGCAGAATTTAGTGGAAGGCTTGCTGTGCTTCTGATGTCAACTTGCATTCTAATGATTCCCCAGAGCTGCTATTCCATTTCTGTGGGTTGTTTTATGTATTTGCCTATACAGGCAAATATGACAGGGATTTGTAAACCAAAAATTTTGGCAACAGAAATTGAAATAAGTCTTTTCAGTCAATCTCCTCTTTCTCCTTAAGAGAAAAGACTATGAGATTTTTTTTATACTCATGGAGCTTGAATATCTTATGCTTTAGTGCTTTCTAGTACCATGTCTAGACAAAGCAGTGTTTTAGGAAAAACTGAGGAGTTTTAAGTTCTAAAATGCATACTCAAATTTTTGAGTATGCATTTTAGAACTGTTCTGGAAAAAGGGATGCCTTTCCTTGCTTTTCCTACAACCATTGCTCTTGATTTGAGAAACCATATGGGATAATATCTCCCCTCTTCTTGGACAGAAAGGAGCATGGAGTGTGGCTGCTGGTTTTGCTCAGTTACTCCTAAGTGGTGTATTTTCTTTAAGGAAAACCACTGATGCTGCTGACTGATTCAAGGCAGTGAAAAGCATAGATATGTCAGCTTTTATGGTTGGGAAAAGCTGTTAGAATGAACAGCCCTTTGGTGTTTAAGTCCTGCATTTTGAGAAGAGAGTAATGCAGGTGATGCCTAGGAAAGGACTAAGGAAGGATTTCTGAACAACATCCTACCTCGAAATTTTCTAGCCTAGAGATGATGAAAACTAATGCAGTTTTTAATGCTGAATAGTAAATCTATCATACTTCATTAAAGATGTATCCTAAGTGTATTTATAGAGACTGGATATAACTTCCATAGTTGCTTCAGCATCTCAGAATGGTTTATTTTAAGTATCCATTTGCCATTCTTACTGCAACCTTAGAATGTGTTGACCTGTCTTCTGGAGGATTGTTTGCTTTCTCCTTTCTATAAGCAGTTTTTGGGTTCATCCTAGGCAGGTGAGGCTGCTCAGACAGAAGAAGTGTCAGAAGAAAACAAAAGTTTGATCTGGACACTACTGAAGCAAGTCCGGCCAGGAATGGACTTGTCCAAGGTTGTACTGCCTACATTTATTTTGGAGCCTCGCTCTTTCCTGGACAAGCTCTCTGATTACTACTACCATGCAGACTTCCTGTCTGAGTAAGTCTCTGGTTTTCATTCTTACCATTTTTTAAATTCAAGTAGGGTAACAGTGTCAGATATTGCCATTTTCTGAAAGCTAACTGCCTTGAGAGCTCATATGGTACATCTTGAAGTCTGGCCCCTCTTAAAATTTAATAGCAGTTATGTTGCAGGCATTTCTGGTTTAGCTTCTGAAAAAGACTTCTGAAAGTGGGTTTAATTTTTTTCTCCAAGAAGCATATTTAAAATGAGAAACCAATACTAGTTAACTTTTTAAATACAGTGTTATGTCCTGTCCAGATTTACAGTTGCCTGCTCAAATGCAGCTAATAAATCAAAGACTATACATTGAAATATTATTCAGCTCACAGCTCTGCACATAAGTAGGCTGGTAGTAAAAAGATACTAAAGTAGTAAGCTATAAATGGAAGAACTTGAGTGGGGATGGGACAGAATTTATTGTTACAAAGAACAGACTCAAATATGGAAATACCATTTCTGGCATTTTAGTTCAACTTCAATTTTCAGACAATTATTTGAAAATTTTAAATTTGGTGAGATCGGGCTGAAAATTTTACTGTAGTGCAAATCACAGACCTTTTTAGTCAGCTCACAGATTCAAGATATGTCACAAAAATTGATAACATGTTATAAATTAGGCAATATTGGTACTTGATCTGTGTGTTCTGTTTCACAGAGCTGCTCTTGAAGAGAATGCTTACAACCGCATGAAAAAAGTAGTGAAGTGGTATTTGTCAGGATTCTACAAAAAGCCAAAGGTATATTTGCACATTTTATTTTGTCTTTAGTCACTGTATCTAGTTTGAGGACTTACGGATATGCAGGTGTAAGTTTTTATTTTTAAATATATATTTTAATGCATTTTTTAAAATAACAAATTTAAGTTTTCATTGCTTACACAAACACAATGTGGAAATTTTTGGTCCCTAGCCATGCTTAAAATAGACTATATTCAATTGCATTTGTCCCTTGGAGTAAAAGTTGAACTAAATATTTTTTGATAAAGTTGAGCAAGTTCTATATTTACCATTCTTCAGTGATAACAGTCTGAAATTGGAGGACTAATGTTTCCACCACTTCATTTAGCTTTGCATTAAATACTCTTCATAGTCATATTGTTGGGAAATAGAATTGACAGAAAGTACTTCCTGCCTAACTTCAGACAAAAGCTCTGTAATAATTCTGAAAAAAACAAAAAACAAAACACAACCCTTATATTCTGTGTGTCCTTATGTGTAGAATAGTTCAGTGGATATACTGAATGTCTGATAATTTCCTTAGAATAAAGAGCACTAATTGAGCATAATATTCAAATGATGAAATCAAGTACCATGTACTTTAGCATATATATTATGATAATTTTTTTCCTGTGTGTCTTATCTTCAGTGATAGATGATAAAATGTTTTGTGACTTGTGTACATGCACAGTGTGGTTACTCTCTATTCAATTTCTGTTTAGGGACTAAAAAAGCCGTACAATCCTATACTTGGAGAGTTTTTCCGCTGCATGTGGATTCATCCAAGGACAAACAGCAAGACTTTTTATATTGCAGAACAGGTAGATGCAATAACTGGAAAAAATAATTTTAAGAAAAATAAATATATTGTATATTTGGGCTAGTTAAATGCTGTGGTAGTTTCAGAAAATGTATTGAAGTGTACGAATAGTATCCTAAAACCTCTGCTGGTGAGCATAGTTTTCTTACAGTTGTCTCTTTTAAGTGTGCCTTCCTAAAGAGACAGAGGGAAGAAGGTGTTTTCAGTGTTTCTGTTCTTCTTCCCCTGGAACAAGTCAAGTGCTGATTTTCTTAATTCTTGAAATTCAGTAGGTGATTACTTAATCTTTATCTTTTTAGTCAAACTTCACACATATTAACTGCATTCTAATATGTGCAGCCTGAATTTTGCATTGTCATTATTAGCTCAAAGTTTATACTATATTTACTATATTGCTTGTTTTTATTTTTCTCAAATATGTTTTTTTTTCCAACAGGTGTCACATCATCCTCCAATATCTGCCTTCTATGTTAGCAACCGCAAGGACGGTTTTTGCCTTAGTGGTAGCATTCTGGCCAAATCAAAATTCTATGGTAAATAATGGGGTTTTCTTGCTTGTATGTGTATTGAGGGATGCAAAATTGGTGTATGTGAGCTGTGTTTTGTGGATGAAAGAAGGCTGTTAGAAGAGTCACTGTTTCAGTTGTTGTATTGTCCTTTCCTTACAAAGTTTTTGCTACCGGTCTTCAGAATATTAATTTCTATTTTTGGAGTGTTTTAATTTTTCATTGGAGACTCTGTGTGGCTTTACTAGACAGGATAGGTTGCAGTGTTAATTATACTGATGTTCTTAATTGTATTGCTCAGTTATTAGGGAGTGTTGACTGTTGTCTTGCAGGGTGAGAAATGTGACTGTCTGTCTTTGAATTTCAGGGAATTCATTATCTGCCATATTGGACGGAGAAGGACGGCTAACGTTCCTAAATAGGGGAGAAGATTATGTAATGACAATGCCATATGCCCATTGTAAAGGTAGTGGTTCTTTTCATTCTCTAGATGGCAAAGTTATGAAAAAAGAAGTTTGTTATTCTAAATAGTTCATTTTTCTAAATAAAGTGCTGTCTTGGATTCAAGCCTGTCACCTGGAGGAGAGTGTTCTGAACACTGGCAACATTGGTAGCTCTAGGCTTCCACATATTTTATCAGGAGAAAAATACATCTGTTGTTTAAGCCATATTTTAATTTTTGACACAGGAAAATATTTTTTTTTTCATAACTAGTAAGAAATAGCAAGAGCATATATATAGTTATCTATCACTACATGATCTTAACTTACTGTTTGAGTTGCCTTTTATTAGAGTAGCTTTGAGCTTTTCCACTGTTTTCCTCTTGTAAAGATGAAAGGCATCGTAGTATCTACACCACACTATGATTTGATTATAAATCATGAACATTTGTCCTTAGTTTCACTATGGGAAATGGGTCAGTGCTTTGTAAAGTTTTCTGGAAGGTCAGTAAGAGCACAAAATAGATTGCAGAATTCCTTGTTTTTAAGCTGTAACTTGCCCAGTATTTTGTACCCATATACTCCAGAATTCCCTTTCAGAATACACAGAATCACACTGGAAAGGTCATCTGAAAAGACAATTTTTCCTCTGGCACAAGCATGTTTACTCTAGGAATTGTACCCAAGTAACTTAGGGGTTTTGTTTTGTTCAATTCAAAACATTTGTTTTAGCTGGGGGTTTTTGTTTTGTTTTCTATTTTTTTTCTCTTGTAGGAATTCTTTATGGAACAATGACCTTAGAGCTTGGAGGAGTAGTCAACATCACCTGTGAGAAAACTGGCTACAGTGCAACAATTGAATTCAAACTCAAGGTTAGTGAACAATGTGAGTGGGCACAAGAAGGAGAATGAACATAATGTCCACTTGCATAAGCTAAACAGAGGTTTCTGAACTACTTCTTAGATGGCTTCTGAAAAAAGCATTTGCCATCCTTGAGGTAGAAACTGATTAAAAAAAACAGTTTTCAAGAAGTGTGCAGATGGAGAGGGAAACTGTATTCAGTTGAAATTATAGGGCAAACATTAAAGTTAGGAGGCTGTGTTAACTGACAATTTGCCTTGTCAGTCCACAGGATACATGTGCTGCAGCCTGTCAAAAGGCCAGAGAAAATCCCTGGCAATCGTTGTTGCTGTTTTTACAAAAGATAATCTCTAGTTACAAATGGTCCTTGGTGAAGCTGTGAAATTAGTGTAGTAAATGACTGTGTCCTTCAGGATATCATGTCACTGTTGTCTGCATTATTTTCTGTTTTCTTTCCACATATGTTAGACAATACTTAACTCAGAAAATCTTTTAAGAAGAAGGAAAGAAGAAACTACTTTGGTTTTAGAGTTCTTTAAGATTAACAAGTAGAAGATACAATATTAAAGATATCAGGGCTGTTTACAGCACATTTCATAAATTCACATTTTTCCTTAAGACTAAACATATAAACAAAAATAATATATTATTTAAATAAACATGAAACTATTTGGTTTTGTTTTGCAGCCTTTTTTGGGTAACAATGACAATGTTAACCAAATATCAGGAAGAATTAAGCTTGGCAAAGAAGTTCTGGCTGTTTTAGAGGGTCACTGGGTAAGTAGTGAGTGATGCTCTTTTAAAAATTCTGGCTGACAGTTGACACAGGTGAAAACAGCTTAAATACTTAAATACTAAAAAGATTCATGCTTAAAAAAAAGTGAAGTACTGTTTTTGCAGAAAGTATTCAAGAAAGTATAGAATCAACATTGTTCTATTTCCAGCTCCTAAAAGGTGGAAAAGTGCATGTTTAAGTAGTTTATGAAGAAGATGAAATGTTGCTTCACAATGAATCTTGTGAAATATTTTGGTATGTGCATTAGTACTATGAAGAATTTTTATGGCACCAGCATGAAATACTTAAGGTTGTTTCAGTTCTGGTGAGGTGACATGGCATCACTTGTTTTTGGACGTGGTAATGATTCCATTGCATCTCTGTTCCAAGCTAGAACCTAGCACAGAGGGCGGAAATTGAATTTTAAAGTTAGCATATCTAGTTATTAACTGCGTGCATTCTAAAGAAAATAAATTATTTTTACCAAAAAAAAGGGCTTATTCCTTGCTTTTTTGTTATTTTAACACTCTTTGAGATAATTACAATTAAGAAACCCATCATATCTGTTACAGGACAGTGAAGTTATTATTACTGACAAGAAGACAGGTGTTTCAGAGACATTCTGGAACCCAACATCTGATATGAAGCAACGCAGATTACATAGATACACTGTGAAGCTTGAAGAGCAAGATGACTTTGAGTCAGAGAAGTAAGTTCGCTTTAGAACTATGTATTTATTTTGCCAAAATAAAACTCATAATCTTCTCCAAATTAGAAGCAAATTATCATTACTTTCCCATATTTGATGATACTAGCCTTTGATGATAAAAGAAAGTAACATTGTTAAATATAAGATCATTATTTATATACCTTACAATCAGGGAAATCTTAATAGAAATGTAGATAAAACTTCTATTAAAATGGTAATATTCTCTTTGGAGGGTGGTCCATTTATATAGCCTATAATTGAGGAAATTGTTTGCAATTATTTCTGTCAACCAGATTGTGACTCTGGTGGGTGTGTATATTGTTCATTTGTCAGGCTTTGGCAACAAGTGACAAAAGCAATAAATAATAAAGACCAAACAGAAGCTACTCAGGAGAAATATATTCTGGAAGAAGCTCAGAGAAAGAGTGCCAAAGAGAGGAAACTGAAGGATGAAGAGTGGACATGCAAGCTGTTCGATCAGGATTCAGTCACAGGAGAATGGCACTATAAATATGCTGAGTGAGTCCTGGAGTGCTTGGCAATATTGCTGAGCCTCTTCCTGTGGTTTCAGCAGCAAAAGAACTGATACATATAGCTTATTTATGTATAATTACATAGCTGTGCTATGTTCTAGATTTTTTCAGGCATGGCAGTTTTTGTTGCGTTGTCCTCCCTTTTTTCCCCCTAGACTGACCAGAACATCTATGCAGATTTTCCCACACTGCAAGATAATGGTACATATGGGCATACCAGCTGAAAATCAGAAAATCTAGTGTCTGAAAATCAGAGAAGCCTGTGCATAGTTGGATTGAGCCATTTCATTTGTTATATATTAGGATAACTCTGAGAATAGCACCTTTACAGCAATAGTTAATGCTGGGACCAGGTGGCTCTGCCTGGCTGTCAAATCTGTCCTGCACGAGTGCCTGTGAATCTCTTTGTGTGATGCTCTGGGTCAGAAGCGGAAGATGTAGCTGTCTCCCTGACTGTTGTATTGTGTTCTCTATGTNGTGTCCTCACCAATGTTGCAAAAGTCAAGTTGAAGCTGAGCCCTTTACTAGTGATGGTTTTCACAGAGCACCCATGTTCTGCTGATTTTTTTCAGTACCCAGCATGCTTCTGTATTGTAGGGATTGTAAAAGTAAAATAGCCAATGATAATACACACAAAGTTAAATAACTTTGAATCCATGGATGCTGGAAGCATATCCCCATGCCTAAACCTGGGAGGCCTTTACCTTTCTGTACAAGAATGGTGATATTGAGGTCATAGCCTAAGTGTATGTACAGGGATGAGTACAAGAATCCTGAGTACTCTACACATCTCCAGCAAATTCGCAACTTGGAGGTTTCCTGGAACCAAACAAGGAATCTGTGTATTTTACACAGATTTTACATTTAAGTTTGTGCAGACTTTCACCACCGAAAACATTGTGCAGCAGGGAAGTTCCCCAACTAGACGAAATGCTCGGTGAAGCACCCTCTCTTGGTTTGAATCCGCTAGTGCTGTTGATGCCTCTTCCTGTTGGAAGAGTTGTTAACAGTCCAGTTGAATGGACTGCCCATACTCTTGAACCCTGTGCAAAACCATTAGCAAGAGAACTGTACTTAAAATCTGTTAGACCTTAAGACTTATCTTGTTAATCTGCATTATTCCCAATGGCCTTGAGGCCTTGTGGTTCAAGGATGCGCCACAGAAATTTTGCTATGTGCCAGAAAGCAGTCTGCACTGACAGCATTCCCTGGAAGAAGCCTCTCTCTCCTTTCAAGTATATAATGCTGGCTCACCACCTGGTCCATGTAGAGAGCAGTCTTCTACACTTACTGTGAAAGATGTGTTCAGTGAGCTGGAGCATTTGTTAAGGTATCTGGGTTATGGATTTAGGCATCTGGATTACAAATAGAGAAGAGAGCAATGCCTAGTTCTTAACCCAGTCACCTCAGATGACATTTAATTCAAGGCAGGTTAAGCTAAGATGTAAGTGCTGGTCTGTGCTCACAAGATCTGAAACAGCTACAGCTATTTAAAAGGCATACAGAAGGACATGAAAGGAAATCCATGCTTAATCTACTCTCACTAAAGCTCTGCGTCAGAACATCGTTCCTGCAGCTCACTTGCAGTTTCTGTCCTGAAAACTTTGTAATCAGTGGTGACACTGGTATTTTCCTTTGGCTGCTTGTTCTCCAGTGAGTTATGTGTCTTATGCTGTTGTGGTTTTTTTTTTAAATTCTGTATCAGACTAATTAGAAAAAGCACTCTTAAAAAATCAGAAGAAAACTGTGCATAGCTTAGTGTCTCATGAAACCAGCCTTGATTACCATTAGCCGCTTTGGGATGAAAGCAGGTTTGAGGTAACTGATTCTTAAACTCTCCTTCATAGGCATATTTTAAAAGGAAAAAAGAAAACAAAAAGCAGTCTAAATATTTTTAAATTCCCCTAATTTCCCTGTAGTTCTAAAGTAATAACTGTATCTGAAGCAGGGAATCTTTCATGTTTACAAATACATATGATTGGCAAAAAAAAATCATTATTTGTTGGTTAAATCATTATGTTGTTGTACTTCTATCAGCTGGCTGGGGGGGTTTGATCTGGACATGAAGTTCATTTTTTTAGCTCTGTTGGCCCTTCAGGTTAAGACTGGACCATAAGTAGAAGATAAGATCATGATGCCATATCTGATTTCTATATAGGCAGAGTTTTACCCTCTTCATACTGAGTAGTTTCTGAGCAAGGAAATATTTCTTATTTAAATTGCTGTAGTGTTAATAGAATTTACTTTGTCTAGTACCAGACCATGGGACCCTTTGAATGATATGATCCAGTTTGAAAAAGACGGCACAATCCAGACAAAAGTTCGGCATCGGACACCAATGGTATGTTCCAGTTCTGACAGCACATGCAACATCCAGGAACATATATCTATTATACATTATGTGTATAAAGATCATTAGAGTATTGGGATTGATGGAAATGCTGTTATCCTACAAAATTGTTGTTTACACAGTCCATACAAAGTCTTTCACTTCTGTGTTGCATCCTAAGTGGTAAAAATTACTTGACTGGATAGAAATATGAAATATGCAAACTTAATGTTTGCATGTTTAATGGTTTTTGTTCCCTTTTTTTCCCTTAAAAGGGAAGGTGCACAAAATTCAGACTGCTAACACATCAAAAATTTTAACTTGGACTTCTCTTAGATACTGTGCTTTTAACTGCCATTGTTGGAATGTGCTGCTTTGCTACAGTTCTGGTTCTCTGGAAATAACACGTAAATTTATCAATTTTAGGTTACTGTTCCAAAAATCAAACGAAAGCCATCTGGTTTGAAGAAAGGAGAGTGTGGTTTCTCATCCCCAGAGCCTGATAACCAGGATTCCTCTGGGAGTGAAGGTACAAAAAGATACATTTACTTACAGAAATAATAAATTTATTTGACAACTGAAGAGTTCAGTGTCACGCATACTCCTCTTATTGCAATGGGTTTACTATGCTTTAGTTCTATCCAATGTGAAGCATGTTCTGGAAAACAAAGGAGCAGAATGGCTCATGTTTTTAATTGCAATTTTTCCTGTCTTTTTAAATGCAGTGTAGGTAGGTGCTGCACATATTTAAGATCTAGGGGAAAAGAATAGTGTTCATAAACTGTTTTCTTTCTTAAATGGCTTAAATTTCTTAATTGCTTTAATTTGTAGATTAGTATGTGACTAGAGGGTAGATTTTTGCTGTTGATAATGTTTGCAGAAGCTAAACAATATGAGTGTTTAAAAGATATTTCAAGCACTTATGTTGCTGTCCTGTGATATAGGCAACTCTGAAATAAAGTTTTCAATAGAAGCTAGTTAGAAAATTTTCTCCTCATTTTTACTACAGATTTCGTTTGTCATCTGTACTTTGTTCCTTTTATGGCAGCAGTCACTTCAGTCAATTACATCTGGCTTTTGTATCCTTCTAGCACAACTTATGAAGCATAATACAAGAATAAGGAAAAAAGGGGCAGACCTTGGTGAACTGCAGAGTGCCATTGAGTCTATAAAGGAAACGCAGGAAGACATTAAGAGGTAGTACTAATTAAAATGCTTTAAAATGGTTTAGAGAATAGTAATCTCTTAGGATTTTTTTCCCCCCTTAGAGGCTGGTATGTATCTTTACTCTTCTCAAATACTGATTGCTCATTGATGTTTCATAATTTTCCTCTAAAGCTGCCTTCTGTAGGGAGCCCTAACATAGCAGAAAATGTCAAATTGTCTAGTCTGTAATTTACAGGATATTGTTTTCTATCTTACAGGGAGATCATGGCGCTACGAAATAGAGTCACTTCTTATTCATCACCATGGGACTACCATTCCTTGCAGTTTAAGCACTATGTCTTCATTGTAGTCATGGTTCTGCTACAGCTTATCATTAATGTCTTGTTCAAATAAGAAGTGTGAACAAGGGCCTTCTTGAACTGGAATGATCAAACTGTTACTGGGGACCATATTTTAAGCTGGACTTTAAATGATGCAATATTATGTAAAAGAACCGTGTAGCAACAACTTACAGAACTTCGCCTCAGCATTCATGGTTCAGAATCATACTTGTGTCTACCCAGTTGCAGTAAGAATTGTGTAAGTGCCAGTACACTCTTGCTCCTGGTGTGTGCCTCTGTCTCGCAGTCATACGACATCAGCCTTGTGTTTATATTGCGTCACACTGATGAATCTTCACCACAGAATAGATCAAGTTAAACACTGAGGTCAGACCCCGTAGGTAGGATGTGATTCCTATTATGGTAGAATGATAAACAGGCATACTTCATTACATATAAGCTTATCATTTTTGTAACAAAAACTTTTGAAGTAGCCAACAGCTTTTGTAAATGGCATTGGGTGTTGGGAAGTAAACTTTTGTTTAAGGTCAAACAAATACATTATTATATGAAAAATTTTGAGTGTTAGGAAATGGCAAGTAAAAAGCTAAAGTCTTTGGGAAATCTGCAACATAATGTCCTTGATTGGTTTTGGAAGTATGAGGTTTTTATCCTGAAGTACTATAGGCTTGTAGGCCAGCTGTTTTATAGTTTTAAAACTTCAGATTCATCTTAAAAACATTCCCACATCTACTGTACAGAGCACATTTTTAACAGTACAACAGCCAGGGAGGTGCTGTTTTGGTCTACTCTCTCATGAATTGCAAGTGTCAAGGATTTCTGGTATGTTTGTAAGTCTTGAAAAATCTACAGCTTTGGATTTACATTTGTGTATGGCCATGTCATGATAAGCAGGCAGACTGGTGATGCCCGGACTCGTGGGTGTTTTTGAAACAAAATGTCAAGGGGTGTGCTCACTGTGTAGCTTGAGCTGAATCTCCAAAAGGCAGTGTAAAATAGGATTCAGGCACTGTCATGAGTAGGGTTTCAAATGAAAATGTGTGTGTTTACACAGGGAAAGCTCATAAATTGTGTGATGGCTAACACCACATATCTCAAAACAAATAAGAGGAAAATCCAAGTGTTTGAAATCCCTCTGTACTGCAAGTATATACTACCTACCAGAACACGTGGATGCACCTTCTTAGTATGCTGTAGCCATACAAATTCATGCAAAGCTTAAGTTTAAACTCAAAACCAGGATTTCTAACTTTTTTTTTGAAGAAATATATGCATGTATAGAATTTGTAACATTCCAGCAAAAAATATAGTGCTGGTATTTATCTGGTGAGTTCCCTGTGCCAGTCAAGCATACCAAGGCGAAAAGGGGCTGTAGAAATGAAAAAGTATTTTCAGTACCCCAGGTGAGACATGAGGAGGATGAGTGGCACAATGTGAAGGACAGCCAGGTTTGTTTTCAGAGGATCCTCTCAGGAATCAAATCCATCCTGGGCAGTGGAACAGTTTGAAAGTCATGTTTGGCGCTTTGCCATGGCCAGGTTATGCCTCTGCCTTGGGCAGCCTGCCTGACTCTCCAGGTGATCTGCCTTTCTGTTCTGCATCAGTCTCACTAGTATTTAGTAAAAATACTGTTTACTCGTTTATCTGTCCAGCTTATATATTTCCATGGCTGACACTTTCACGCACCTCCCCTTCTCTTTTACCTTTCCTCTTCTGTGGGCCTCAGCTGTGTAAAGGTTTATTGTGTAAGCAGTGAACTTCAGCATATTTCGTACAGCTTCACATTAGCAGGGTTTGGTCTTGAGTAATTTTTGAGGAACGCATTACGTTAACCAGATCTTGTAGCCATGGACAAGACCAAACCTGGTTGGACTTCTATTAAATCTACAGCTGATGGGGCAAAATTTATGAACATAGAAAGTTCCTTCATGAACAAGCAAAGTAATTACAAATGCCTCACTCTCTAAATGGAAACTGAGGTTGTTACCCATGTATGAAATGGCATTAAGAAAGCAGAGTATTACAGCATTCACTTTAACATTCTTAGCCTGGAATTTGGCTGTTCATTATTGCATTCAGATATAAAAGCTCTACCTGTCTTAAGATCCATTACAAGCCTTTAAACATACTCTGAATGTGAGAATAATCCAATGAGTGAGATCTGGGCAATAACTTCAATCCCTTAAAATAATACTCTGCTGAATTTGTGGTGCTGAAACTCTTGACTGATAGTTTCAAGCTTTTATCTTCCTTGTAAATAGAAATGTCCTTCTGCCTTTTCATGCTGATTTTTTCAATCACTTCTGTTCAAGAGCAGTGAATAACACAGTCTGCATGCATTTTTACATGGACCACATGGTAGTGACTGGATTTGACCCAGCCAGCTGGCTGGCTGGCAGCTTGGTGTTGGGCAGTGTCAGACTAAAAAGATATTCCCTAGCTGAAGTTCATGCTTAGCTCAAGATGAAGGACTTGAACAGAGCAAAACAAAATCCTTATGCTTATTGTCATTTTCAGCTTATTTTTTAGAGTGGAATTCTGTTGAAAAAGTGGTTTTAGTGATGATCTGGAAAGGTAAAGGATATGTGATGAAACTTCTTGAAAAGTAAAATTGCAGACTTCTGCAAGACTTTATGATTAAATTCTGAAAAGTACAGTGAAAACCTAGTAATACTTATTTTGCTGGGTTTTGTATGTTCCCTCATTTGAATAGAACAAAGAAACTTCTTCCCTAATTTTTACTGTACAGTTGGTCACAGACATGTATGGATCCTTTTCTTTAGTGTGTCACCATTGTTCTCTTTAGCCATGATGTACAGCAGATCTTGACTACTACCTGCTTAAGACTGAGCTCTGCACATATATAAAAATTGATTGTACAGTTTGCAGATGCTTGAGGGCTGTGGCCTTCTAGTTTTTAAAGTTTATAACAGCACTTGTTTTCACATTTGATTTCCAAATCCTGTTTTGTTTGGGTTTTTTTTTCCTTGTACAGGAAATATCTGCAGAATTTATTGCCATGTGGTTTTGTTGGGTTGGTTTGTTTGTTTTCAGATGCACTGTATGCCTTTAATTTGCCATTTAGGTACAGGTTGCCTAATTGGGTACAAATAACCTAAGCTGAGAAAAAGTAAATATGCCATGTGAAATGCAACAAGTATCATTTTCAGTAGATGATGTTTCTTTAATTTCATGTGTTGATTCCTTTCAAGTAGTTGATATCACTTGATGAGGGTGTGTAGTCCGGTTTTCTTGTCCTTCCTCCCACTTGTGAAATCTCACAAATTATTTGCAATGTTGTCTTGTAAAATGTAATGGTTTCTTCTTTTTTGTTTGTTGTTTGCTGCCCTTCTGTGCCTTTGGCAATTTTCTTTCTTCCTAGATTCATGTTTATTAAGCAGACTTGTAACTCAGTGTTTCTTAAAGGCTGTTATTTTTAGCTATTACCATTGTTTGTGTAAATAATGTGTAACAAAAATTCTGTACATCTCTAAGTTTTAATTATTTTTATTTCAGGAGTACCCGCAAATCACAGGAAATTTAGCAGATATTCAAGTATTGTAAACAGTGCCTTCTTGATGGGTTTCTATGCTGTTCGGAGACATGTAAAGATTTGTCAAATTTGTGCCATATATAATATCAGATCTTTTGTGAGGGCTGTTGTGTTTGAGAACTGATGTTCCTGCTTATTCAGACTCTGGGGGGGGGAAAAATCAGCTCTTAAAACATTACACTGTTTTTTCTTTTTGGCTGGTGAGACGAAAGTGGAGGATTTGGGATGTTTACAGTGAAGCTGCACTACTTTGTGGTAATACAGAAATAGCTCGAACTACGTAACTTCAGGCTGAGATTATTTGGGCTTTTTCTCCTTAACTTTTTCTCCTTTATGCCCTACCCCGGCCTTTCGCTCTGCCAAGCGGGAAAATTAGCCCTCAGGACACAGCGCCCGCTTCCCCGTCCGCCACCCGGGCTCACCGCTTTGTGCGAGGGATCTGAACTGTTACGGCCCGCCTCCAATAAAGATGTGTCGCACCTCCGCGTCTCTGGGCTCTGTGCGCCGCTCCCTCTCCCCCGTCCCTCCCGCGCGGCTCCCGCGTTCCCCGTCCCGCCCCTCCGCCGCTGCCCGGCCGCGG
>WBNO01030434.1:111130-178812 GCA_013400575.1 Peucedramus taeniatus
CGCCCGCAGGTGCTGCGGCTCCTCGGCCGGCGGTTCGCGGAGCTGCACGCCGCCGTGCCCGGCCTGCCCCTGGCGAGCTCCAGGGTCCTGCCCGGCATCGTCCTCCGCAGGGACTTCGCTGCCTACTGCCCGACGGACGGGGAGCTGCGGGCCCTGCTCGTCACCGAGCCCCTGCGGCCCGCCCTGACGGCCCCCGGTGTCGAGTTTGTTGTAGACTCCGAAGGTCAGTATCAGGCTTCCCTGCGCTGGATCGCTAACAGGACGGAAGCCGTAATGAAACACTTGCAGAGCAACAACGTGAAGCTGTTACTGTCGAGTGTGAAGCAAGAGGAAGTAGTTATCTACTATGCAAAATTATATGGGGTGTCTGTGGTAGAGTGCTTATCGTCGGAAGAAATGGCCCTTATCAGTGAAATCACCGGTGTCTCCCCTTACGCACCTTTCGGTGATAACATGGACAGAGAAATAAGCGAAACTGCAGTGGTAACGTTTTGCCAGCCCTTGCTGCTCGTCTCCAAGAGATGCGTCCACATTGGCTTCGCCAGTGCGTGTGCCTTCCAGCCCCATTGCCTGGTCCTGTGTGGGCCGGTCGATGGCGTTAATGAGCAACATGCTGCTGCTTTACAAGAGGCCTTCACAATGCTGCAGCAGCTCTTTAAAGCAGTTGATCAGAGGGAAGAATGGAAAGCAGAAGGTGAAAGCCAGAGCAAAGCCTCAGATGTTTGCACTTGGCATTCTTCAGCTACTCAGAAACAACTGGTAATAGAAAATACTTGTAATAGTAACCAGGTTTCTGAATGTCAGCTGAAAGCACTTAGTGATGAAACAGAGAGGAACATTTTCGACCCTGATAAAAGTGATCTGCTGGTCCACAGTCAGAAGAACCATGACACTCCTGTGTTAGTGGCACATAACACTGACACAGTCACTGGGTGTGAGTGCCTGGATGTTGGCAAAGGTCTAGAGAAAACATGTTGCCATATAGTTCCATTTAAACAGGAGGAGAGTTGTGCAGGTATTGCACAGGATTACTCCAACTGCCTCATAGAAGCAGGGTCAGTTTTGCCAGTAGGAGGTTACTTTGAAATCCTGTTACATTATTATATTCAGGATTATGCAAAACAGTGTCAGCAGTCAGAGGTAACCATTGTATCTAATGTGGTTGCTGATGCTTTGCTAAGTATTCCCAAGGCCTTGTACTGGACAGCAGGACGAGATGGCTTTACCAAATTCTATCTTGAAGCCATTAATTTACTCCAGAAAAATCAGCCACTGCCTGTAAATGATGAAGGCTTAGAGTCAGTGTATTGCAAATACCAGTTAGTCATTTCAGTTCTTCATTGTGTTACAGAGCTTCTCTCCATAGACTTAGTAATTGGTATTAGGCAGCCGCTCAAAAAAATTGAGGATGGTGACTCAGAAGATGACACTTGAAATCATTAATAAAGAATTATTTTGATTATGTGTTGTTTCCTTGTGTCTTGTCAAATGGACACCCTCAGAAGTCAGTGCTAGAGACTAAAAGATGCTTCTTCTCTTAGAAGATAAAGGCTAACCAGTGAGACTCTGGAAAACTGGCTTGTGAACAATATGAGCTTGACATTTTGAGTGTGAGGAAGTGTAGCCAGTTTCCACTGCAGAAGACATGTAGTGCAGTCTCCATCCACATGCTGAGGAGCCTGTGTACATTCAAGTCAAGGGTGAACTTTGCCTCTTTTGGTAGATGGAGTGTTTTCACAAGCTAGGTGTCATTTGTTTTCTTGGCACGTTAAAAGTTGCCAGTATGACATGAGCCTCTGAACTTTCAAGTTACAAACCAAGGGGTGGATTTTGTAGCCTTCATAATTAGCCAGATTAATTTTTTTTTTAAATAAGAATATTTTGTATACATCATAATTTTGACTACAAGGGGAAAAATACAACTGTTGTTAGCCTGTTCAGCACTGGGGCAGGCAGCAGTAAACCACTGTGGTGTATCCCAATGAAGAATTTTCTGATAGGAGATGCGGCATTTTTATCTTTCACTGAGTTCATTTCAGTTGAACTAGAAGACTTAAGAATAATTTCATACCATGCCTTTATGGCAGTTTCTCTGGAAAATTAGTTTATATGGCATTGCTTAGTACATTCTTAATTTTAACTACAGTGGGTTGAGTTGTGGTCCTGGTATAAAAGGCTGTGTACTTAGGGGAAAAGTTTACCCAGGCACTAAAGCAGTTCTGTTTGAAAAACCTGAGACAGTTCAGTCTTTGATCATTAGGGATTTTATTCTGGGTTTGGTTTTTGGTCGGTTCTGTTTTTCCCTAATTCTTTTTCCCCCAGAATTTTCACCATAACAATATTTGCTTTAAGCCCAGTAGCATCTGCATGTGTACCTTCCTTTCTGTTGGGTCCTAAAAACGACAGGTTTGATGGAGGAGGTTTTTGAGTAACTTGACCAGCTGCAGCTGATAATGGCATCAAATTGGTTCTCTCTGCATTTCCCAGTGTTGCATAATATTGAGTAATGGCTTTTTTTTTTTAATCTACCATTAAATAAAATTTAGTGGGGCTGTTTAAAATCATAGGCATAAATCATATTTACCTGCTGTACCTGAGATTATTACAACTAGAAAAGATATTTTTCCCCTCCATTAATTTATGCTTTTCCTTTTTCAGTTTCTTCAGAAGGCTCAAAACTACCAAAGTTCTTTCAAGTGTTTTGTCAGCAGTGCTTTGTTTGACTGCAACTTACCATTGACATTTTACATATATTCCTGGCAATATAAAACATGTTAATAATTTTTTTTCCTGATGAATACACTCTTACAGACATCTGCAGATGAATGATAGTGAAACTCAGGGCTCACTGAAGTGATTTCTTTAATAAAGAACTAAGGACAGTAATTATTTTTGTTAGAATTTTTGGCAGGTGCGGGGGTGGGGGAGAATTAAACAGGGAGGAAAGAGAATCCCATTCTTGTTGCTGCCATGTGCTCTTGGAAGCTGCTTAATATGACAGGTCCAGTATGAGCCAAGAGAAATCTCCATTGTGGAAGGTTTTGGAGCTGTGGGCCCTGTTCAGCCTGGACGGTGTCGGGCACTCCCACCAGCCCTGGCACTTCAGCAGGCACTTGGGTCTGCATTTTACTGCTGTAATGAGCTGATGAGACAGTTTTGCTCTGGCACATGTTTCTGCAATACTGTCTTCAAACCACTGACCAACTTGCTGGCCAGAGAGGAGTGATTTGCTCTGTGGTAGTCTAACTACTGTGGCATAGGACATGCGAAGCCTGGCAGCAGCGGGGGTTTCTCTGCAGAAGCAGCTTTTGTATTCCGAATCAAGGTGCTGTCTAAATAAAGAGAG
This sequence comes from Peucedramus taeniatus, assembly GCA_013400575.1. Lineage (NCBI taxonomy): Eukaryota > Metazoa > Chordata > Aves > Passeriformes > Fringillidae > Peucedramus > Peucedramus taeniatus. The sequence goes on from WBNO01030434.1 coordinate 114,477, forward strand.
TACTGTGTCATTTCACATTACTTTATAACATTTGCACATCTGGTTACTTTCAGATTTACTGCAGTTTCTTTGAAAGGTTAAAAATATTTTGTTACATGAACAGTCTTCTGGTCATTTGATTTAAATTGTGTCATTCTTACTGAGAAGAAGAAAGTCCAGCAATTTTATCATATATAGAACTCTTACTTTTGCATGCCAGAGATACAAAGGAGAATTAAAAATGACAGTTATATAAAACTTTTTTCTGACCTGTTTTTGGTGAAAACTCGAGTCTGAAGATTCACTGAGGCAGGAACTATATTTCTATGACTTCTCTGTCCTTTTATATTTTATGAGTGATCCGTTTTCCATTTTGAACCACTGTTTCCCTGTTCTGTCTGCAGAACTGGGATCATGGCAGACTTTTCCCTTGGAGAGGAATGTCCCTTCCTTCTCTGTCCTGGTCTCCAGAACTGGAACCTTGCTGAGGATTTGGCTGTTTGGTTCCAGTCCTGGAGTCTAAGCTCATTACAAGATGTACACCAGCTCAAGGGAAAAAAAAAAAGGCATTAACTTACTCTTTGGAGAGAAAACAGATTTACTGCTGGATTCAGCTCTTCCTTATCCTTAGGAGTCTTCTCCAGTAATTAGCCTGGATGTGTAAACATGATTTATCTTAGAAAATACTTTGGGTTCACTGCAATCCCATCTACCCTTTAAAGAGAAAGGCTGCTTGTAGCCCTGAGAAGCAGCTCAGTCTGTCTTCTGAGCTCTGGCTTGGGTGCTGTCACTGCCATTTCTGCTCTGCTGATGTTTCTGACCTGCTTCAGCAGCGGCCCCGCATTGCAGAGGCTGCTTGGGCTGTTAATGTTCCTTGGTGCCTAAGCCTTAGGTATGCAGTAGCTCATGACATCTCATGGTTATCCAGATTTTTAAAGCTGGCCCTAGCTGTAGCTTGCCCTTTGGCAGGGGGGTAGGTGGTCTCTTGACACAGTGACAGGGACCAAAGAGGTTACCTGGGGCAGCTTGGGACAACATGTTTACTCACTCAAAACCCCAGGGACCAGTGTGTTGGGGCATTCACTGGGGTTGTCACAGCCTATGGCTTTTTCTTCATGCACTGTCTCACAGAAATTATTTCTATTTTTCACCATTATTCTGTTATTTTATATTTCTAAATATGGGTTGGCCTCCATGCAAAGTGGAAGTCAGGTACACATGGACATGTGTTTCAACTCAGATCCAGTCTTGAAACATGATGTAAAATTTAGGGATAGTGATGCTAATAGTGATGCCTTACGTTTTAGCTTTCATATTTTTCAGATTCTGTACTGCCTTAGTGTGTGACTGTGTTAGCAAGTTCTCTTCACAGTTTAGTTAGACAAAACAATCCTTAGAACCAAGGACACCGTTGCAGCTTCAGGCCCAAAAAGTGTAAACAACAGTGAATTGAGGAGAGCAATTTGGGAGGATGGGACTTCATAATCTGAAGCTGTAATTGGACAATTAACCCCAATTTGTAAATGGACCAAAATTTATAAAAGTGTGAAAACGTGACCCATCATCCATCTTGGGTAGAGCCACGGCCAGGTTCTTGTACTGCCCAAGGTGTATCCTTTGAAAGCCTTTTAATAAATACCTACTTTATTCCTTTAACTCTGTCTAGCCTCTGCTCTAGGTGGCCTCTCTAGGCATCAGTAGCCTAAGATTAAAAGAATGGCTTAAAAAAAATCTTGATGTTTAACTCCTTTCTGCAGCCGTTTGCAAACTTAGATTCTGCCCCACATGAAATTCATCAGGATATTTTGAAGGCATTCACCCCACCCACAAGGACTTGTAGGTACATTTTAAGCAAGGTAATCTTATTTGTTAGGTATCAGATTCACATATATAGGCAGGTAGTTTCTCTTTTTCTCTTAAATTTTAAAAACCCTGGTTTTAATATGTGTGTCTAGTAACATTTAGTGAGACTAGGTTGAAACTGTCTCCTCCATGCCATTCTTGAGAAAAAGAATAATCTATTTACATGACAGGAACACCGTTTTTATTTGTTGATTTGTGGGGGTCGAGTCTGAGCAGAGGTTTGCAGGTGCTGGTGCCACCCTGAGGCAGCCTCCATCCCCAGCTGTCCTGGAGCCGCATTGCTGACCCCGCCCGCTCCTCCCTGCTCAGCACCTGCCCTGGCCGTGCTCGCTGCTCTCCCTGGTTACCAAACAGGTATTGCTGAACTTCTCCAGTGGAACTTATGCAACCTGAGCGTGGCCTTACATTTTCATCCATGCTTAGCTGACCTTCAGCATTTTTGGCAGCTATACAGAGAGCATCATTAGATTGGAACCGGGCACAACAAAGAATATTGTTCTGTTGTGCCACAAATCTCATGCTGCTGAATCACATTTGTAAGAGGGGATAGCAGAATGCAACATTTTTTTAGGAACATTACTGTATAGTGGCATATTTTTTATTTTCTTGCATATTTTATATGCAGAAAAATTACATTGTTTCTTTTGCTATCTCTAGAAGTCATCTTCCAGAGCCCAAAGGTAGGGGATTAACCACACCATGGGAGAAGATTAAGGAAGATTAAATTCTTTACTTGCATATATCTCCTGGACTTCACTAGAATTGTATTCATCTGTTCCAAATTTCCTTTTTGTTACATGACAGATCTGCTATTAGTGGTAGAAATTTCTGATTTCATTGCTGAATTATTTCTATACTTGTTTAGGTTAATCTGTCCTCTTGCATTTTTTTTAGTCAGGTCCTTTTAAATCTCATGTTAAGAGAGAGAGATGTGCAGTTCATGTTCAGTTGCAAAATTCTGTTTAGCTTAATTTTGATCTTGAAATCTAAGAAACTGTGGTTTTGTCACTGGTAAACCCAAATATTAAATAGTTGTTCTATTTACTATAGTACTTATCCAATTATTGCTATTTAAACTAAACAAAGCAAGTGAGTAATGAATTTAACACCAGTCACTTTGGAAATGCATTGGCTGTAATTACCATGATTATATTTTGCAGTATCATTTTGTGTAAAGTATCGTTGGTATTCTGTTAACGAGACTAGAAATAGAGGTTTAGATCTAGGATTATGCAAATTACTTCTCCCTTAATAGATTAGAATATTAAGCTAATAATTACTTCCAGGAATAAGAATTCTAGTTTTTGCATTCCAAAACAAAAAACAATAGCAAAAATTTAATAGATGTAATACATAGTAGCTCTTTATTTATTATATGATTCAATGAAGGACCAGACTTTGTAAGTGATGCTTATTCCTGTAATAGATCAAGCAGTGTACTCTTTTTAAAACAGTCCTGGCAAAAAGAAAACAGAACAGTTTTCCATGGGGACGCCATTTGTGCTGGTTCAGCAAACAGCTTGTTTCTCACAAAGTCACCAGCAGATAAAAGAGCTGTTACACTGAGGCTTTGGTCCAGTGCAGGATTAAGGGCACATCAGTAATGCTCTGTTGTGCATGGCTGTGTCCTAAGCCATCAAAAGCAGAAATCATTATGAAAGATAAAATTTCCATTAAAGGTATTTTTAAAAATATACTGTTCTACTGGACAGATTTTCTAATCTGTTCTTAATTTGAGATTCCTGATAAAACAATCCAGCATGGTGATCTTGCTTTTGATAAGACTCATGACCTACTTTCAGTGGATGTCTTCATTTTGCAGGCTAGGCATCTGATTAAATATTACCTTAAAATGGGAATGCAGAGAGGAAATACATAGCAGGGCTTTCTCTGTGTACGTGGGGGAACAGGCAGCTCCAGATTAGACTAACATCCACTGAGATATTAACTTTAGATTTGATACATGTCTGGTATCATGTATAAGGGTTGTATTTATATGCCACTGCTTTTGGAGCACTGAAAGTGATTGTAGAAACTGCTGGATTATATTCATGGAGCAAATAAACTGCTTGGGAGCTTTTTCCTAAGATCAGAAGTACTCTGAAGCTTTTAATTACCGATGCAGTTCTGAAAAAGTACAAAATAGTCACAAAGTACTGAAACAATTTAAATCTGTTACCAGTGTTGACTGTACTGGAGATGTTATTGGCATGAGGGTTTTTAATGCCCTAGTGTTAGGGGTATAATCCTGAGGGGCAGTGCCCCACAGCAGGGCTGCTGCTGCCATTCCTGTTGGTACTGGAGGTAGCTCTGCCCTTGCACTCCAGCAGTCACACAAAGACGGGTCCTACGGTGCCAAGATTAGATGTGGTACGGTTCACCTTACCAGAGTGTTTAGGGTTGAATTTCAGCAGCTCAGTAAATCTTGCAAGCTGTGGTGTAGGTAAGTGGAGGGGGTTTTTTGGCATTTCCAAACAACCAGTGCTTATAATGCAGCAAGTATCGGAATTACATTCCCCATAATCTGAGACATTTTTGTCACCTTGCAGAATCTTTCAGTGACATATGTTTTAAGCCTTGGCAGTAATTAGCATGTAGTATCAGGATCATTTTGTTCTAGGACTCCCCTCTGTTAAAAAGTTTGCCACCTGGGCTATAATCCTAAATGCTGAAGAAGTTACAAGATGAGCCAATGTGTAATCATGCAGAAAGCAGGAATTTTTCCCCTCCTGTGTCATTGCTTTTTCTTTCTGCTTGACTGTAGAGCTCATGAGGCAGTGAAATATGGTAATAACTCCACGGGTGTGTGGGTGGAGAGAAGGAAGGACAAGAATAAGAGAAGACAGGAGATAAGAAGACCCAGTTCAAAAAGAAGAGGGAGGAAAGATGAAGGCTGATTGATGAATAGAACATAGAAAAGGACTGTCATGTAGATGGAAGGATACAGACTCAGATACATGAATGGGGAGAAGCAGCCCCAGCTTCCACACCTCTCTCCCTGCAATAGCAGTACCAAAGGGAAGACATCAAGTTCTCCTTTCCCCTTGGAAGACTGGTAGATTGTAGTTGCCAAGTGGAAAAAGATAAAATCCATAAAACTGATTTCCTCCTGTCCTGGTGTAGGGGAGTAGCTACCTTGGAAAGCGTTAGGAGCTGTGGAGACAGTCTGTCTACATATCTCAAGGTGTCCTGGGCTGTAAACCTGCAACAGCCTGAGATAAAGATTCACATTTCTGTTCCTGAAGCTCAGTGTCTAGGAGCGGGTAAGAAATTACCAGGTGTGGATTACATTTATTTAGATAGCACATCTTGTCCTCACTGTCCTGAGCCTCTGGAATGTGCTTTGATCCTTAGGTCTTTCTCATTGGTATCAGCAATGCAGAGTTTGGCTCCTCAGCCTCAGCCATGAGGGGCTCAGGGCTTGAGCTTCAGTGGTGACCTGTGCCTGGGGAACACGCGCAGGTTCGTGTTTCAGGGCACCTGGTGAATAACACAGGGCTGTAGTGGGAAGTTGCTGGGTTTACTGCTTTGAAAATAATTGTATGAACTCTTATTTAAGCCATAAATCATCAGCTGATAAATTTGCCATCTGCTAGGCCTTAGATAATGAATCTAAATTTACTTGTGTTAGAGCATAGAAAGCCTGTCTAGGACCTCCAAGCTTATTTTTCATAGTGAAATGTAGCAGGAGATCAGTGCTTTTAGCCTCCTCATTGAATTATAGGGAAAATGTGATTTTCTTTTGTAGTTCTGACTTCTTATAAGACCAAACCATTTTAAGAGAAGCAATTCTTGTAAAAATCATAGGTTTCCAGCACCTCCAATACTAATCCAGTATTGGATACATATAATTGGTAGCATCTTGTTTGTTTAATAGCTAGCACTTATGAAAAATGTCTGTCCCTGCTGAAAACAGCAGGTTTCAGCCTCTGCATATTCAGACCCTAAAGCTCTAATCTAAAGGTGTTCAAGTGATTATAAACAGAAGACACTGAATTGACAGAGTACCAGACCAGTAAAATTAATTGCCTAGCACTTTAGAGCAGAAGAAGATTGATACCAGATTTTTTTAAAATAATAGTTCAATTGCTTTTCCTGCTGAACAAAAAAATACATGGTTGAACTAAAATGCATGAACAAGATAATCAATCATTTTCTTGCTATTGTATTTAACATATTTGAGTTTTATCTATTTATTCTGTGGTGTCTCTAGGGCTTTGTAAATATGATTAATATATGATTTCAAAAGCCTTTTATTGATTCAATAACTAACTGACTTTGGCTGTAGCATTTTAACTCCAAAGATCAAATTATAATAAAAATGTAGGAAACATGTCTGAATATCTTGGAAATCTGACTCCATGAACCATTGGGGGAAACCAGTGGATTTTTTATTCTGGAGTTTTATAATTTGTGCCTGAGGTTAGGATTGGATCCTGAGCCAGCAGCATCTGCAAACGGCATTTAGGATCTCATGAACTGTGCAGCTTTTTAACATATGTACCTTTACATTTTGACATTGCTCAGGTTTATAATGAAGTCTGAATTTATATCGAAATGCAGAGAAATAAATTTCTCATCATTATTCCCTCTGGATTCCTGTTGTCAGAATGAGTGGGTGTTCACGTCAGAAGGTAGAATAAATGCTAGTGCCTTGAAATGCTGCCTCTACAGCTCCTAATGGAGTTGCACTTGTCATTGTGAGCTTTCCAAATGCTCCAGTTTTGAACTTGGAATAAATTTGCTTCACTCGTAAAAACACCCACGTCTGTAGGAAGAAATGTGTGCATGTACCTTTCTTTAGTTTCCATAATGTGACATGTGTTTTCCCTCCGTAATTTTCCTCTCTGGCACTGTTTTTATGTGCCATGAGACACTGGCCATTCCTTATCTGTATTCTTTCCTCAAGGTTGAGAGTTGTCATGTTTTGTTAAAATCTTAGATGCCAGAATTTCTCTTGACTTACTATTTATCTGCTCACATTTTTTTAATCACCCTATTCAAAAACAATGTTTAAGAGTCATTGAATGATTCAATGGAGAACAGCAGATATGAATACTCAATTTAAAGAAAGCAAATGCTGAGGACTTTTCAAACTTTTCACAATTACAGGTATTTATTGTAAAAATAATTAACCAACTGTTGGTCTTCTGCTGGAATAGCTATTAAATACCATGGAGTGACAATAATCAGCTAGAGGAGGAGGCAGAGTTTAAGACCCCAGGGTTTTATCATTGCTGGCACTGAGTTACTGCATAGCCTTGAGTAAGTCAGTTAATGCCCATGTGATTAATTTTTCACCATGAGATACTACTGGGCTTCATATTCATAAAGGTTTCAGACCATGCTTGAAATTGTTGGGAATTCAAGGACAGATGCAAGTGCAATCATTGTATGTTTGAAAAAAAAACCCAAAAACCCCAAAAGAAACAAAAAAGGTAATGTATTAAATATCTTCTCCGTTTCTCAATTATCTTTTTATAGAGTGAGAAAAACTCTTTCTCCCAGGATTGTGGATATTGCATATTGTATTCCTTTACCCATGACTGCTGTAGGAAAACTGAGAAACTGAGTTGCTAATGAGGAAGCAAGCATCACTTCCTACTTTCCCTTCCCTTCTAATAAAAAACCAGCTCCCTTACTGCATCCATGCAAAGGATTTCTGCATGCAGTACAGGGTTTAAATGTTTAAAATGCAATGGTTTTAATGAGCCCTTCCCTTTCCCGTACTGCAGCTTTGTATTTTTTTTTCTGTATTTCTCTGAGCCATTGCTTGTGATTTGAACTCCAAGCATCTTGGAACAAGTGAAAATGTGATTCTGTGGTTCTCTGAAAATCAGGATATGTGCTGCTTAGCCCAGCCAGGACAAGCTGCAGTGACTTCCAAAAGGCGCAAAGGAAGCCCTGGTATCCCCGGCTGAGCCAGCCTTCAAGGGCAAGCTGCCTCACTTCTGGAGCTGGCATGGCCTGTGTGTGGTATAATGATGTCCAGGTCAATGATATGACCTTCTCCATGGTCAGCCAACCAGGGGTATTGCCATACTGCCTGGCACCAGCTCTGTCTCCTAAAAGCAGTGGAGGAAGGGTGTATGGAAAATCACTGCCTGGGAAGCTCTCTCTTCTCCCCTTGCAGCCAGATCTTTCATTTATTTACTCCTTAATCAAAGTCCAGGTCTAACTTTTTAGGGAACCACAAATTGTTACGTAGTGTGTCACTTGGTTTGCTGGGAGCCTGAGTTAAAGTGTGCAGCAGACTACTTGTGTAACACTGGGTGATTACACTAGGATGAAACATGTGGAGATGGAGACTATTTACTGGGTTATACTCATCACATAATTCCAATATTTGCTTCTGTTAATCACCAGCACAATAAAAATGTCTTGCCATTCATTCTCTTTTGACTACTAAACTTTAAGTCTTCATGAAATAATCTACACTTTGGAAGACTTACTGCTGCCATTAAAATAGTGAGTCCAGTGCCCACATATTTATAATTTACCTATGGAATTTTGCTTCTTTCTCCATAGATACTGGAGATCACACTCTAAAAAATAATATTAGAAACTTATAAATAATAAGTTATAATTTATAACTTTACACTGATAACAGCTCCAACACAAACCTCTAGGTCAAAATCAGGTACTTATCTGGGATCCTATTCCCCATTTCAATCCTTCACACCTAATCTACAAAAGAAAAAGAAGTAAATTTGCTGAGATTTTTTCCAATGGACCAAAAGCAACATTTTTTGGGTGTTATGAAAGATGATATGGGTTGCTTGGGAGTCCACTGTATATTACTTAATTCACAGAATGGCATTTCTATAGCAATTAGTGTACTCTGAATGTGTAGAGTATTAGATATTTATTGATAGAATTATATATGTTAATTGTAGCCAGGTTGTTATGATACTCCGACTTTGAACTTGAACTTCACAGGTACCTTGACAGAACATCCTAGCAGTGAAGACAAGGACAGAGAGGCACGATTGTGTTAAAAAGCTGATTAATTATCCTCAAGGTTGTATGGGAAAGTCAGAGAGTACTGATTCATATGCCATTAGCAACTGAAACCCCAATTTTATGTTTAAAAAAAAAGAAGGTTGATGTCTATTGTTGCTCATAAAACAAGCAACAGATTTTTATTAAAATCTGACTGCTGCTGCAAAGGAGATTAACTGGAGAAGCCCAATCCCACCAGTGCATGAGTGACATTAAATGTCAGAATACTGATGGAGCTGGGAAAGGGGGGGAAGATTTTTTTGGCTTTGCTGTGCCATGGAGGGGCAGACTGGTTTAATGCCCTGGGCCATGGAAAGTTGCCTGGCCTTGCTGCTGCTGAAAGTCACTTGCAGCCATTTGCCCGAATATGTAAAAATCAAATTCCCAATTACAAATGGAAAAAAACCCAGAGTGTACAGTCCTGGAGCTTGAACTCTGCTTTGGATTTGGTGAAATGGAGACCTCTTCTGTTTCCTAAATTCAAGATACTCTACAGAACCTGGGTTCTCACAGGATGGCAGCTTGAAGGTTTTAGGTTTCTAAGGCAAGGGACATTTGGGAAGGGGTGATGCTGAACTCCAGAGATGGAATGCTTGCCTGGACTCCCTTAATTTGAATTCAGACTGCAAGTGCTGTGAAAGGGGAATGGGAGTCAGGGATTGGACGGAGGGGGCCTATTTGCATTTGTCTCCGGTTTCATTGAGAGCCTCCTGCATGTTTATCGAGCTGAGGATATCTCCTGTCTGCAAGGCAATGACTCTCAGTTCCTGCTGAGATGCCAGATCTGCAGGAGACAGAACTGGCCGTCTTCCAGAGGCGAGCTAACATTCCCCAGCAGCCTCCCATGCCGAGGTTGGCAGTCTCTCTCTGACTGCTGTGTGTGGCACTAGAAAACCTTCCGAAGAGAATTTTTAAAAAAGAAACAACATTTTGTATCAGTAATGAGAACAGATGTTGGCCTCAGATGCCACATCTGCTTCCGGTATCCTGGAAACTCTTCAGAGCCTTATGCAAAAGCAGTTTAGGTACTTTTATACCAAATGAACCTGGCTCTCCTCTATTTCTTTTTTGATCCAGATGAAAGGAAGCCTCTTTCTTTTCTCTTTCCCCAGAGGCCTTCCTCCTATCCCAGACACTGCCTGTGAAAACAGGTAAAGGTTGTGCACGCTCCCTCCATTGTTGGTCTGCTTGAAACGATGATGGAAGAACCAGGAATCCCAAGAAGCTTTGCTAGCATTTGCTTGGTAGGTGTCAGTCAACAGGTTAAAAGACTGGAGAGCCCCTTGGGCTGAGCTGGTAGTCCTGCTGTTATCTTACGGTGCCCTTCTTTCCATCCCCTTCTTTCTTTCCTGTTAACATATTTTTGTAAACTGTATGCAGCTGAAGCACCTAGACTCCTCCAGGCTGTTTCTTGCTCTTGGTTCCTTCAGTTCTTTGAGGCTGAGAGGAAAACCAGATCCAAAGTATGGAATAAGGTCATATTTTTGGTGATGGCCAGGGTTTGGATCTTCAGCTTTTTTAACATCTGCCTGTCTGCACAGTTTAGATGTGAAGGTATGTGCCTCCTGGAATTGTCTTAGGTGAGCTGGGTCAGAGAGAGCTGTGAGCTCTCTCCATTTCTCATGACAGGATTTGGATATAAGAGATAAACAGATGGCAGGGCTCAGTGTTTCATAGCTGTCTAGGCAGGCTGTCTTTCAGTTCACATTTGCTCTGTGTGGGACAGACTGGCACAGCTCTGTCTACAGCTGATATCACTGGTGGGATGGGCTGGGGGGCAGAAGAGCATGTCATGTGGTCAGAAATCTGCCCAACCCTCGTGCTAAATATAAGGCAAGAAAGGCTTGCCTTCCTGATGACTGCATGGCAGGTGACTGCACATGAATGCACACTGCTAAAATTCATAACTGTGTATGATTAAATGGTGTTCTTCACTCACTTTATCCACTTTTCTACTTGGTTCATATACAGCATCACTTAGTTTTTTTTACTAAGTGGTGGTCTCTGTGCAGTTGGCAGTCATAAGAAACAGCAGAGGAGAAAGTTCCTTCCTCAGGAAAAACACATTAAAAATAACATCACCCCTGGAGGAGGGAGTAGTTGACACTGGAACTTTTCAACCCTCTTCATTTGCTAATGTTGTAAAAGTTGGCACCTATTTAAATTGGTGACAGCCCTCTAAATACATCATGGGTTTTGGTTTGTTTTTTTTTTTCTTAAATAAGTAATCCATCAGAATGGCAAAATACATTTGGAAAGAAGAGCATTGTGATATTAAGTTCATCTAGAAGTGACAGAGAAAAACACAGCCTGACTGTTAATTGTTTTACTTCAATGCCTTTTGCTGATATTGAGAGCTTAGAAGAGCTCAATAGTGCTTTCAATTTTACTTGGGTGTAAATCCAGAAAATGACAGTGGAGTTGGTCCAGATTTACATAAGGACAAATGAGATTTTAAGAAATGTCTGTATAGTTTCCTTTCAGGCTTTAGATATAATTATCTTAATTAGCCTCTCAATTCAAGGGTCTAATTTCCACCATGGTTAATGAAGAACACTTATACTTGGTGACTGAATTATCTGACTTGAATTATCATTTTTAGGGAATATTCTAAAGACTCCTAATGAGAAAAAAAAAAGCCTCAGAGTTCTCCAGCTTTATTTTTCCAAATATGAAGACTAAATATAGCATGTGTTCCCCAGAAAATGTGAGTGACAGGGATTAGTAATTCATGAACAACATGGCCCATTTACAGTCCTACCAGCAGAGAATTCACTGTGGCATGGAGAATATCAAACAAAACAACTCGGTTGACTTCCATGCATTTAAAACAATGAGGAATAAAGGCTTAATTCAGACTAAAACTCCAGAAGCTCCCTGGATTTAGTTAACAGTAATGAAAACATTGAATAATAGCTAAGAAATAAGCTGAAACACAGATTTTAAAAGGCTGAAAAATAATTAATTATATCCCAAAAGTATTAGAAGTTGTTGTTGAAAATGAAGCTGTGTTCTGTCACAAGGCTTTGCTCAAAAATTACTTTTCAAAAGTCCTACCAAAACCCATGGCTTGTGTTCAATTGTCAGTGTTTTAAATCCCTGCCAGCCCATTCTGAGAGGTGATTTGCTGTGACTACGAGCAACCCATCGAGACTATGGTGTTTCTTAGCAGTTGATAATTTTTGCATGGTTTTCTTTTAAAATAGATCTCAGGACTGGGTTGCAGGGGCCCCAGTTCCTCAGGACTCATTTGGAAAGGGAGCATTTTAGGCTCGATGCCCTGGGCAGGCATGGAAAGCAGAGCAGAGCCGTGCTCCCAGGCAGGCTGTGTCCTGTGTTATCGGCAGAGGAAGGTGCACTTCTGTGTCAGCTGCTGCAGGGGCTCCAGGCCATTGAGGTGAGTGATGGCAGTGGCTCTGAGCAAGGATGGCAGAGCACACTCCAAACCCCTGTGAAGGGACACAAGGCATCATGTGTTGCTGTCTGTATAGTACTCCTGCAGTGCCAGCAAGGGAGCAGCCAGCCTCCTGGAAATGTCCAGAAATTACTGGGTAAGCTATGGGATCAAATAGCCTTTAAATGACTGGCATATCTCCAGGTTTTGAGACTCATACTGCAGGCATGTTTTTTGCTGCATTGTCATAAAGTAACATGGTAGCCTGAGCAGGAATTGCTGTCGTTCTCAACAGAGGTAATGTGAATTACTCAACCAAAGTGTTCCTACTCACCATCTTAAAGTATTGCATGTTGTATCCTCAGAACTGGCCCTTTCCCTGATACCACTTTGGTTTGTTCTCCCCAGCTGACTTCTTTGAGCACAACCTGCTATTTATGCCTGCCCAGTCATGCTTCTGGAAAAGAAGTTGGTCCAGCTGTACCTCCAGTGGCTGTGGACACGAGGAGTTTATGTGTTTGCTGCCTTCCCTCCCCCTACAGAAGTAGCCCAAGTCCCTGCAAATTTGAGTTTCATTTTGTACCTCTGCTTTGCTTCAGGTATAAATCACCCACAGCAGGCATTTGCTGCCTGCTACACTACAAAGCATCAGGCTTTATCTGTAAGCACTGCACAGTTTTGCCGCAGTTCAGTAAACAATGTACATGGCTGCTGTGCTCCAAGTGAGTCAGAGACCTAGAAATGAGCTGTTACCGAACTGCAGGGTACAAACTAGGCCTTTCTTTACCCAGTCCAAGCATATAAAGCAAGTTATTGCTGTAAATATTTCTCTCTCTGGCCTTTTCTTCACTGCAAAAAGAGGTACTTTTCTAATGAGATCCAAACCACAAACATATGAAAATATATTTGCTTGTTTATTGTATCTTAATCGGCCAGCTCCTGTTATGCTAATACCAATGGAAAGGGCACCTTTTCCCACCCCAAAAGTGTGGTTTTGTCCTTGGTGTACCCAGGACAGCAGCTTTAACTTTGGAAATCTAAAGCCATGTTTTCACATTTCTTTTTTTAACTTGTTAGGAAAAAATCTTTACAATACTTGTACGCTAATCTGCTGATAATCCTGTGTCTGTAAATCCACTGAGTGAAGTGGTGCAGGATGAAAACCTCACCTGGGCTCAGCTGCCATCAGGAGCTGGGCCTGAAGGAGGAGTTAGGCTGGCAATCTGGCCACCAACCCCTCCTGGCACTGCTGGCTCCTGCCAAACACTGACACTGCTTTCCCCCGTGCTTCACCCTCTGGGCTGGTGAGAAAGCAGCTGGTGTGATGGGCGTTTGGCTTGTTGCTGTGCCACAGCAACCCTTGGCATTAGAAAAGCACAAGGATAGGGTTGCTGCTAAAATCTCCAGCCTTTCTTCTGGTGAAGCCATGGATTAAGCAGCAGGAGTCTCCTCAGATATGTGTGAATGATGTAATCATTGGAAAGTGGATTCCAATTTATCTTTGATGGCTGAACACAGATGCCTTCCTGTGCCTCACCTTCCCACCCAGTTCTCTGTCTTCTGACTACCCCTTCCCAGCCTACCCCTGTTTTTCCTTAATTTTGGCTTTTTCCCTTCTGGTTTTAATTTAATCCTTTTCTCAACAAATAAAGGAAACCTTCCTGTAAAATTTGCCCTGCATAAATGAATCATTGTCATGCTTTTTCTCCCTTGCCTTTAATAAATGTTATAGGATGAATTGTTATAGGATGAACACTGTTGCCCATGTTAAATAAATAGAAAACAATTAAGAAAACAAAGTGAAAGAAGTCAATCTCACTATCCATTTTCTCCTGACTGTAAGACAACAGGAATCATGAGCTATCAGCCATGTGTGGTCTGCAACCAAAAATCTTCCGGAAAACTGGAGCAACCTTCTCATGCCTCTCCTGTGGAGAGGCAGCACACTTACCAGATACAAAGACTGCCAACAGTAGCTGCTAGCACAGATGCTGCCAGGGAATCATGCACAGTTGAGTAGTAAGGCAAACTCCAGGAAAACTCAACCTATAATTAGGTAATTCCTGCCTGAGCAACTGGCATCAAGCAAGTGAGAAATCAGCTGTGAAAGAGAGGAATTGACTGTCTTAAAAGAGAGGCAGATTGACTGGCTTAATTCTGGGGGGGTTGGTTGGATATTTTTGGCTTTTTTTTTTCATCTTGGCTACTTTTGGTTTTTTTCTTTTTCCCTTTTTTCTGCCTTGTGCACCTACATCTCTTCCTCTCTCCTTCCCTCACCCATCCCTGAGATGACAAGCAGATATTATGCACTGTCAGCTCAACTGTTGCAACAATTTCTTCCTCCCATGAAACTGAATCTGGAATAAAACTTTGGGAGACTGACCTCAGAGGAGTGCACGTGCAAAGTCCATGCAGGTCCCAGGAGAGAGCAACTCCTCTACCTCAGATGGGGTAAATCCATTCAGTTACACTAAACCCAGGACAACTTACATTACCCAGACAGTGCTGGCCTCCACATTTGCAAAGGGCTTCTATGCCCAGAGTACCACAGGCTGGTCAGGGCCAGCTGCCCAGGGCTTGAAACAGGCTGCTTGCTCACTGGTGTTTCCACACTTTGCGCAGCCCAAAGCAACAGCTTTGGTGTCAAAGGAGGAATGCAGGTGCAGATGGTTTGGGGGAGGCCACCCACCTGCACCTCTTGCACCAGGTCTCCACAGGAAGGCTGCTGCAGGTAACGGGAAACCTGATTCAGCTGGGTTTGAGTAAATCTTGTCACTTACACCAGGAAAGGACAACTGCAAGGGAGGTCTCCCCCAGCAGTCTTTTGCAGCAAATCTTCCTGTTCTTTGTGCATGGGTACACACCTGTCCTATCCTGTACTTGTGTCAGTTTTAACACCTGTACCCATCTGCACATAACAAAAGCATCTGTTCCCTGAGACAGTTTCTGAAGAACATGTGAATTTACTGAAATGTGAATTTGTGGGATTGCTTCAATGTACTATGCAGAGTTCCTTTCCCCTGCTAATTCAGGCCACAGTGGTGGCACAGGCATTAGTGCTCAGGCAGAAATTGCTGCTCAGCTCGTGGGTGCCTGATCCGAATGAGCTCCTGGTCGGTTCACCTCCCCTAGAACTGACCTGGAGGCTGGAGTGCTTCAGGCAGGCTCCAGGAGACCTCTGCCTGCCAATCCTGCATGGTGCCCTTGCGTGGCTCTGGGGTGTCTGGTCACACAGCTGAACATCCAGCTTGGCCCTTCCTTCCAGAAAGGGAAGGATTCATCTGGAAGTGCTCAAGGCCGGGCTGGATGGGGTTTTCGAGCACCCTGGTCTAGTGCACGGTGTTCCTGCTCACGGCAGTGGCATTGCATTAGGTGATCTTTGAGGTCCCTTCCAGCTCGATGCGATGATTCTGTGAGCGAGCACTGCTCTTTCTGCTGTGTCACCGCAGCTTTGCTGGAGCATTGGCTGCCGGCGGGAGCTGCGGGCCTGGCAGGGGGCAGGCCACGCTGTGCTCCGGCAGGCAGCCAGCGCCGCTCTGCCAGCCCGGCCTCCCTCACGGGCCGCCCGGGACACCTCGGCAGGCCCGAGCAGCCCACGGGGGGGGAGCAGTCGTGATTTGAGTGGGAATTGCTGAATTAGCCAGAAAACTCATATGCTTTGGCCGTGGGGCACAAAAGGCACGTCACCTGCTGTCCCCAGGGACGCCGCAGCCAGACTCGGACGTGTTTGCCCAGGGCAATGGAGGGGGAGCTCGCGGGGGTGCAGTTGTCTCATGGCTCATGGTGCAGCTCTCCCTGTTACTGCCCCTCTGGAGCACCATGTTTGCAGAGGAAAGGCTCGGCACCCATCGAGGTCTGCAGGTCTGGTGCAAGCACAGAGCCTCCTGCCTCTGGGCACAAGGTTCTCTGCTCTCTCTGGAGCACACACAGGAGTGCGTGTGTGCCCCTGTGTGTACGTATGCATACATGTGCAGATACAGGTGTGTGTATGTACGCTTGTGTGCAATAGCAGCTAAACTGGCTGGGCAGGTCAGTGCCCTCAGTCTCAATGAGCAGCTCCCCTGCTGCACAGAGTCAGGTTTGGGGAGAAGATTGGTATCTGTTGGGCAGAGGTGGGGATGCAAAGATGGATGGTTCAGGAAAAGGGCCATCTGGAGACTTGTGCTAGGCTAGTGACTCATTTTGGACTCTAAACAAACAGCAGGAGTGCCATGGTGTTGTGAGGAGTGCTACACAGTCATTTGAATACTGTTAAGATCACATTTCCCATTGCTGGTCAGTTGGAGACTAGAAACTGGCAGTGGGAAAGTGATTTGGGAGGTCAGGTCTGCTGCCTGGAAAGTTTTGACTTTGCATATTCTGTAGGTGAGGACACACAGGTGACCAAAGGGGGTTTGGCTCACACAGACTCCTTAATTCACTTTCTGCTTCGTTAGCAGAAAGTGAATTAAGCACTGAATTAGCACAACTGCACCATGGCTGTTGTGAAGCTCCAGCAAAGCCTCAGCATTGCTGACTCCAGCTTGGTAAGTGGGAGATCCGCAGCAGCTCTGACTCTAACCATGAGAGCTGTCAACCTGGTCCCTGAGAAACTGCATGAGGGACACAGATGGAATGCCTGTGTGAGGGTATTTGGCAGCTCAGCCCTTGCTTGGGAGGCTGGTCTAGAAGAAATAACACCTAACACCAAATCTGTGTCTGTCTCGTGTTGTGGAAGTGTGTCTGTGCTGGCCTGAGAGCAGTCTCCTCTGAACTCCTCTGAGCAAGGGCTTGTGGTCCTTGACAGCTGAGATCAGTGACCTAGGCTGGCTTCAGAGGCTGCATAAACAACAAAATCACAGCTGAGCCAAAGCAGCCCATCTGTCCTGACCCCCAGCTGCCTCTTGCTTTGTTTTGACAAGATGCCCTCCCAATGGTGTTTGCCACATTGCCAATTTTTCTTTGTTTCTTTCTCTCCCTTATCTCTAAAGAATTACTCTTGTGCTATTGCTGCTGCCCAAATGCTTAAAAATCATCTTTAGCACCCTAGTTATTTGCTGGAAAGAAGAGCCCACAGGACATTGGTTTGCCTTTAGCCCTAAACATATCAGCCAAAAGCAGCTGCCCATGCTGTTAGTGCCACACGAGGCCTCCACTGTCAAGATGTGTGTGTCTTCCAGAACTTGAAAATGGGAATGTCACACCAGTCTTGTTATGCCTTTTAGGCTTTCAGGAGGAATATGGATCTTCTGCTTCAAGTGGCTTATTCTTCAGCATCACAGCCTGTGATGTGCTCTGATGGTGTTGATGCAGTATCAGACCCTACGGAGTGTCTGCCCCAATCTCAGCTCTGCTGCTGCTCCCTGTCTGTGTGCCCTTGGCTGCTGTGAGTCCTCATCACCAGGGAGAGCCATCACCTCCTGCAGCATCCAGCCCTTTGACCCACAGTGGCTGCTCCAGGGGCTCGTGGTGTTGTGGCTGGCATGGCTCACAGCTGGTTGCCCAGGGCCAGGGGGCTTCAGGTTCACCCCAGACACCACGTAGCACCATCCACAGCAAAGGGCAGTGGCCACAGGTACTGTCTGTCCTGCTCTTGAAGAGGTGAGTCACCCACAGGATTCTCATTTTACCCTTCTGAAGCTCAGTACAGACTAAAATTAAAGTTATCCGGAGGTCAGGTTCCTTCAGGACATCTCCTGGCTGGGCTTGGAGGTTACTGAGGCTGCCGCATCTCCTGACTGACTGCCCAAGTGCTGATGTCTTTAGTGCTGCTCTTGGGCCTCTGGAGCAGAGTCATCCTGCAGTATGGATTACCTGGCACATGCCAGCCCCGAGGATATGGCCTTCATTATGCAGAGAGGCAATTTGCCCAAGGAGAGGAAAGCCGGCTAAGCCATGTCGACCAGCACGCTCCCTGCCAGGCTCTCTGCTCCTGGGAAGATGAGCTGCTGGTATCTGAGCCAGTGTGAGACAAGCAAAAGCCAACCAAACGAGTCCACCTAATCCACCTCCAAAAATATCCCCTGGCTGTAAGAGGAAAGGCCCTGGGAGTTGCTGGCTGCCTGTTTTGGTTTAGCACATGGAAAGAAAAAAACACAGACCATGAGGAGGGGAGTGTGGGGGCATGTGGAGTGTTTCTGGGCTCCCCCCTCAGGCAAGGTTGAAGGGTGAATAGTCCTGAGGTGAAACTTCAGAGCTGTGGTTTCTCTTGGGTTTCACTGCAGGGTGGTTTGCCAAGGCCACCCACTGTCCCTGCCAGCTCTTGTCCTTGTCCTTGGAGCAGGTCTCCTCCAAGATTGCCTTTCCGTGTCAGGTTGGAAAAAAGATAAATTCAACTCTACTGCCTAGCAGACCTCTGCAGTTTCCTCATCTTTATTGGGGTTCAGAACTGAAGCAGACAGCATGCATTAAAAGAAGTAACCAAATTAGTTTCCAGAGTTCAGACTACTTGGGAGAGGAGGGGCATCACTTTGCATAATTTTGATAAAATACTGCGTCAGTCCTAAGATTGAATGATGCTACATGTGACCACAGGTGAAAGGAAACTGCTTATGTGTGGGTGTGAAAATTGAGCACACAAAAGGAGCTGCCCTGTCCAGGAGCTGCCCAGGCCTGTGTCCTGCCCTGTTCAGCCAGGACACATAGAGAGGGAAGGGAGCTCAGGGATGAGTGGTCATTGCAGCCACTGCCTCCAAAGAGCAATCTGAATATAAAAGGAAGTGAGCTCTTTCCCTGGTTTTACCCTCTTTTGATATTTTTGCGAAACTGAAATGTGAGAAATCACAGCAATCTTATTCTGGTGAGCTATTTAATCCTTGCTCAAGAAACAAGCATTTTCAGCCGTGGATGCTCCCAGGTGGGTCAGCAGTGCCAGCAGGGACCTGAAACCATTCTGCCCTCTCTTTAGAGCAGAAGGAGAAAATACTCTTTTCTCAGTACTCAGAACCCAGCTGCAGGGCCCAGGCTTCTAGGGACCCCAAAAGTGCAAATCAGGATACTGTCCCATCCCTCATGTCCCCTGCATCCAGCTGCTCCTGCTGGTGGCCCCTGTCCCCAGGGCAGCAAGCAGCCCCCTGCCTCCCAGGGGCCTCATGGTGAGGAGCACCTGGCCAAGGAAACCCCAACCCATGTTCACCAGGGTCCAGTTTGACCTGCACAGCCCAAATCAGGATAGCCCTGGGATGGAAAAAACCATAGCTCCCTGCAGACCTGGTCTTCTGCACTTAAACCAGTCTGTGTACTGAGGGCTCTTCCAGCCCAACAGTGCAATTCTCATGCCTGGGACTTGACTGTTGTGGTTTGATGCTGGCCAGATGCCAGGCCCACATGAAAGCTTCTTGCTCACTCCCCTCAGCAGCTGGACAGAGGAGAGAAAGTTTAATGAAGGGTTGATGAGTTGAGATAAGGATAGGGAGAGAGATCACTCACTAAATACCATCAAGGGCAAAACAGGCTCAACGTATTGATATTAGCTGGTGTGGCTGGCTGGCGGGGACAAAGGCAGCTGCCTGGTTGTGTGTTTCTCACAGCACATGACTAAATACATACAGTGCTTCCTTACTCTGGAGTTTGTCTATACGTGCTGGAAGGCATCTGGAGACAATTAGCTGACCAGGTGGCCTCAGTGTGTCTGACTGCAGAGGACTGCTTTGCACAACAGGGACGTCTCTCCTGCTTGGGAATTCTTGGTCTGCATCCACCAAAGGACATGGGAAGGCTCTCATGGGACTTCTGAAGGCAGGGACAAAGCACCCTGCATTCTCTATGCTCACCAAAAGTGTTAGAGCAAAGTGAACATCCCTTGGCATCAGAAGACAGGCTCTGTCAGGAGAGCTCATAGCTTTTTTAGACCATCAGACACAGGCAGGAGAAAAGATCAGGCAAGTTTTGGGGCATTTTTTTCTGAGTGTATTGTTTAGTCTAAAAGACATGACTACTCCTTGCAAATCTTGCTTCTTCTCTGACCTTAGACCATGGCAGTGGCAACAGCCTTCTTGGCATTGTGTCCTTTTTCACAGAAATATAGTAGTGAACAAAAAATGGTGGGCACCAACAAGTGCTCTGGAGAGGAGAAGTGAGATGGAGGGGAAACACCATTGTGACTAATTGAAAAAATAGAATCCCACTTTTTTGTGCCTCTCTAACTGTATCTTGGGGGAGAGACAGCCAAGGAGAAGGGTACTGGCTGTGCTCCGAGCCTGCTTTTGTTCTGAAAGCTTCCAACAACAACTGGGGTTTATTTTTGTCTATAATGATGATTCCAGTCCTGCCCTAAACTAAGCAGTGTTAAGCCTGAACAACTGGGATGTCCTCACTCAAGACTGTGGCATTTGTTCTTGACTTCTATCACTGACAAGCAGATATTCACAGAATCACAGAATATGCTGAATTGGAAGGGACCAACAAGGATTATTGAGCCCAACTCCTGGCCCTGGACAGGACCATCACCAAGAGTCACACTGTGTGTCCAAGAGTGTTGTCCAAAACTTCTTGAATTCAGACAGGCTTGGTGCTGTGACCACTTCCCTGGGGAGCCTGTTCCAGTGCCCAGTCACACTCTGGGTGAAGAATCTTTCCCTAATACCTAGCCTAAACCTCCCCTGATGCAACTTCAGGCCATTCCCTCAGGTCCTGTCACTGGTCACCTCAGAGAAGAGAGGAGAGGAGCCCCTCATCTTCCCCTCTTGAGGAAGTTGTAGACTGCAATGAGGTCTCCCCTCAGTCTCCTCCAGGCTGAACAAGGTTGCTTGCTCAGCCACTCCTCATACAGCTTCACCTCAAAGCCCTTCACCATCCTTGTTGTCCTCCTTTTGGCACTTTCTAATAATTTAAAATCTTTCTTATATTGTGGTGACCAAAACTTCACTCAGTAGTCAAGGTGAGGCTGCCCCAGTGCAGAGCAGAGCAGGACAATCCTCTCCCTTGCCCCGCTGGTGATGCTGTGCCTGATGCACCCCAGGCCAGGGTTGGCCCTCCTGGCTGCCAGGGCACTGCTGGCTCGTGTTCAACTTGCCATGGACCAGGACCCCCAGGTCCCTTTCCATGGCACTGCTGTCCAGCATCTCATTCCCCAGCCTGTCCTTACATCCAGGGTTGTCCTGTCCTGGGTACAGAATCCGGCACTTTCCCTTGTTGAACTTCCTGTGGTTGGTGATTTCCCAGCCCTCTGATTTGTGAAGGTCTCTCTGCCTTCAAGGGATGCAGCAGCTCCTTCTATCATGTACAAACTCTTGTTTGAAGCTGCTCTGCAGTCTACTGCTATCCCACCCAACCCCTCCTCAACTAATTGTTCACACAGGCAACCAAACTCCTCCATAGGTTTTATATAGGAGAGCACACATTAACTTATGCACATTGCTGTGCAAACCACCAGAGTACCTGCTTTGATCTACAGCAAACAAAACCCATGCAAATAGCTGATCAAAATCATCAACCTCTGCTTTTGACCCTGTGCTCCCCTCACTCTAAGTAGTATTTTCAGAAATTTCTCCAAGTTTTTCTGATCACTGCCACAGAAAATAGGATGAAAATGCTCACATTTTAGTTTTATGCAGTGCCAGTGTGTGGTGGCTTGGCTTCAGAGACATCAAGTATGGAAACTAGATGGGACATCTAGTCCCTTGGTCTGGATGCATCATACCTTTCTCATTCTAGCTTTGCTGTAGAAATTGGTTCAGATGATTGAGATTTCAGGTGAGCTTAGCATTTGTCAGAAGAATCAACATTTCACTTGGGTGAACGGACAGTTGCCCCCTTCAGCAAGATACCTTTGGATCAGGACCATATTTCCGAGAGACTAATCTCCCAGTACCCAGTGAAATTGAAGTGAGTCAAACGTTGTCTTGTAAAAGAAACACATTTGTCACTTGGATGTATTTTCAATATGTAATGTTAATCTTTCTCATTGTTCACATGAGAACTCTTTAGTAAATTACTGCTAATTAAAATAATTTTCTAGACAAAGAAGATTTTTACATTTCTCTTGCTCAGGTGAGACTCAGAAATGACACAAAATGAAACCTGAATCACAGAAGGAAGGAAAACAGCCTGTTGGAAAAAGCAGCCCTGAGAAAAGTCAGGATGAGCAGAGGCTGAAGCAACCAAACCCTCAAACTGACATTCACAGAGGAGCTTTGCAGCATCCCCACAGAGCTACAGAGGAAGATCCCATTCATCTTTGGATGGAAATTTTCCCCATGTGACCACAAACTTAAAACCCATGGAAATGTTGCACACGATGCCCCAGACCTTGATTAATGGATTTCCCAGGAGAAAGACTGGGGAAAGCATCCAGCCCTTTTTCTGGGTTTTTGACCAGCTAAAGGACCTACTGTGTTTTTTGCAAGACTGAAAACTGTATTCTTTTTTTTTTTTGCACCGGCGAATGTTCTTCTCATTGCTAGCTGGCCACAGCCCTTCTAGAGCTTGCTAGTTCCAGCACACCTGGATTTCTGATGAGGAGTTGTATGCAAATATTAAAATCAAAATACAGGCTTTTGCTGCCCTCCTGTATGTTTGCTGAAAAGCCCTCAGAAAGCACATTGAATACTGATTTTTTTTTCCATCAGTGCTTGCAGCACTTTCTTGACATGAAAGTGATGTGATAAAAAATATTTTCAAGGACACTTGAGTGAAGTGCATCACTCCGTGTCATCTTTCCGGTAGAAATTCCCCAAACGGAATAATTTAAGATTTTTTTTGCATAGCTTGATGACTGTCAGAAGTCTCTCTACATCAGCTTTGCAGAAGGCTGTGGATATTTTCACAAAATACATAAAATAGGCCAGATGATATTCAGATCACACAAACCTCTAGAAGAATAAATGCTTGTTTTGTGGGGTGTTTTGCCACTAAATAACAAAGAAGCACTAAAAAGAAATGTAATGCAGAGGATCACCAACCTGACAAAAAAAAGCAGGAAGGATCACTAAAGTGACATTCAGAAAACATATTCTGACTGACTAAAGACTACAGAACATCTGCTGCAGCATCTGAATTTGCATACCACAAATTAAAACAAATAAAATATCTCTGAACTGTCATCTGCTCTCTGTTATTAGAGCACAGCCTTGCCACTTCCTGTGTTCTTTGGGTAGGATGTCCTGACTTCCTGACGTGGTTTTTGCCAGGAGGACAAAGTTTTAGCTGGCACAAGCTACCCCGAGGTCCTCAGCACAGGCACTGCCGATGATTTGCTGACATTTGATGGGCACAAGCTGCAGATTCCCCCCACAGCAATGTTTTTGAACAGCATTGGGGATGTATGAGAGCAGGAACATGGATCTAAGGAATGGCAAATTCCCAACAGGATCTTCTTGTCACCTCCCAGCAGCCTAGGCCCGGCATCAATCCATTTTCTCTGCAGCTACACCGAAGCACAGTTTTATTGGTAATGCCCTCATTGGCTTGTCTGTTGTACTGAGCTGTTGCCTGTGGTGCCTGGCTGCTGTATCCTGTTTTGGCAGAGGGGCTGTTGCATCCCGAGCCCTGCAGAGGCTTTTTGTGGAGCCTCTTGCCTTACTGAAGGCCAGAAGGAGTAAATGCTATTCATTGACTTGTCACATGTGGAGAGCCAGTTTTCAGCCAAATTCAGAGCCAGGTGTGCAAACACCTCTGCAGAGGCAGCTAACAGCCCAAAGGGGCTAGTCTAAGCAGATCATCCAGACAATGCATTAGGGGCAGCAAAGTTTTAGGAGAGTTTATCTCCATTCTGTAGCTTAGGAGTTTATGTAACATCCTGCAGAGAACACAGGAAACATTAGGCATGGCTTGGATTTGAATTTATGTTGCTTGAACCCGGCTCTGACTTCAGCACAAGAAGGCCACCTATAAATCTGAAATGATAATGAGCACAGAAATAAAACCAGCCCAGCCTGTTTTTGCCCAGTGCTGTTGCACGCCTCAGCACACCTCTGAGTGCCAACATTGGGTGCTGGGTGGCACTGTGACAGGAGAGTGACAGCAAAGCAATAAATCTCTTCAGACACAAGTTACCATTCATGGTCATAAAATCAGAAGAGTAGAGCATAAAATAAAGAGCTCTAATTTATGATGGATGTATCTCAAGCAGAGCTTTCTGCTGCCTGCAAATCAAAGCATATGGATACTTTAAACAAAAAGCCCAGCTGGATGTGGGAAGATTCCATTTAACATAACCACAGGGCTCTATTTTTGGAGAATTTGCTGGGTGTGTGATTTGGCCCCTGTTGCTTGCCAGGCATGGAGCATCTACCTGGTCAGTGATTGTGGTGACATAAACCCCTGCCTTGTCAAAGTTGCCTCTGCTGTGGAAGATCCTCATCACTGGCACAGGACAGCCTGCAAAGGCTGGACCCAGCCTGGCTCTGACAAGTTGCCAGTGTGTGTGCTGAATGACCCCCATCATCCAAGGAGCATTCAGATTAGGGGTTTGAGGACCTCATGTCTCTGAGCTGCTCAGCCATTGAGGCACCAGCCTGACAGGGACATTGGCTCTGAGCCATCTTTGTGGTGTTGAGATGCTCAGCTGCTGTATCAGCCACAGCCAGCAAGAGTGGCCCGTATGGCTTTACCTGTCTTGCTTCTACATGCAGAAAGCCCAGAGGCCCAGAGCCTCCTACATCAAAGTTTTGTTGCTGTTTCTTCTCCAGTACTTCCAGGGTTGGCAGTGCAGAGCCATTTACACCAGGCTTCTGTTGATCCTGGAGGATGAAGGCTCTCCTAGGGACATGTGCAGTCACCAGGTGACCTTTCCTGGGTTTGTGAGCTACAACCCTGCCAATTGCCTTTCCTGCATGCCAGGCTGTACCAGGCTCTTTGTAGTAAGATGGGATTTTACTTTAGGCTGTTCCTAACTGATGCAATAAGCAATATTATTGAAACTGATATTCAATATTATTGAAATCACCCACCTTCATTGGGTGATTTTTATGCCCAGAATTAATAAGAAATTACGGTTTTATGGCTTGAGCAACATCTTTCAATATGTGTCTTGAATAGAACTCACTAACACAGTTTGCACAGCAGCTGGTACCGAGTCTGTTGCTAGCCCAACCTCCAGCCAACTAAAGTCTCTCTCTCACCACAGTACCACAGTTTAGGTTTGGCATCTGAATAGCAATGATTTGGTGCTATAGTTTTTAAGCGTGGCTAGATTTAATGTGTTGGGTTTTCCTCTCTCTCTTATATTCTGAAATCCATGAATCCATGGAGGACTCCTGACTGGCTTTTGGCAGAGTGCTAATTTCACCCTTGTGATTCCACCCTCATTTTTTTCCCTCCCTCTCACTGATAGAGGAGGGTTGTTTTTTTTTTTTTTCGTTTGTTTTTTTTTTTTTTTTTTTGTTTGTTTTTTTTTTCCTTCCATTGTCCTACTGCTCTTGCCCAACCAGGGAAGTTCAGGAATGACTTCAAGGAAAATCAGAAAGGCCTTGGGTGGCTTTTCTTCATTAGTTCTGGCTCCAACTGTGGCAAAAGAGGCACAGAGCCGAGCTGCCATCTGGAGCTCCTGCTGCCCAGCCAGGAGCTGCCTCTCCCAGGCTCTGTCTGCAGGGCCCATGGCACTGATGCAGCAGTGAGGCTGAGACAGAGCTGAACTAGATTTGCCTCTTTATTCATGCAATGACATGTTTAGCCAGAATGAGGACCCATTGCTCAGCTGTGGGAGCCCAGCCCTCATTTATTCTTTCTTGCAATGAGGATGAGGTATGCCAGTGCCTGGACTGAGGGCTTGGGCCGGGCACAGTGCTGTTCTGCACAAGTTAAGGGCACTGAGGTAGGTCACAAGTTGTGTCTTTGTGGGGCACCAGGGCTTTAAAGATTCATTGTTTTTCTCTTGTAGCATATTCGATATCTCTGTATCTGATAGCTGCATTCAGTTAGCCTAAAATGTCTCTTGAACAGGGGTAGGATCTGTCAGTTTAATCAATAAAAGGACTAAAAATGGAATTTTTGAAGCAGCTGGAGATCGTACAGCACATCATCAGCTTTGCTCCAACACTGCCTGTGTTAGTACTGTTCTTTCCTTGGTAGTGACAGTGAGCCCACATTGACTGGTAGCTGGCTCTCCAGTTCTCAGAGGCCATGGATCATCAATGACATCAGAGACTTTTCTAAAATTGGTTCCAACTATTAAAGGAAGGGCCATGGCAGAAAGAGGAATGAAAAAGTGACAAGCTGGTGACATATTCATTCAGTTCCTCTTTCTCTACAAATGAAGAAGCATGTAACTGAACTTAGAAGAGACTGCTGAAAAAAGTCATGTGGAGACCATCAATAATGAATCATGCAAGGAGATGAGCATCCAGCAACAAAATTTATGAAGAACTAATGTCTCCTGTTATTACTAGATTATCTCCAATCTCAACTGTTTCTGGGTTGTGTTCTAGTGATGACCCCTACTCAAAGAGTTTGCAATCCAAGTGGGAAAATCAGATAAGGAGTTGAGAGATGTCCAAATCTCCTTTTACTTGCTCTGCCTGTACCCTGTCTCTGATGTTGGCAGGGTGAGCAGAGCTCCTGGAACCTGGCTCTGGGTGGAGACTAACAAGCTGGGTGTCCTGGCACTGTCCTGTGCTACCACACTGCTCTGGGTGCCATGCAGCTCATGCCCAGCTGCTAGGAATGGAGAACACGGCCTGAAAAATGGGTGCTGGTATCCCTGGGGAAGCAGATCCACAGTATCAAATTCCCATTGACTTTGGCTCAATGAGTCCAGTAGCTGCTCCCCAGGCTGTCAGGCACTTGGAGAACCATGAGAGATATTTTATTCCTGCTCAATGACTTGCAAACACTTGAGCTCTCCCACAAATGCCACTTGTGCTGCAGAGAGGCAAAATATTGCAGGCAGCATTTTGCAGAAATTATGTTTCCCTATTAAATGAAAACCACTACTGTCTCCTCGCCTGTTACTTGCCTCTGACATGCAGCACATATTGCTTGAGCTGCTCAGGGTTTAGAGTTAGGAGCTCCTGCTGTGAGCCCCATCCGTCCCCTCCTTCCCACTGCCAGCCACTCACTCTCTCTTCTCAAGCACTCCTGCCTGCTGCCTCCTTCTCAGCTGTTACTTAACGACCAGCCAGATGAGTTGCCCAAGGAAACTGAATAAATGTTAACACTACAATATTTTCTAGCCCTTAGGGGCTCTGATCCTGCAGTTTTCATTGACACAGCGGCAGCAGAAGTAGTCGTGAATTTGGGGGCTGTGGAAAGGAGCCCACCCGTGGGAGGGAGCCCAGTGGGTGCCATGCCCTGCTTTCATTGCAGTGCAGAGGGACACAAAGGCACGGAGCAGCTGTGGGGTGCTGCAAGTCAGCCCCTCAAAGAGAGAGCTCAAATGAGCTATTTCAAAGGTGGGTCAGGCTGTGCAGTGTGCTGTGGTCAAGTGCTGGAAGATGAAGTAGTAACAGAGGGTTATAAAGCAAGGCTATAGGGTATATTATAGTATAGGGTGCATATTTGTAAGAGTACAAAGTAGAAAGGGTAAAGAGGTTGCGAGGAAGCAGCAGGGAAGAGCTCAGCCCATGCATGTGAAAGGGGGAAGTGCTTGCATACTCACTCTTGTTCCTTTTTGTCACATCATTTATTCATCACAAAGTGCTCTTTAGCATCTGTCTTTTTGGGTTGGGGGAATTATGACACAGCATCTTCAAAGCATTTCAGTAATGCTCATTTCCACCTGAAAGGCAACAAGGAATTATAGGTGGGTGCAGTACTGCACACCAAGTATAGTTCTCCACTTGGGTGGGGAAAGGCCCTTCTTCATGCTTTGCCCTTCTGTTTCCCTGCAGGGATCCCTCAGAGCATCATTTCACCCATGTCCCAGAGGTGCATCCCCCACTGACCCCTGCCTGCACCAC
This sequence comes from Peucedramus taeniatus, assembly GCA_013400575.1. Taxonomy (NCBI): domain Eukaryota; kingdom Metazoa; phylum Chordata; class Aves; order Passeriformes; family Fringillidae; genus Peucedramus; species Peucedramus taeniatus. The sequence continues at coordinate 142,530 of WBNO01030434.1, forward strand.
GTGCCTGCAGAACAGCCTGCTGCCCACATGGCCAGGACTATGTGTCAGCTTGGGCAGCCAGGCTTGGCTCCAGCACTGACACATGGATTTGCAGCTCCATGTCTGTGCCCCGGGATGGTGACCCTATGCAAAGGACATCCAGCATGACTGGCAGAGTCTCTATTCCATCCTCCACCATGGTTGTCATTCCTTCCTTTGCACAAACTCACACACAGGCGATGCATCTCCCTGCCTGACGTCTGATTTATTGACTCATAACTCCAACAAGCAGCTGGTCCTTTTCCAGTCTGCATCTCGGTCCCATCTGACACAGGGTGCTGGTCTCTGTAGCACCGTGTGCCCTCTCCTTCTCCCTGACTTCACATGGCTTCAAGGAGACAAACACCTTCTTGTCCCCCTCCAGGAAAGCTGTGGCCTAACTGACAGATGGGCCAACACCTCATGTGTGAATGTCTTCCTTCAATTTCCCTGGTTCTGAGATGGCACCATCATACTTCATCACCAGCAGCCAAATCCTGCACCAGCACGGGCTTTCTTTTTGACTCTGAGAAGCAACTTCATGGTACAAATATTGTGCACCCCTGCAAAAACTTCCAGCATGTTATCCTAATCCTCAGCAAAATAGACCAGATTTGGGAATAAAGACCAAGATGTCACGGACCCAGAGGCCAGGATAGAATCATAGGCAAGTTTGAGTTGGAAGGGACCTCTAAAGGAAACCTAGTCTAACCCCCTTGCAATGAGAATGGCCCCACATCCCCATATTGCACAGGAGTGCATAAACTGTGACACCAGGATTTGCCAATGGTCTCGTTTCTTGTTTCTTCAGTAGTGACCTATTTATGAAGCCACAGAACACACCAAAAAAAGCCTCCAAAACAAATCCACACTGGAATTCACTGGGGAAAGTAGAACATGTCTGTATGACACATGGATACATTTCTTCCTGATCCCATCTGGCTATTATGTTATGGAGAGAAAAACACATCAACACATCACATAATTATAAGACTATGAAGGAATTTGGGAAAATAACTCTATAAAATACTTTATAGAACTAGAAAGTGTATTTCTTGGCTGAAATGTTAATCAGTAAAACTTACAGATTGGTATTAATTACAAGAAATTGCCTAATCTTTGTGCAAGTTTTTATCTAAGTATTAAGCTTTATGTTTCACCATCTAAGTACTTGTGTGGCTTTTCTGCCCTCGGTGGATTCGAATCACTGTCAACAACAGGGAAGGAAAGCAAGAAGATGAAAGAACATCTGGTGTGGAGTTCTCCTGTTAAAAAATGAAAAAAGACATTAAAAATGCACTATAAAATTTTGCAAAACAGTTTTCACAGAACTGACTGGTTTCCCTCTAATTTGTGGAACCTTATTAAGCTTCCAGCTTAATAAGGTTCCACAAACTGCTGGCATGGTGTGGACCCATAATGGGGTCAAAAGCCATCCAATTCAGTGAAATATTTTCCCCCTGGACTGAAAAAAGCTTTACATTCAATTTCAAGTCCCATCATGAACTCGCATGTACATCCTCCTAGCCTGTGTGCTGACCTCTGTAATGTGAAATGGGGTGAAGCTGACAGGAGTGGACGAATCCCTGTCCTTCTCCTGCCCAGTCCATGTGCTTTCCCCAGAGAGGCTGGCTGTGGCACAGGGGCTCCTGACACCTTCTGCAAACACATCTCATTGCCTTGTCATCCTGCAGGCCAGCCACCAGCCGTCAGCTAACCAGAGAGGCTCCCCTCTCTGAGATCACACCTGCCAACTCTGCTCCCAGAGTCAGGAGACAAATAAAAAATGCAGCAACAGCAAATAACTTTCACAATCTACAGAGGTGGCAGATATGTCAAAAGCATTTTGATATTGAACTCTCACTTAAAATCAATGATCCAAATGGGATTCAGCCTATTCTTTATTAAGGGCTAAGGGCAAACTTAGTATTTTGGAATTCATTCACATATGAGTTGGATGGACTTTATGAGTAATTGCTCTACGTAGAACTTTCCTGTGTCGCACATTATTAAAATCCTGCAACTGAAGGAGCAAAGATGAATGGGGCTTGCTCACCCATCCCTGCCCAGCACTGCACCAGTGTGGGTGACCTCCTGACCTTCACACTTTTACCCACACAAAGTTCCCAGTCCCCTGTCCGGGCCTCTCTTGGATGAAATCCCCTAGTTTTTTTCCTTATCCTTTTTGCACTTAATTACTGATATGAAAGGAGAGAGGTAATCCTCCCCTTCATCCAGATTTCACTCCCAGAGGGGGGCTGAGGAAAGGTCAGAAGGAGGCCAGGAGCATTCGAAGTACAGGTGGTGTTTTTCCCTGACTCCTGCTTTGAAGAAAGCCTTCAGCCCCAGAGATAAGCATGCAGACCTGCCTGTTGAAAAGAGGAACTCGTCAGAAGGCATTTCTCCTTGCAAACATGGCCCAGTCCTGGGGTGACCTGCCCTGCCTCCTGCTTTTCCTGCTGCTTGCACAGGACACTGCTGTGTCAGCATCCTGCAAAGAGGTCATGTGACACACAGCCTTCATCTACAAGTTTTTGTTTGTGCAATCAGCAAGGTGCCAGGGCTGGGAAATCAGTCATGGGAGCTGTGTATTCCATGTAATTGGGCTGCCATGCTACAGCCCAGCAAAGCCACAGTGCTGCTCCCAGCTGCTGGGTAAGTTGTTGGCAGGGGACCACACGTGGTGAGTGAAGTGTTTTGGAAATTCTTTAGGGAACACAGTGGTGGTGTCACTTCTGCATTGCAGATTCCAGGTGTCAATATGAAAAATTAGTCTAGAAAATAGTCAGGAAAAGCCTTGAGCTTTAAAAGCACCACACACACCATGCAGAATATAAAATAAATGCCAGCCCAAGAAGAGAGTTCCACTGGTGAAAAGTCATGCCCAACATTGAACAGATCAACCAAAATGCTGAAGGAATAAGCACTGTTCCAGTTAATTAAGCCACACGGGTCCTTCATTTTTCTGGTGTGAGTGGGTACAACTGTTTGGAAAACGTGACATCACACCATTATGCTCCAGGATTGCATGCTTCTTTCAAGATGGAATATTCAAGCATGGACCATGTCAGACATGGCCACTAAAAAATGCCGCAGCGCTGGTCAAAAATCAAGTGTTAAACAGTTGTAAGGGAAATTGTGCAGCTGGTGAGCCCTTCCCACACACGTGTTTTCAAGGAGATAAAAATAGTGTTGATTGAATAATAAAATAGAGTCTATATTGACTTTCTGGAGCTTTTTGAGTTTCTGGTGGACAAGCAATATCCTAAGCCCATTGCACAAGCCCTCACAAGGCTGTGGATGTTTTGCAATGCAGCAGTGCAGTCCTCAAGGTGGTGGAGCAGCGAGGGTGGAGGGGGGAACAAGGAGCTCGGTTCCCTTGCGACACCAGGGAAAGGTGCAGTGATGAAGGTGCCTCTCCCTCCTTGGTGCCTCAGTGATCAAGCCACTGCTGAGTCACATCTGCCACTCCAGGTGCCCTGTATGTGCTCACCTCTTCTCAAATGACCCTCAAAAAGAATCAAAATGCATTAAAAATCCCAAGGCCAAGCAGCAGCCTGTGAGCAGCACTTGCTCAGAGGAGAGGTAAAAGCTCCTGAGTTGGAGCCCATATCCTTTTGCCAGAACATAGGTGTGGTTTGCCCAGAAACACCTCTTCTCCCTACCTGGGTTCTTGTGCACACACATTGAGTCTTAGAAATGTAACAGTAATTTTGTTCATCTGAGACCCCTACAAAATATATCTGTTTCTTTCCTTAGACTTCTAAATTCCTTAAGGAAACTAAAGGAATTAAATTAAAGTAAATAAAAAACTTCAGATTTGACCTTTTAAACAGCTTTTCCTTTGAATGAACACTGATGTCTTTGAAAAAATTCCTATATAGCAAAGAAAGTTTTTCCCAATAGCCATAACTGGGTCTGGGAGGATCCTCCTTGGCCTTACAGTGCTAACATTGTGACAATTATTTTGCAAGGTTGTGTCCCATCATACAGAATTATATTTCTGGTATTGTAGCCCAACAGATCTATCTCTATCCATGGGCAGTGTTTAAGGACATAGTTTTTTGGGGGATTTATTTTCTTTCCCAGCAATCACTGGTTACTGAACCATTTTGGTAGTGTTCCCTCAAGATGACAAAGGGAGGCACCTTTACAGTCTTGTGATGGAGAAATGGTACAGTTCCTCTGAATGAATGCTCACATCTCCTTTGGGCTGAGATTAATCATGCCCTAGAAACATCTGCAGTCCCTCTGATGACTTGCACCCTGGCATCCTATACCTGTGTAGTCACTTCAGCACAAAGTGAGTTTTATCCACTTCCACTGCTCATGGATTTTCTTTCTGCTCCAATGACCTTAATTTTGGCACTCCACCTGCCTCTGTGGTACATGAAGATATTGAAGATACCTTTTGATTTCAGGTTGGTCCTGCCTGTTTTGGGAATTCTCATGGCTTGGAGACTGTGTGTGCATATCATTTAGGGCTGTCATCTTTGAGCTCTGTTTCTAGGTTTGCCACAGTGCTGAGGGCTCTGCACCACCTGCAGTGCTGGCACAGCTGCTTCAGACACCACAAGCCTGAGCCAGGAACTTGTTTGGCAAATTCTACTCAGAAGCCCAGGGGCTTATTCTGGGCTGTCCCTGTGTCTGTGGGAGCATTTTGTCCCAACCCTCCTCATCCCCAGTTAGACCTTCAGTACAGTTTCATGTTTTCTGGGGTGCTTCAGCACTGACATGCCTTTTATGAAGCCCTTCCAGCTGAAGGAGGTGAAAGGCACAGTCTGCAATTTGTGCTGGGGAATTGTGTCCTTTTGGCGTGTTCCTTCATTCTCTGCTGTTTCTGTGCACTTGCAGAGAGGTGAAGCTGGGGTCCCACAATTTGCTGGAAGCATTTCTGCCCTTCCAGGTAGTCTCTGCCTGCAGGTGGCTGTCACAGAGATGCACATGTTGCATCTTGTGCAGCAGGCCACCATGTATTTACTGTCACTTCATTGAAAAAAATGACAAAATAGTATCTGGAAGGGCACTGGAGGCAGAATCTGTTCATGATGGCTAGAGGTACTTATTTTGCCATCCACCAGGTTTTCCTACACTAAAGAGATGCAGAGCTAAAAATAAGCACATGGCCCATTAATGCTGAAGTACCTTGAAGCAATTGCCTGGGGAAAAAAGAGAGGAGAAATTGGTAGAGTCTGAAAAAATAATTAACAGTGAACAGAGGCTGAAAAAAAACCCATGGATGAGGTGGGAATTACAGTGAAAGTCTTTTCCCAGGGGAACTCTGCTCTTTGCATGCAGAAACTCACTTGCACCTCCCATGCATGGGCTTGCAGCAAGACTGTTTTCTTTGCAGCCAAGGGTTTTCTGGAGAAAGAGTTCTTCTTTGCCTTTTGGATTTGACAGTGGATACATGCCTGCATTTTTACTGCCAGACTGGCTTTCTGTGTCCTTAGCCTGACCACACACCTGTGACAGAAGGAAACTGGTGCTGTTCATTGCATGGAGAGGGAGCAGCAGGAGGGAGGGCCCCGACTCCTCAAGGGCACAGAGGAAACCTGTGGGTGTCTGGGAACCTAAAGCATGAGTCTGTGTTGGGCTTATTGACAAACCCTGCAGAAACCAAACATATTTTGAAAAACAGGCCTTTTTTCTTTTCTGTATAAAATGTGGGTGGAATTTTTTTTGGATCAGCTGTGTTTCTTATGGAGTCAAGCAGGGCTCTGAATCACACGGCTGTGGTGGTTCTTTGCATCTGGACTTGGACTCAGCTGTTGAGCAATTCCTCTTATGCCAGCTTTGGCCCCTGCCCTGCCCTCATCCCAGTAAGGTGCTGGGGGTGCCTCCACCTTCCTCCACACACACCCACCCCATGGAGCTATTCTCAGCTCCCACTGCTCTAACATTCAGCTCTGCCCACTGTCCCTTTGGAAGGAGCATGGCCCAGGCTGGAGAAGAAGCTGGGGACAACTGATGCAGTTGATAGCTGTGCAAACACAGAGAGATGCATTGCTTGGGCACTGCATCCCTCCAGTGCACAAGGAGGAGGCATGAGATGCAATCCTTAATCCCTCAGGCTCTCTGTGCCATCTACAAACCAACATGGCTATCAATGCCTAATGATCTCACCTGCAGATATTGAGTGGAATTTGCAAAGGGCTCCCAGGTGCCTGCCTGGAAGGCCCTGCAGAAGTGTGAGAGGTGTGTTGCTCTGCACCCAGTGCCCACACAGCCCTGAGACAGGGAGGGGAGCAAGGCTGTACTTGGATCCATAACACTTCATCCAACAAAGACAAAAATGCTAAGGAGAAACATGCGGTTCAAATGTAAAAAATAGCTTTTTGTAAAAGTGTAACAATTTCCTTTTTTTTTTTAAATAAATGAAAGTTTAATTACATCTGAGTAACTCAAGGCAATTTTCAAGAAGCTGGGGAGTTTTTGTTCAGAGTTTTTGTAGTGTTCAAGATTCAGCATCTCACTCTTTTAAATTTACCTGGTTTCCACTGAAAAAATAATTTAAGGCTACAACCATTTGATTAAATGGTGCTCTGGAGAGCTTACCTGCAACCAGTCCTGAATGAGGTGTCTTGTAAGGTTAAATTTTCCACAAATCCCACAGTAATTATCATTCGTCCAACAACTGAAGTGCCTGCAACAGAATACAGCAAATAGAAAAGCCTACACTTCATGCTGTTAGAAGAATTTTTAAAATGTAACTAATTTTTCTAATTGGCTTCTCTCTCCGGAGAACAGGGAAAGAAACACCACTAGGACCACTGCTGCTTCCCCAGGATTACACAATCTTTGCTTTTGTACCAGCCATAGCATCTGGGGAATGTTTTTAAAACCTGTTAAATAGATAGTGACCTTTTCTTTCTTGCAGCTTGATGGGTATTCTCCAAAAAAGAAACTCAATTTGATTTCTTGACATTTCTTCTGCTGTATGCCCAGGTTACCCAAAGGCCATATCTATATGGCAGAGAAAGAAGGAAGAAAACAAACCACCTTCTCAGGGCTCTGAGGCTTTGCATTAACCCAGCTTGGAAGGACAATGGCCTCTCTCCTGCACTCTGCAACACCTAACAGTGCTTCCCATCTTTGGTTTCTGAAATTAAATTCCTTAAGATTTTTGGCTTTGCTTTGGCCTAGTTTTGCTTGCTCTTTCTGACCTTTATTTCACTATGAGTCTTATTTTCACTAACTTGAAACTGGAAGAAAATCAAACCCTATGCCCAGACTGGAATGCAGGAATCCTTGCCTCTGTTTAAGGCTTTCTATTTCTATTCATGTTGCTGGCAGTGATTATTCGCTAAGGATAAAAAGACTAGAGCTTTTACATAAATGTAAATACTGATTTCTTAGACTATAACACCCCCTTCATTTAATACAGGTTCAAAAGACATTTTACCCAGAGGAAACTACCCAATAACAGTAGTGTCCAGGTCTCTTGTTCTTTCTTGAAAGCAGCTGTTCTAGGATGCTTTTAGGGAGAGGATACAGCTCAGGAGGGAATTCCAGTTCAGTATCGCCAGTCCTCTGCTTCTTAATAGTAACTGGTGCTTTATACTCTCTCTTCTGTATTTTTCCTTTTTATTTCAAAGCAGGTGTATGTAGGTAGACATGGAATCCCAACAGGACTTCCACTCTTTTCCATTCATTCTCCACCCCAAATCCCAAACTGTCAAAAAGTTGCCTTTAGCAACATTTACTCAGCCATGGCAAGGACAGCTAGATGGAAATAACACTGAGGCAGATGCCAGGGAAACCCAGCCAAAATCCAGCTCTCCTAACCACATGGCTGGGCTCAGGACAGGCAGGAAGCAGATGTACTGCCTGCCAGTGGAAATGGGGCTGCAGGTGGGCTCATGAGCCTGAGCATAGCACTGAGAACAACATCACCACCACCACTCTGTAGGAATATCTCTAGCACAGACAGGTGCAGCTGCACCAGAGCAGCACCACCAGCTGTACCATCACTCAGCAGTATTATCAGGCAGGCAGCATGGCAAACTGCATGAGGGCTCTCTTGTTTTCCACACCCCACAACATGAATTAGTCACATTTTTCTGGGTCTTCTGCAGGTAATCTTAAAAATATTTTCGCAGCCAATACTTGTTAAATTATGCATGGTGTTTACTTTCACTCCTCTGCAGTTCTGCCATCTTTCATGAATATGAAAAGGAGAGCTCTAGAGAGCTGTCTTTCTTTTGATGGCAAAATTTTCCAGGGTGTTCAGTCTGGTTATACAGTTCTGTACTTGTGCTGATGCTGATGTTTACTTGAGCAGGATTTCTTCAGTGAGTGGGAATCACCTGCAGGGATACAGGATAGGTCCGCACTGCCTGGAGCTCACTGTGGATGCCTGAACCACCTTGAAGCACCTCAAACAACGTAACAGAGCCCAACAAAATTAATGTTGAAGCCTCAAAATAATAGCAAGGCTTAGATGTAATGAGTAATGGCTGTCTGCTAGGGAACAGAGCTGGTGTTTCAGCAATGGTGAAGGAAGAGGCACAATTACAGTCAGAAATATGAAACCTGTAATATACATTCTTTTCTTCTGTTTTCCAAGAAAAACTGCCTGTGGCTTTCTCTTGGAAACTCTGGTACATCTTCAGGCCCTGGTCCTCAATATACAGGCTCCATGTTCCCAAATGTACTTGTTCTGGGAAATGTGGGAAAGTGAATTTCTCATCTCTGGAAGTGTTCAAGGTCAGGTTGGATGGGGCTTTGAGTAACCTGGTCTAGTGGAAGGTGTCCCTGCTCAGGGCAGAGGATTTGAAATGAGATGCCTTTTAAGGGCCTTTTCAACCCAAACCATTTGATGATTCCAGGATTGTATGATTCTATGAACAAACAGATAACATCAGCCCAGGAATGTACACAGGCATCGTACTGCTTTGCAAAACAAGCCTTCAATAACTTATGGGGCATGACTGAAACAGCAACTGAATTTTCTGCTGCTAGTGTAAAACCATGATAGCAGATGTTAAAATCCTGCTTTTTCTCAGTTGTTGTCATACTGAAATTAAGAATGTGTCAGTCAAAATGAGGTCCAAAATCTGCAGCTGGGATTCTCACAAACACTCAGAGCCAGCTTACTTAAATTAGATCAGGGCTAGAAATCCCTAATTGTCATATATTTTCTGAAAAAAAAATCCAGCTTTCTAAAAGCAAGTGCACAAACTCCACAGTAATTAAAACCCTTGTTATTTTTTTAAGGAACTCTTTGAAAGAAGCTTCCAGCAAAAATACTTATTCTTAAACAAGTGAGTATTTAAATTCATACTTGCAGTTCAAAATTCAAACACAGAGTTCACCCCTCAAACTACTTAGAGATCCTGAACAAAAATAAAACTAAGTAAATAACACCCTCCCGAAAAGTAAATAAAATAGTAATGTACAGAGAGGAATCTGTCTGTTTAGCAAAACTTTCCCACAGTCAGCTGGGCTGCCTGGGCTCAGCTGAGCCTGCTGATGGCAGGCAGGGGGGGAGCCCTCGGAGCAGATGCAGAGAGAAACAGGCACTTCCAGGACAAGATATGCCTTATCCCAGAGCAGCTGTCTAAAATAGATCAGACACATTGCAGCTCCTAAAATACCTGCTCCTTTTCAACTTTGGAGCAAGCCTGGCTGGCAGGCTCTGACGAAGGAGTGTGGATGATGTTAGGGGTTGTCCTGAAAGGCCGGTGGGGCAGATTCCAGCCAGGAACAAGATGGCCCTTCACATCCAATCCACTCTCGTGGTGCGTGGCTGTACCAGAAGCAGGACAAACTCCATGCCAAAGGCAGGGGAGAGTTTGCTGCGCTATTTTATGTTTGGTCTCCATGTATTGATAATCTCTAACATTTATGATATTAATAATTCATAGTATCAAACTGTTATAGTGCTTTAAGTTAGCCACTGACTCATATTTCTCTGCCTCTGGAAATCCATCCCCAGGGACCATTTGAGGTCAGCACACAGTCTCCCTGAGCTTGGCTGCTGTACCCAAGTGCTTCTCCTCCTCTGCAGTTTCCAGCTGATATGCTCTGAGTTTACCATTTTATTGGTCCCCTGATACCTGGTCCTCCACCTTGCTCTGCTAGATATAATTTGATTCCTGATACTCCAGCCCTCTGGGTCATCTGATTACCACCCCACCATCTGTCCCTGGACCAAGAAAACCTCATAAGTTTGTGTCAACATCAAGTTTAATTGGCACCTTCACATACTGAGGTGATAACTGAAGGGCTGACCCCAGAACATATTTTAAAGAAGCTGTTGGATTCTTTTTCCCAAACTGTAGCTTAAAAGTATTCTAGTCCTAAGACAGTCCATGGCAAATTATGCCTTGTCATACTAAAAGAATAATTTTTGAACTGTTCTTTTTAAAAGCAAATTCCATATAAATGACCTCAGTATTATGTAGGATTATACCAGTAAAATTCTGTATTTGTTGTATGTATTAATGCATCAAACAGGTATTTTCCTGTAGAAATCTTTCAGTATTGCAGTATGACACAAAAGTATTGTAGTACCGATTACTAATATCTTGCCAACCATCTCAGTATATTGAGATCATAATTATTTACCATTCAGCCTCCATAGCAACACTGAATGTAAATACATTTCCTAATATTCTTATAAATGGAGATTAAGGCTTTGCACATTCCAGCTGCGAACATGCCAGGAGAAGAAACAGGGACTCCATCTGCTATTGTGTTTGTTCAGTTGTCTGAAAAAAATCAAACACCAATTTAAAGTAATATTGCATTAAAGGAAAGGGATTTTATTCCTTGAAAAAAATCAAGGTTTTGGTCAGCTTCTGATACTCTCCTCGTCCATTTAGAGCTCCTGCTGGGCAGGATAACAGCATCGATTTCTCTGGTTTTGCTGCAATTGCTGCTTTGTCCAAGCATATTAGTTGTCAGGATCAGTGTGGTACTGTCAGATTTCTGTCCGGGGTGTCCCCTGCAATGCCACACCTACCCTGCAGAGCCAGGCACTGCCAGTGCTCACCCTCAGCTGCTCACAGCAGCAAAGGCAGCCCCACAGAAATGCTGAATTAGCACGGGAGGCGGGAAGTGCTGAGTGCACTGAGAACAAACACTCATCCATCATCCCATAGGTCCAGCGAGGAGCGCCAGGCTCTCTGTTTCCTAGTTTATGTATTCCGCCCTCAGTGTTTAACAAACAGCAGAATCACATTAAGATATTTTATAAACCTTCCCAGCCCACCAGCACTATGTGAATTTTGGCTCCTTTGTGGAGGTGGCAGGAGGCTGTACTTTTAATGAGTTTGCCTGTGACTTCTGTCAGGAGCCGGGAACTTCTTGCAGCAGGGAAACAGAAGAATCCAAAAGAGAAATTAGCTGCCAGCAAGAAAAAAATGGTACTGTTGAACAAAAAGAAAAAAAATGTCGCCTGTTTCTTTTCTCCTTCCCAGCAACTCTGTGCCAGGTTAACCCTTGCAGGCTCAGATGAGACACTCCTGATGCAAAGGGGTATAAAGGAGCTCTCAAGCAGGTTCTTGTTTCTCTCTCCTCCAATCTTTGCATAACAAAGCAAGTGCTTGGTTTGGCAATGTGAGCAGTACCTGTGTACTTCCTAAAAGCAATTAAGAACCCAATTTAAGAACCATCAGACAGGCTCTGCCAATCCCCAGGAGGCAATGATATTTAAGCATGTAAAGGCAAGATAGTTGCTTCCTCGTCACATTCCAGAGATGGAATTAATAGTTCCATCCAATTTGCCTTGACTGACAAAATCAGGAATTAAGCCTAACATATCCGGTCCCAACATTGGGAAATCTGACTTGTCTTGCAGGCACCAGGAGGGTGAGTGCAAGCAGGAGAAGCATGATGTTGTCACACATTAGGCCATTCTCTCTTCTTATTCTCTTCTGTGAATATCATGAGGCAGATTGGGAAGAATGAATACTACAGCCCACAGATTTGCCCTGTCCTTCGGCAAGCTGTGCCCAGAAGCTCCCTGCTTCCCCCTAAGCACTGCTACTAGTGGTGTGTCTGATTCAGAAGCTGCAAGTAAGGGAAAATCTGCAGCCAATGTGCTTACACTTCTGCAGAGAGAACACCTGGAGAGACTGATGCCAATTCAGGTATAGTGGCTCCCATAATCCTTTCTAGGCAAGAAGGATGGTCAAAAGAGCTAACAGGTCTTTTCCATTTGGAGTATCTGTATGCCTGAAAATGGTGCTGAATTGATATCCTAAAATAGTACTTTGGGACATTACTGGGCACATCCAAGCAGGGGAGCAAGGCGCAGATGTGGCACCTTGTCACCACATGCAGTCCCATGCCTGGGAGCCTCCCAGGGAGGTGGCAGTGCCAGCCAGCTGCCTGCAGCCTGCTCAGCACCGTGCCAGGCACAGCTGAGAAGGTCCCAGTTCTGGAACAGAGTCAATGGGAGCTCAGCACTTCCTGGGCCACACTGTGCTCCATGTCACAGGTGTGCCTCTTCTCCTGCCTTGCTCCACTGGCAATGTGATGCTTCTGACCTCCCAGGATTAACACCTTGACAGGTCTTTGTGAAAACCAGATATTACAGCAGTGGGAGCATTAGAATGAATCGCAAGGAAAGGTAATTTCCAGGCCTTGTTATGAGAAAGAAAAAGCTATCAGGAAAAGGGGCAGGAGCATGCTGCTGCTGCTGGGAGCAATAGGACAGCATGACACCATGACCTTGTTAGCACATCACCTTTCCAAAAATAGGACTAAGGCTGGGGTGGGGAAGACTGAGCTCTCCAGTCTTGGGCACCCACAGTTGTTTCTTGACTCGCAGTCCCTTGCAAGCAGAAGAATGTGCTGTCCTTGATTTTCAGCTCCCAGCCCACAGCCTCATGTGCCAATCTGCCTGCCCATGCGATCTCTCAGCTGCAGATGGCCGGGCTCCTCAGTGCCACTCAGCAGCTGGGCTTCTTCCCTGTGCCTGGCCTCTCATGAACTTAACGTGCTACACATTGGGTCTGATGTGGTGAGATCAGCCCACGTGTTCACTGCATGGCCCAACACAGTGGTACCTTCCTGGTGGAAAAGAAGATGGTGACACAGCAGGGAACCAGGAGATTGGGCTGGAGTTAGGCAATAAGCACATCTGGGGTGACCACAGAAAGAGAAGCAGAGCAGCTGCATCACTGTAGCAAGGCCTGGTTGATTTCACTTGCTTAAACACTTCTCAGCATTGACCAGGAAATCACACATAGTTCATATTTGGGGGACAAAAGCATCTTATCAACCTATGATTTTATGCAAACTAATCAATAAATGGTGTTTGAATGGTAGCATTTCTAAATCCCTAAACTGGTAGCATCCCTGCAGTCTGATGTCAGCAGAGCCTTGTACTCAGCCCAAACTCCATCTGTCATCCTGTCTGTAATTTAGTCTAGCTCAAAAGATGAAACATCTTTTCAAAATTCATAACGGTTAGGGAAATGGAAATAGCTACATTTTATTCAGCCTCTTCTAATATTTTTTCTTTGGCTTTCCACCCCCCACCCCATTCTGAGAGCATAATAACCACTAGGAAAAGCTCTTTCAACAAGCATCTCTTGATTCTCTGGTGCTTGGTTAGGACAGACCTGTGCTATTCCTTTCCTTTCACCCTCTTGTGACCAGATGAAGACTATGATTTTGCTGTGGTTTTCTGAAAAAGTAGGATTTCACTTGAGCACTTCTAGCCTTACCCTCTAGACACTTACATGGGAATTATTTCTACAGAACCGTTCTTTGAACAAAAAAGAAAAAAGTCACTCTTCTTATTTAAGAAAGAAAATGACCTTTTATCTACAGTGGAGCAGGGATCCTTCCTTTGATCTTACTCCTGGGAATGTTGCAAAATAATAATAGGATAATCTTATCCATATGCTCACATTTTTGTTAGCAGCCTGGGTGGGGCTCTGCATATTCAGCAGTGTTTTGCAGCCATTAATGAGTCTTGATTTTGCTATACTGGGGGAGAAAATGATGCCTCCCCTCCTCCCACCTGCCAGTACCTGTCATTTTCTAGCTAAGCTCTTTGAACAGTCATTTGCTTGATTCTCTTTCCCCAAAAGCCATCTCTCTCCCACCTGTTGCCTGGTCTCACACTAATTCCATGGCCCTGTCTCCATCCTTGAACAGCTGTCTCCTGCAAGCTCCATCTTTCCATTTACTTTTCTCTGGTGTAGCCTTGGAATGTTTTGATGCCAAGTTTTTGCCAAGGTTGTCCAACCAGCCCGGAGTAAGAGTAGACACAGACCTTGACTCTGCTGTCCTCAAGGTCCTGCTTTTATTAGACTTTGCTCACTGTTTGGCTACCATGTTTGAAATCCAATGTTTAAAACTGAAATGTTAGCTCCACCTCAGCCTTCCTATTACACAAACCAGGTGGAAATCTGCTGATCAGAACTCCCATGTACTTATACCAGGCTAGGATTTCAGCTGGCTGTCTCTTTGAAACACATCTTTCAGTACTGGATCCTTGCCACACACTTCCAGGGAGGTCAGTCCTTGGGAAAGGTCACCAGCAGCTTCCAACACACCTATTTTATTGTTTCTTGTGTTTCTGAAATCCTGACAATGCACTGGAGTACAAAGATAACCTTTGGTCTTCAACCAGTACACTGCAGTGAAACCTTGAGCCAAAGTGTATCACTGGATTTTCATGAGGATGCCATACACAGCGCAATCCCACCTCAGAGTAATGCAAGTTTAAATATTAAAGAATGCAACATTTCCTTGAAGATGTCTGCCACAGTCTGCCACTGTAAAAACACAGGAACACACTGCCAGCAGTGGGACAAGACAGATGCCCACCATGCCTGCCAGGGCTTGTGCAGACTGTGCAGCACAGAGCCCACCTCTGCTCCCCTGAGCTCTCACTCCAGCCGTGCAGCGGGAGGTGAGCTCCGTGCCAGGGCAAGCAGTGGGATTTTGCCACATTCCACTTAGCTCTGGAGCTGAGACGGTTTAGAAAGATCTGGGTCAGGTTCAAAGGAAAAGCACTTTAGCAGTCAAAGCACTCTTTTTTTTCAGGATGCATTTGCAAAAACAAGGCATGATATAAAGGCAGGAGAATCTCTCACCCTGTCCTCAGCAGAGCTCACAGACCCTGGAAAAAGCACAGCTCCTTGTCCTGCAGTCTATCCTGCTAGGACGCTGTGGCTCTGACCCACAGTGCTACAAAAGAACCCAGAGAGGGCAAAAGAAAGGAATACAGAGACCAAGTGCTTCTACCATACAATACCTTACTGGGTCGCTCTGTGCGTGTCACTGTAGCTTTC
Source organism: Peucedramus taeniatus (assembly GCA_013400575.1). Taxonomy (NCBI): domain Eukaryota; kingdom Metazoa; phylum Chordata; class Aves; order Passeriformes; family Fringillidae; genus Peucedramus; species Peucedramus taeniatus. The sequence goes on from WBNO01030434.1 coordinate 157,808, forward strand.
TGAGATTTTTTCCTGTTGGTAAAAATGAAGCTGGTGCTACAAATTTCCTCACCAGATCCTTCCACTGGTCAGTCATGCATCTGCATTAGCACAGTTTTGTCATTTTTAATGTTACATTTACATATCTGGATCCCATGGCCCCTATTTACTTCTGGCTTGACCTCCTTGGTCCTATTCCCTTTGTATCCAGGATAATCACAAGCATCTGCTACCCACAGTCAGCAGCTTTTGCAGATTATGCAGCTTCTGAGAGAGTGTTGGCCTATTTTATTTTGTCAATATGAAGACAGAGGCTGTGTTTACCACCCGAGCTGCTGCAATGCCCTCAGAGATGTATTCAGGCAAACGTGTGTCTCATGTTTTTGTATTCTGATGGGTACAGAACTAGAGAGGGAAGAAAATTCTGTGAAGAAAAGACAAGAACTTTGCCTGCTATTGAAGGTCTGTGCCTTAATATTATCTTGATACAAAGTAATAAATAATAAACTTGGGGTACTTTGTAGGATGACACTGCATTAGAACTGGGTACTTCCAAATACTCCAGAAAAAAAGGGGGTCTAGACAAAGCTGCACGATGCTGTTGGCCTGGAGGGTAATAAACAAGTGAGGACATATGGATTTGAATCCAAATTTTGTAGGCAAAGTCCAGCTCTTGGAAAAAAAAAAGACAAGGAACCTGAGAGTATTGTGACAGCTGGCTGAGTCAAAGACAAAACACCTATTTATTCAGGACAAATTATCTTATTTTTCTTTTTTTTTTCTTTCCCTGAGGGAAATACAAGGTAATTCTGTTGGTAATGCTGAAGTTATCTGCAGATTCACTGGTGTGCATGGGCTCAGTAGCTTCCCCTGGTTCCAAGCTGAGGGCTGTGGTAATGAAGAGAGCAGTCAGCAGTGTGGAAAGGAAAGAGTTAATCTGCCAGAAAGTGATAATAGCAGGGAAAAGAAGAGTTTCAGAATTCAGGTTCATGGGTAACTGATTTCACATATATTTCATAAAAAGGCTTTAAGACCCTAAGTTGTTCTCATTTCTGAGTAGCCCATATCATCACACTTTGCCTTTCATATTTGCTTGCTTGCCAGGTTATGTGACTTGTTAAAAAGACCTTGCCTCTAAGGCTTTCTGTGCCCACTGTGCTGCTGCCCAAAATAGCAATATTCTCACCTGTTCCTGAAATGTCAAGATGCATTTTTTTCTCCGATGGGATTCAAATAATTTCTGAAAACCAGACATTTAAATACTCTGCTAAAGTGAATGCCAAATCTTCTAATTCCTATTTTTATTTTCATTTTCCATATTGTATTTTTGTATGTAGCATCCATAGGCACAGCCTCAAGATAGTTAAAGGAGACAGTAGTCTCCTTTACAATATTGTGAGAACAATATTGTGACCATTACTTAATGGCAATTTACATTTCATTTTCATGGAAACTCATTAGTACTGATCTTTTAGATTGTCTTCTGAAGGGTTGTCCCAAACAATTTATGTTCCGATGTCCTGACCAGACAGCTTTTGAGTTCCATCCAGCTTTTACCTAGCTGGATTAAACAGCTAGGTAAGACAAACAAGAAGGTAGTTTGTATCACCTCATTTTAGCTAACTGCAAAGCTGTCTCACCAAAAAAAGACACACCCTGCCCAAACCCTGCAATCTAATTCTTCAGTGAAATAGTTTATAAGATTGGACAAAATTTCAGACAATATCTGAAAATAATTCAATGAGCTGCTGAACCACAGTGTTGGTCATCTTACCAGTCTTGAATTTGCACTCACTGCCATAGATTTATATCAGAAATTTGCCATTGGAACAAGTGTCTGAGACAGATTACATGGGTTACACTGGTGACATCCTGTCAGCTGGGTCATTGTGTTTCACTTCATAAACGGCAGCTATGCAACTGAGCAAGACACAACTTTTAATGCAGCAAGGATTACAGCAAATGACAACATAGATTCCATATATAGTATGATACCTTAAAAAGAAACAATAAAAAGTGGACTATTTATAAGACATGAAGTGGCTTTTTCTTTGTAGAAGTGTTTTAACAGTGTGGTAGATTGACCTTGGCTGGATGCCATGTGCCCTCCAGAGCTGCTCTACCCCCCCTCTCCCCAGCTGGACAGAATACAATCAAAGAATACAATCTATCTCCTGGCTAGAGATAAGGACAGGGGGAGACCACTCACCTGTTACTGTCACAGAAAAAACAGTCTTGGCTTGGGGAAATTGATTGAATTTATTGCAAATCAGATCAGAATAGGATAATGAGAAATAAAATTAAACCATAAACCACCTTTCCCCCCCTTCTTCCCAAGCTTAACTTCACTCCTGATTCCTTCTTCCCTCCAGCAGGGCAGGGAGATGGGGAATGGGGGTTTTGGTCAGTTCACATCAAGACCCTACCATGTGAAACCAATACAAACAGTGCCAAATAATCCAGCAAGACACGCACATGGTGATGTCCCTGTGCCCCTCAGCGTGTTCCTCTCCTCAAACTGCAGATTGATAATTTAATTTTTTTCATTCCCACCTACCAATGCCCCAGACTCAATTCTTGTACACATGCAGAATAAGAAACAACACCATTGGTTTTGACAATTTTTTCCTTCTGACATCTTTTATCCTTTTGTCCACCATTTTCATTGTGTCCCCCCTGCAGACCCCAGGGAAGAGCAGAGGGGTGCAGTGAACTCCTGCTGACCAAGGGTGCAGGATGCAATTTCACCACTGCAAAAGGAAACTTGGCACAGATTCATTTGCCCTGCTGAGAAGCATCCTCTATATATAATGCCAAGACATGGCAAAAATGAATGGCTCTGAATGCCTTCTGACTTTGGAAGCCCCTTGTCACATCTCAGATAGCCTCATTCAGTCTCAGGGTGGAGTTTCAGGATGGATTATTAGTTTCTTTCCCTTCTCCCCAGTATGCCCCTTTGGGACTGCCAGTCAGAGATTTTGCCAGAGGACCTTTAATTTGAGATGCACTACAGAAATGTCAGATTACAAAGCAACTCCCTGATAGAAGATTCCTCACCACCTGCAGGAATAGTTTCAAGCCCAGTAACCTGCTGCTGTTGTTAGCTGTTGTGGTTTAAGCCCAGCCAAGCCCTGCACAGCCGTTCATTCACTCCCTCACCAGCGGGACTGGGGAGAGAATCAGAAGGGTAAAACTGGAGAATTGTGGGTTGAGGTGAAGAAAGTTTAATGGAGAAAGCAAAAGCCACACACAGAAGCAAAGCACAAGGAATTAATTCACTGCTTCCCATGGGCAGACAGGTGTTCAGCCATCTCCAGGAGAGTCCCATCAGGTATAACAGTGACTTGGGAAGACAAAAGCCCCAACTCCAAAAGTCCCTCCCTTCCTCCTTCTTCCCCCCCATTTTATATAACTGAGCATGATGTCAGATGGTCTGGAATACCCCTTTGGTCAGCTGTGATCACCTGTCCTGGCTGTGTCTCCTCCCAACCTCCCACTCATCCTCAGTCTCCTCACCAACGTGGCAGTATGAAAGAAGAAAGAAATGGCCTTGGCTTCCAGATCTGTCAGTCTGGCACCTTTTCTAAGCTCCAAATTCTCCTGAAAATGTAAATGGAGACAGTGAAGATGAGAGCTAAATGTAAAACTGGTGTAATTTTTTTTTGCATCAATATTATAAAATTAAATCATTTTTAGTAAGAATTCCATTCTTTTGAAGATTAATTTCGTCTATGAGGGACATGTATACTGATGCTAATGGAATATTTTTTTTAATCAGGAAAGAAAATAAACTAACAAAGAAATTCTAGGATAACATAAATCCATTTAATTAAACTATAGCATTCCATATTAAGTTTGTTGTGTTTTTTCTCCTTGTGCTTGGGATGCTTCCAGCAAAAGATCTGGCAATTTATAAATAAACAGATCAAGGTATTGCGAACATCTTTTTCCTTTCCAAGAGTGGATATAGAAACAACAACCTAAAAGGGAACAAGCACAGAATGATCTCTACAGCAGCTGCAAGGACTGCCTACTCAAAGTTGGAATTATGGGATTTTAATGCATCATCTGACCTTCCAAAAAGTTTGAGCTTGTACTTACAATCTCTTTCAGAGAAGAAACTAGGATTGTCTGCATTTGTTCCCTAATGCTTGACATCCTGGAAGTGAAGATTTAAAATAATTCACATGGAAATTGCATCTAGGCATGGCATTGCATATTTTCACACAGCCCATTTCTTCTCTCTTAAACGTCTCATCCAAAAATAATGGTGTTAAATGGCACTAAGGAGGAAAAACTTTACTCAGACAAATTGCTTGACTGCTAAAAATCCCCTCTACCTGCACACCATCTCTGCTCATTTAGCATGAACTGAAACTCACATGAATAAGGGAAAAACACACTTTTCCTTCCTTCCTTCTTCCCATAAGAAACTATGAGGGTGAAAAGAGCTAAAGGGAAAATTCTTCATTGCTTAGGATTATTTGGTGCTTCTCCAGAGAAGCAAAATTATTACTGAATGGACTCACTTTGCTAAGTTTTATCTTATAAGGAGGGATCATTTGTACAGGACACTTGCAATGTGAATTCCAGCAGTGAAGTGCTTACCCAAGTGGATATAAAGCTGTAGAAAACAGAACATAAACAAAACCTGGAAGTCCAGGGAATTTCCTTGTATTCAATGTTCAGAAAACATAGTTGGCAATGCAGCTTTATTAAATTGCATTGATTTGGAATAAAAGAAATTTGAAAAAAACATGAATGAATAGCAAAAGCAGTGTCCTGTGAGAGTTGAAATGAAGGACATGCTCAGTCTGATGAATTCTGATTTTAAGGACTAAGTAGCCATTTTATTTCAGCTGCTCCATATTTTTCTTACACAGTTCCACTGCAAATCTTTCTTTTTTTTTTTTTCTTTTTTTAAAGATTTTCTAAACTGCTATGAGTTCAATAGCATTCTTATTCTTAGAAGGATTCTGACTCCTTTTTCCTTGCCATGAAAAAGGATGCTCCTCTGAAAAGAAGTAGGTAGCGTGTTTCCGTCCCACCACCCTTGTTCCTGTCATTGTCTATTTAATTCAAATTTGATTTATTTAAGGGATTTAGGAGCTGCTTAAATAAAATTAAATTAAAATGGCATTCTAAATAATATCTAAATTCAAAATGAGGACAACTCATCTTCTCCTCCTCCAAAAAATACAAAATGCAAGTTTTTGCCTTGAGCTCAGTCCTTTCACTGTCTCTTGGTGTGCCTGGGAGGCAATCCACTCCAGACCAACCTGCAAACATCTCTGTGGCTTTGGGCTGGGAGATCTTTCAGGCCATGAACACCCTTTCGCTAAGAACCATGCTACTGGAGGGGAAAGGAAGAGTTTTGCATGTGAGCATCCTCTCCTGGGCATCTCTGCTACTGATTTGGGAATGGAAATGAAACGTTTCTGGCATCCAGGAAAATGAACACCTTGAGTGGCCTCCTTCTCTGAGCAGGAAACTCTTTTTTGAATAATTCTCACATTCATTTGATCAGCCCTAGCTCTACTTCATTCAAGACAACACCAGCCTCCAGGTCACTGCACCAATATTGACTTTCCACTAATTTTTGATAAAAAGTGGGAGAAATTTTACCCAACAACCAAACTGATTAACACTTATGCAGACTTCTGTCCCTCTTTAAGAACCTTTTGCAATTTTTATGGTATTTTTTTCTTAACTCCACATATTTCTGTTAGTACTATTATTGCGAAAGAAAAGGAAACAGTAGCAATTATAGTAATTGTAATAATAATAAAAGTAATTAATAAAAAATGTATGATGTCTTACATCTTTCAGTCTATAAAACCAGCTTTCAGCCTTCTCTTTTTATCTTCACTCATTTTCTATTCTGGTTTTCCTTCTATCTTCTTCCTCTTTCATGAATCTACTATCTCATTCATTCCCCTTTCTAGCAATTTTTTGCCTCACTCTGCTCTGGCCCTGTAACTTGTACACTGGCCATTTCCTTGCTGTTCCTGATCTTTGTTTCTCACACTAAGAAGAACAACTCTTTGGTTCCTCTGGAACCTTCTAAAGACCGCTACTCATCTCACCTGCAAAATGAATAAAAACATTGATGATAACAAAGCCTGAGTTAATATCTTCTTGGATCCATTGGCTTCCAGCAGACTTTCCCAACTGGATAAATTGTTCATTTCAATATAACCATTAATCACATACTTATAATTCTTTGTTGCTCAGAACCACTACCCAGCTGAATACACAGAAAGAGCACTGAACCATGCAGGAGTATGGAAAAAGAAAAGGCAAAAATCCTATAATTATACTAAAATACTACAAAGCATTTCAATGCATACAGAACTATGTATTGTTCCTAGGTTTACTGGAGCTTGGTTGGACTTCAGGAAGAAGATATTGAACCAAATGACACAGCGGTATTTTAAAATATATTAAAAATAATGTGAATAATTTTAAAGTATATTAAAAAAGAAGAATCAGTTTCTTTCAGAATGCAATGGATTTAATTCAATATTTGGTTGAACTGATGGTGTCTGGAGGTTAATCTCTGATGTTTCTTTCTCACACAGCTGTGACTCTTACAAAATGTCTGAAGCACTCATGAGAAAAATAGCAAAGGTTGATGTCACTTCCCTATTGTTTTGCTAAGATTTGGGATTATTTTTTTTAATCTGCTACATTGTGTGAGGCCTGTGTAGGCAAAATTGTTCTTGAAGGTGGGTCAGCCTAGAATGCAATCTGTGTTAGGTGTTCTTCAGTCTCCTCTCCTTCACTTTGTATGAATTGCCAGGAAGAAAGAGAGCCTATTTAACAACCGCAGGAAAAACCCTCTTCATAAATACCAGGTGTAGAAAGGCCATGACAGATCAGAAACCACTTTCCCAACAGAAATCAATGAAATGTGTTTATTTCCAACAAAACCAAATATTTTTTGATAATTCATACTTACAAGTGAACAGCTGTTTCACTGGAAAATTCCTGACCAGCAGTGGCAAATGGAAAGCCAAGGTCATCATGACTTGGTGTTGTCATCTCATCTTCCTTGGAGGATTAATATGGATCAGTAATAACAGCAGCAGCCAGAGCAATTAATAATTGAAAAGGTACTAATGAGTGCATTGATGACATCAGCAGAGTCAGACATTTCTTACTCATTCCTTACTCATAGTATTTTTGCCTCTTTTGATCCTTTTACACCATGTGCTGAGCAAAGAAGGGAGTTCGTCTCCTTAGAAGGCCTGACCATCCTTTATAAATGGAATTCTCTTTGATGATACTATGACTGCAAGTAGATTCCTGGCCATTAAAATCCTGCCTGAGTTTCCCCAGTTTTCCTGCAATCTGTACTTATCTTTTGAAGTTCCATGTAGTTCATTAATTTAGGGACCTGAGATTATCTTTGTTGTGTATATTACTTTATCTGTCAAATATGCAGGCCATCAAAGAGGGGTGGTGACTACACATTCCCTGTCCAAGTCTGTCATCACCCTTCAGGATGAGCAATCCTACCTGGCTAGGCCCTTTACAGTGCTTGCATGGCCTCTAGTAAGATCCACCAGAAACAGAGCAAAAATCTTAATCTCTAGGTTCATGTGCCATCTTTGATGTAAAATCAGCTTGAGCTGTAATCCAGGAAATCCTTGCTAGATGCTCAGGCTGATGCTCTTAATGGTTTTGCTCTGCTGAAGGCTCTGGGCTGGATGGTGTCTTAATGAAATGACTGTGCTGCATAGGGGAGCTCCTGCCTCAGATCTGTTCTGAGAGGGAGCAGAAAAGACCTGTCCTTGGAGTCACCTCTTGTTGGTTAAGTGTAGGATAAGGAATGATAGGGCAAAGGAGAAGCAAGAACAAGTAAGTACCCTCATTTTCCCAGCTGCCTCATCTCTTCCCTTTGCAAAATCATCTCAAAATTACATTCTTCCTACATAAAATGTTTTTGGGGCTTTATCAGGGATACTTTAAATTAGAATTTGTATTGTTTTTTGTTTTTTTCGCAGCTCTATTTTTCATTTTTGGCACCAGCAAAATGCCACCTGTGCTTGACAGGGATTATTCTGAATGCAACACACAGATCAAATGGAACCTCTAGAGCCCTGAAAAGTGTTCTAAATGTATGCCACAACCATGAAGTTAAGAAAGGGATACACAGCCTGAAAATCTAAGATATTCCCCTAAAATTACACAGTGGCCATTAGTAGCCATGTGCCTACTGGAGGAACTTCTGAAGTGCTCTGGGCTCCTGTGGAAAGGATGAGGGAACAGAAAGAGGAGTATCAAGCTGTAGTTTGTGGGGCTGCAAGCAGAAATTTCTGTTTCCAGGAGGAAAAAACTAATTTGTCAAGATAAGAAACAGTACATAATAATGTCTCTCTGTTCTCAGGAGCACTGGAACAGAGTAGTAAGTGCTCTGTCCTACCCATGAGGACAAGCGCATCAGAGCAGCCTGTGGGAGGAAGGACTGTGTGGTTGATGGCATCCCATCCAGCTCCAAGTGACCCACTTAAGGGCTGCACATTCCCAGCAAACATGACTAATGCAGATGAGGCAGATGGAATGCACATGCTCATACTAAGGAAGAAAAGAACTTCAATTATACTGTTCCAGTGCAATATTCCTATTAAACAAAAGTTGCACACCAACAGGATGAAAAATCAAAGCAAGGAGCAATTGTAGGTATGGCTGAAAGATGCCAAGCTGTTCAGGTAGGGATCCATGCAGGAGTGCTTCCAAGGACTGCTGCAAAGATGGGTAGCTCTCTCCTTTGCTGATGCATGCTCTGCCTGCTGCTTAATCCTGGGGCATTTTTAATCCTTTTCCAATGGCTATGCAGGACTTTCAATACTTGCTTTTTTCCACAGATTTCCTGCAGAGTACAGACTCTTATCCAAATACTTCAACCAGTCTTGACAATATCCATCTAAGTCCAAAGCAACAAGTGAGTATTTTACAGGCTATAAACCAATTTCTTTTTTTTTTTTTTGTTGCTGAGTAATGCATGAAGAAGATTAGGCCTGCAACCACCTATCACTGCATCTGCTTCAGTTATTTTTTCCAGAACACTCTGACAGCAAAAACCCAAAAAAAACCCACAACAAAAACAACAAACAAAAACCTCCAAATCCACAGTGGTAAGTAAACTAGTGAGAGTAAAGAGCATATTTATACACATAGACAGTGCAAGTAGTTAATTAGCTGAAGCAAATAAATTAAAATTCAGGAGGCCACACATTCTTATTTCCTTTGAAGCTGTTCTTTAATTTTAGCTATGTCAAAAGTGTCTTTTATTAAGGTGCCAAAGTTCAAACAGAAAATAGTTATTGTTTTAATGGTTTGAAAACCTTTTACATCTTTCCTTACAGAATCCTCAAGTCCATGCAGTTGCATTTTGCTGTACCTGCTTTCCCAGCCACCACCTAGGAGATGTTTTCAATTCTGTGGTAGGAGTACAGAAACAAATAGGTGTAACGCTAGTGAGACCTTAGACAACCATTATCAGTCACAGTTACTGATTACAGGAACTGAAGGCTAAAACTGGAGCCAGGAGCCAGGGGTAGAGACTCCACTGAGCTGCAGAGCAGCACCAACAGGAACCACACAGGAGGGAGGCTTGAGCTGCCTGCTGTCTCCACACACACCAGAATGAAGAGTAACACAAGAGCACGGCAAGAGGCTGAGTTCAGAGGGCAGCACAGCAATGCTGCCCATTTTGGCACAGGACAAGGAGTCAGTAGGACTGGGATTAGACTGATTGTTTGGCAGCAGGAATGAGGGCAGCAGGAACAGAAGAATGGCTGGAATACTCAGCATCTAATGAGATCCTGTGAGACTGAAAAGCATTCGGGTGGCTGGCTGCTGCTGTCTGCCTCTTGGGATTTGGGAGGAATAGCTGTACATGGAGATATTTTTGGAGTAAGCAATCAATTTAATGAAGCAGGATTCCTCCAGTTCATTGACTGTCAAGAGCATATATTTGTGAAGCAGTATTTCATCAACTCATATTTTGCCATTTAAAAAAACTAGAGCTTTGAGCATGCTAGACATTCATAAATATTTGGAGCACTGCTTGCCTATGAATTTATCCCACTTACAAATTACTTAATTATTGTATTCCTATTCCTCTAATACATAATATTCCTATTCCTCTAATAAGTAATTCCACTTTAATGTTATAAAATGCCATGTAACATGTAAGGTATTTTTAATACCGTGACATTTTAATGAATATATTCATGTCTGAATATCTAATAGGAAATGATATTTTAAAAAAATGCTTTACTGATGGACTGCATAATAAAATGTACTAGTTTATAGTAGTAAATATTTATATTAGTATTTTATGGTACATAATATATTTTTATGTGAAATGCCACTACTTGGGTAGCTATGGATAATTAAAAAACAGTATGTTACCCTAAATGTAAAACTGGTTTGGCAGAGAAATCACAAGAGCTCCAAGGTAAAATTTACTTTGTGAACAGACAAATCTTCCCTAGAAATTTCTGAATTCTGGAATTTACGGAAGACTTGTCATAAAATTTAATTGTATACTGTTGAATTCACATAGGACACCTGATTTTTTACAGAACAAATGTAATTATGCTTGTCCATTCCTAAATAAAAGGTGGGAATATTTTTAAACTATGTCTGCATTTTCAGTGATGGCTAATCCTTATAAATTATTTATGTTGTAATCATATTATTTTTCATTGTGCATTAGCAGTGAATTAACAACTGGATGATCAGCTATTAAGAAGAAATTGAAGAATCTGGCCTTTGACATGTGAGGAAACTTTTTTTCAGAATCCTTTAAGGGATTTTGCAGAAAGGCTCTTTTCACCATGTCTTCTGAGTTCCTTGTTATTTTATCTACCATTTATTATTCCTTTTGAGCTGAAAAAAAAAAAGCTATTCCACAGTGATGTTTTTTCAAGAAGTTGTTTACGTAACAAATGCACTTTTGGATTAACAAGTCTACTTTCTGTCTTTTCTCTCTGCATAGCTTCACTGTTGCATCAGATTGCCTCTTTACCTGTATGGTGTCTTGTTTGGATGAATTCCCCAGGGCTTAAATGCTGTTTCATAATCAGATATTTCTACCTCAATGCAGATTTGTTCACCCAAGGGACAAATACACAGAGCTGTTCTAGGCTATCATCTAGACCCTCCAGGAATCTTGACCATCTTTCTTGTCCTTCTGGCATTAGCAATAAAACTAAGATATGTTGCTTCTTGGGGCAGCAAATTAATAAGAAAAGGTATCTTGAGGACAAACACCACATCTGCCCCAAAACAACAAAGCTGTGCTAAGGGACAGAAGAAACACATCATATAATATTTGAACATCTGCCCACACCTGGAATTTTGCAACCATCATAAAGTAGAATAATTCTGGAGCACCTGAGGAAAAGGGACTCAGGGAGCCAGATGAAATTGGATAGAGAGGTTTATGCTTACAGATCCAAACACAAGCCAAACAAACTACTGACTGTATGTATACTCTTTGCATTTCAGACCCAGACACCACTATGCAAAACAGAAAGGAAAAACAAAACTAATCTTGCAAAATAAATATCCTGGGCAGTTTGTGTTTCAGGCATTTTAGGGCACTCAACTTTGGCAGTACAAGCTGCCCAGACTGCTTCTAATGTTCAGCTTTCTGTTCTTCACTTTGGGTGATGAAAATAGTGCTAGAGAATTTATGTGGATTCATTAAATGCACACACTTATATTTGAGATCATTCTTCAGGCCTTGTGTTGTCAACAGACAGAAAGAGGCATTTCCAGAGCTTAAGTCCTCCCACCTTCCAACAAGTAAAACAGCCCAGGTGAATTATACTGTACAAAGGCTTTCCTCTGTCCATTATTAATGCAACACAGGAAAGTGGAGATATTGAAGTTGAGAACACCTGAAGTCAGGTGGAATTAATTCCACCTTATTTTTAAAGGCTTTGGTTACTTCCCTCACCAAACTTCCTCTCCCTTGCTCTTCTCTCATACTTTGCAAGTTCCCTTTATTTTTCTGCCTAGTTTCTGCCCTGCATCCTTTTTCAGCTGATGTAGCAATACCACAGAGTTCTTAAGAATCCCAAGTCTGCTTATTGCACTGGGTGATAGAGAAAGATGAAAAGCAAAAGCATCAAAATAAAGCAACAATGACAAGAATGACAAGCAAAAAAGTCAAAACAGTTTTAGCAGTATCATCAGCTTTTAAATATGAGTATATTTTATAAGAAAACAGCCTAAATTAGGCTACAGATATGATTTGAAATGCATAGAGATTATAAGGCCAAATGATACAGAAGCAGTCTGCTCTCCTGCAGAACACTAAAATGCTATATTTATAACGGGGGCTCAGCATGGCTGTCTAGAAAGAGACCTAATAAATAACAGAATATAGCCAACTTCCACTTCCCCAAGTATGACATGCAAACCATAGCAAACAATGTTGATTTGCCTTCTTCATGGACATTTTGGAATTAATCAGATGACATGTGAGCACAGTGTATGTTAGGCACACTGTGCTACTGTTCTGGTGGTTTTAAACTAAAGGTATTACACTGCATTTTTCATAATGAAAACTTTAGCTGAGAGTGTTTTTCCAGCTTTTCCATCTCACATCCTTGAACATCAAATGTCAACAAGGCTTTTATGTAAATATCAAAGAATCACAGAATAGTCATCTAGTCTAAACTGCTCAAAGCAGGAACAGCTAGAGCAGGTTGCTGAGGGCTGTACTCAGTTGGGGTTTGAGTATCTCCAAGGATTCAAACTGGTCTCCTGTGCCATTCATTCTCAGAGTGAGTAAGTTTTCTCATATGTTTAAATGAGATTTACCATATTTCAATTTGTGTCTGTTGCCCGTTGTCTTTTCACTGGGCACCACTGAGAAGAGTCTGGCTCTGTCTTCTTTATTAACCCCAGAAAGGTGTGCATAAATATTGATAAAATTGCCCTTAGCCTCCCCTTCTCAAGACTAAACAGTCTCAGATCTCTCTGCCTTTTCTCATAGGAGAGATGTCCCAGTCTCCTAATCAGGACAGCTCTTTTCCAGAGCTGGTCTGTGTATTCCTGTCTTACTGAAGAGCCTAGGATGGGACTCAGCACTTTAGATACATCTCACCAGGTCAGACCAGAGGGGAAGGAACACCTCCCTGGACCTGATGAAACCCAGGAGGCTGTTTGGTCCAAACTTCCACCCTGCCTTCAGGGACCTGGAACTCCTGAAGGCAAATCTTATCTGTGCAAATTGAAGCAAAGGCGGCATTGTACCATTTTGGCCATTTTTGTGTCATTTGTTTGTTCTATTCAACACAGGACCCTTCCTGCTGAGACGCTTGTAGAAGCCCTTCTGGTGGCCTTTCATGTCCCTTAACAGATTCAAGTCCTGGTAGGCTTTGCCTTTTCTAATGCTATTCTTGCATGCTCAGACAGCATTTCTATATTCCTCACAGGTTACCTATCCCTACTGCCACCTCTTGTGATGCTTCCTTTATATTACATTGTTTTTTGAGAGGCTCATTGTCCATGAAGACCTCCTGCCACCTTTGTTTGGCTTTCTGCAAATCAGGATGGACTGCTCTTAAGATTCGAAGAAGGAATCCTTGAAAAATTAGTAATCTCACCTGGACCTCTCTTCTCTGCAGGCCCATCTCCCATGGGATTCTTCTAAGTAGGACCCTGAGCAGGCCTTTTACTATGAAAAATGTGAGAGTTTCCCTCATAGTGTTATCTTAGCACTTTCTTATTTGGGTAAATATGCTTGAGCTCCCCTTCAGTCCTGCACTGCTGGTCTCAAAGTCTCTCTTGCTCACCCTACATCTTTTACTTGTCAGCCCTGCCCATCCCTTCCTCACTTGACTATGGTTGTCCTTTCCCTCTCCCATCTTTCCCATTTTCCAAATGACTACCACATCAGCCACCCTATTCGCAAAAATATTTTTGGTCTCCCTACTATGGTGGGATCCCATCTCTTCCCCAATAATCTTTGATCCTCACAAAGGATCCAGGCTCAGAAAAAAAAAAATCCCTGCCACTGACACAAGCTGCATAACCACTTGTTGATCCAAAGGATCCATTCACTCCACATCAAGCCTTTCCCCCTCACCAGCAGGATCAAGAACAAACCCATCTGGCCTTCATGCCCTCTACATGCCTACAGTCATGTAGACACACTCTACATACTTCATGTCTTCCCTGGTAGCAGCTTTGGTGTCCATCTGGAAGTGCAGCTGGGGTCAATACTCTGAGGATGAGGCAAGCCACATCAGTGTCTCCACAGTGTCCCAGATGAAACTCCTAGTAAGTAGCAAACCTCCCCAGAACCAGTTCAAGTGGGTAGACGCAGATGGTTCAGGGCCTTGAGCAATACCAATATCCAGCACAATCTTCGATCAAAAGTGTGATTTGGCTGTTGCAGGAAACAGGATTTAAGCATCTGAGAACCCCATTGGTACAAACTCTTCCAGACACCCTCTGGGGCAGACCTGGTGTCAGCCCCTACAGACTGTCCTGAGAATCTGTATGCAAGATACTGCAGCCATTGACCCAAATTCAAAGATCTCCAGCAGAATGTCCTTACCTCTCCTTTTGACTCCTCTCAGTTCTAGCCTCAAGCCAAAGCTACAGAGGAGGCAGTACAGGAGCAAAGAGAGAAAGTGAGCCTTACAGAAAAGTTATAAATATGCACCATTTCTTGCAAATTTACTTAATAAAGCTTGTTCATATCCCTAAGCAGACATGCTTCAGGTGGCTTTTGCCATGCAGCTGATCAGCCTTTGAATGTCATCTACTTGAAGTGCTGTTTTCAACTGTAATTTTGAGGCCCTTAATTTTTTTGCTGACTGGAGTAGGTACAATTCTTTCCACATGTATTCTGTACTGCTATGTGGTGCCAAGACACCTGCCTTCAGGAAAAAAAAGAAAAGTTTTGCTCATGTTGCTGAAGAAAACAAAGATTTAGAAAAATGCATTGAGCAAAGCAAGTACCGTCTCTGTGCTATCAAAGGTTCATCATCTTCTGAGAAATCAGGCTACAAGAGGGGAAGGAAGTAGCTCTCCTATGCCAAGTCATACTCTGACTAGAGCTGCTGAAAATTTTTATTTTAAAGGTCAAGGTCGTAATTAAATTTGTAATTGTCAATTCATTGAAAATAAATTGCTTGTCTAAAAGGGTTAGTCTTAGCAAATGTTTCAACTTGACGTGTGCATGGGACAAAAGTGCTAAATATGTCAAAGTTTTATTTTGATAATTTTAAATTATAAACCATAAGATTTGGCTTTATTATGATTTTTTATTGCAAACATTGGAATTAATGTTAATAAAGAGATAGTGAAATAATAATAAGAAAACTAAACAATTGAAGCTGATCTGAATGGAATGTTTGTAATTGCTCTATCTGTGATTTTTTTTAGAGGAGGAAAAAGCACGGAGGGAATTCTGCCCACAAGAACGAGTTATTGTTTTTCCTCCTTATTTGGGATGCTACTTTTTTTTCATATGGCTACAAACCATTTCGTCCCTCACTGTGAGGCTGAATATATATCCAGGGGTGCTACTGTAGGCAATTTAATAACAACAGAGAGTTCTGCCATGGCTAGAATACTCTCTTACTGTGAAAAAACCAAACCAAATCAAACCCAACTCCAAACCATTAAAGCTGGAAAGGTCAAAGAACCAGAGTAGTTTAAGAGAGTGGGCTTCCTCCTTTAATGTATAAGGTATTGGACACTCTTTAAGCAATACATTACTTATATCCTTGTGAGACCAAAGCAAACTCCTTGACTATAACTATCCATTTTCATGGCATCTACTTTATCAAGTGAAGTGACCAATAATACTAGAAACAAGAACCCTCTGGACATGGGATTTTTTTACTGTTAGTGTTAGATACATTAGTGTTAGATACTGTCTTAGTTTTAGATACATTAGCACCAATCACAGACACTACAAGAGGTACAGCTTCTTTTCCTCTCATTACTTAACTGATTTACATATATTATAAAAAGATTTTTTCAAATGTAATGATTTTAAATAATTAATCAGTTTTCACATACAGCTTCTTTAAAAAGTCTATTCTACAGTGACATTTCAGTTAGCACTGTTGATTTTTCCCAATAAAATTATTTCAAAGTGCAATATTTAAAAAAAATCCAAACCTGCAGTGAGTGCTAGGTTTTCTGCCCCCAGAAATGATCCTAAAAAGTGTGCTGTACTTGAGATCTTAACTTCTGTACTACCTCTAAAGTAACTGTACATACATTTCTTCATTGTTTTCAATACACCTGAATAATTTACTTTTTTTGCTCCATTTTATCACTACACATCGTATCCCCATTTTCTCTCTCCTCTAGGCCTGGGTTTTTTAGTTGTTTTTTTTTTCTTTCTGTTAGTTTTCATTTATACCTTCTGTATCTATGAGCAATCCCTCTAATGTAAGGAAGAGTCAAAATTTAGTCCCTGGACAGTAAAAAATATTGAAAAATGAAAGATGTTAAAGGCTTATTGTATCAAAAAGTGTATAGTCTTATTCCAGCATTTCACTTTTTTTCAAACCATGTAATTTTTCTTTGTCTTTTATTACAGTATGTCAAAGGTTACACACACTGTATTTCTTTAGTTTGCTGCTACCTGTGTTCCCTCAGGGAAAATTTGCACTCATTTCACAAAAGCAGAAGTAAGTGCAAACCAGAAACCTATGAGAGTAGTTCACTCAGCTCTACAGGGGGATTTGCATGATTTGCTATGTGTTAGCTCAGCAGAACTTTCTATGCTGCCTGTGGCACTGATTCTAAACTATGACTTGCTTTCTGGGATGATGTGTTTTCCTTTATAAAACAAGTAGCTCCTCAAAAAGTAAACAATACATGGAAAAACTAACCAGCTCTGTGCTGTGTCATTCATTGTTTAGCCATGTAATTTGGAATAATCATCCAGTAGGAGTTAAAAGAATTGCTTTTAGCCACAACAAAGCAATCTCATCTTTTTAAAGCAATACTCTGGATTCTCTTCTTTCACTGTGCACTGATAAACCTAGTAGTTCTGCACAGGGTTTCAGTGCTGTTTGAAATTGTACCGTGTCATAGATAGACAATGAAATGATTGGCTTTTGCAATTAAAGAATGACTATTGTGTGAATATTAAGAAAAGCTTTAGTGATGTATAGTTATGTTATTATAGTTTAAACATCCTTTGTTCGTGGGGATATGGTTCCCTTCCCCCCCTCTGTATTGTTACCATCAGACAGCCTGGGTTGTCTAGGGCAGGTAAAAGAAGGCTGCACATGTGTCCTTTCCATGGGCAGCTGGGAATGGAAGCTTGTTGCTGAGGGGGGGCAGCATGACGATACCTGAGCTCCAATCGAGCTACAGGAGAGCGATCTCCACCGACAAACGGCAGAGAAGAGCTGAGTGACAGACTCTGGGAGGGGCCAGGGTTGGCTAATGCAATCCCCAGGGGTATAAAAGACTCAACATCCATCTTGAAATTGAACTGGCCATGTGGTATACCCAAGGCAGTTCCTAGCGCTGTAACTTTTTCCTTGTTTAGTCCTTTCGTTGTATTTTTTGTAAAGGTTTAATAAACCTTTTAAGTTTTCAAAGTGAGCAGTTGTTTCTCACACAGAGGAAAAGTCAGCTCTTTGTGACACTTGGAGTTTTTGCTCTGTAAATAGTTCAGTGAGTGTTCTCATTTCCAGTGACTGATGATAACTTCCATGGTGATTGTAGTTCAGCCAGCTACCAGAGACACAAGTACACAAGGAGTGCTCATATCATCCACTGCTGTAACTCAGTGTTCACATCTGCCAGCATTTCAGAAGAGGGTAACCTTGGCCAATTGGTCCTATGGAATACACTCAGGGTGAGCTGTTCTGAAATCAGCCATGATCAGAAGAGAATGTGTAGTCATAGTTTTTCATACATTGAAGGTTTGCAGCGTTTAGCAAGACATGAATCCTGTAAAACTGAGCCTTTGTTAGGTGCCAAACCTGTGCCTACTAGTCTGAAGGGGCGTCTAGGTGTTCAGGTAATCACATCCATGTTCATACCAAGGACCTTCTGCATTTTTCTAGTAGTACAAAAGAGAATGAAAACAACTTCAATGTTCAGTGAATCACCTGCCACAGTGGAGTTCTTGATCCGAAGTAAGCACACTAAGCTTCATGAGCAAGACATTTTTCTAAGCTAAGGCAGTGCTGCTTTAACTTGGCTGTAGCCTGAATGCAGCACAAGCACGCTGAATGCTGTGCTTAGCAAGACTGAGCCTGGATCTCAGTGCCAAACTCATGTGTTGCAACAGGCTGTTACAGAACTACTGGTTTAGCCTCCTGCAACAGAATCAGTGCTTGACCTTCTTCAGGGCCCTCCATGTACAAACCCAGAGCTCTGCTCTGCCCCTGAGTGCCCTCCAGGCTTCTGGAGACAGCCTCTGCTTGAGCCTCCCTCCACAGGCAAGGACTGAGTCAGTGATGCAAGCTCTGGGGAGCAGGATGCAGAAGGGAGCATTCCTGATAAGTGCTAGGCACTGAGGGAGAGGTCAGATTCCCTGGTATTGTATAGATCCATGTGTAAGACACTCAACTAGCACGTGAGGAACCTGATTCAACCTTTTCTGCTGATTTGGAACAGCAATTTGCTCTCAAGTCACTGTCCCCAGAAGACACATCCCAGCTTCTATGCCATAGGGCAGTTCTCCTAGTGTCTCTTATCAAGGTTCTTTGTCCCAGCGGTGAGAGAACTGTGAGTCTCTGTGCACTCAGTGACCACACCTGAATGTTTCTTAGACACATGTTCTAAGTCTTTTAAAAAAAGCTTCAAGATGTAATATTTAAAAAAATTAACACATTTACAAGGAAAATATATCTATGTCAATATCTAAGGTATTCTCTGGTAATTTTATTCCCATTATTCAAAAAAAAAGCATTACTTTGATGTTCTGTGCAATTCCAAGGCAGTGCTTCAGCTATCCAGACAGACCAAAACTACAAGTTACAGAGCATGCTCATGGAAAATACACAAAAAGCAAAGAAAAATATATCAGCCATTAAAACTCAAGTTTAAATAAAGTTTCTTTATATAATTTTTATGACTGTACAAATGTCAGGATAAGCTGAACCATTTGACAGCAAAACAACTCAAACTATAAAGCTTGCATGTACATACAATTCAGGGAAGAAGTAAGTTTGTCTTTTCCTCTTTCCACACATCTGTGATGGCAGGTGTCATGAGGAAGCAGGAGCTGTGTCCTTATATCCTGTCACTTGTCCCTTTCTAGCTGTTCAGAGAAACTGTTTCTTATTGAAAAATGTTTCCATAACTGTTGTTCTTCAAAAACTGATAAAAAGCCCTTGGTTAAGGACTTTGGTTTTATTTTGTCTTATGAGAAGGAGCTGACTGACGACTAATTCAAACCCCCAAAAGACATTTCTGAATTCTGGTTGAAAAGGCATTTCCCTCCAACCTAGAGGTACGTTTCCAGCTTAGAGATGCTTAGACTTGTGCCCAGTGTTTAACTGGCTGTTGACTACCTTACGCTCTCTACTCCACACTGCTGGCTTCTGCATGTCTCATTTCTTCTGTACCCCTTCACAGGGGTCACCGGGTGTCACCTCAGGGCTCTGCATGTCACCGGGTGGTAGATCTCAGACAAGCAAGGCGAGCCACTGCCTTGTGACTCACTTGTTTACAGCTGATTGCCACTTTAGCTGATTGAATAAAGGGAACGCCTGCAATGGCACATAATTGTTGTTGCAATAATAGCAATCGACTGCTCATTTTTACCAAATGCCTTCTGTACATCTCTGCCCTCTTCATATTCCCAAGCACCAAACACCTCAGATAAATAAGATATTACTATCCAGTACAATTTTAAAAGGGCTGCAAGTGGGGGTACAGGTATTTTAATTTTAGAATCATGTGGCATCTCTATCTCTGATTTTCCCTAATTCCTATCATTTGGACTAAGCTGTGCAATACTTGTTCTGGATTCTTCTTTTTCCTCCTTACAGCTTTGTGGTTTCGAACTATTAAAATTGCATGACATAAAGAAGCCCACCTTCAAAAATTCAGTGTGCTGGGGAATAGGAGGGTGTCCTTGAGTTCTCTTCATAAACTTCTGTCTTGCAGATGGGATTTATTTGCCACAAAGAAATCTGCTCTTGGGGGCTGAGATTTTACTGCCAAACACTGGAACAAAGCTGGTGTGGCACCATACGGAACACAATCCTTTATAGTTTACTTGTTCTTAATATAGAATGTGTTGCAGATACTTGGCAGATCCACCACTTTCTTCTTCTTTTGCTTTCTGTTGTCATATCCATAATTTAAATAGATACATTCAGGCTGCAGATTGCTTAGACAAGTAGATGGAAGAATTTGGTAAATTCCAAAGAACACACATTAAGTATTTGGCAACATATCCTCAGCAAACAGCTCTTATGCCATCACACCATGTGTATGGCCATCCCACCCAATTATATTTGGAATCATTGGCTCCTTCCAGCCAAGGGGAGTTAGAAGTCTTAAAGACATTTACATTTGGTAAGTTTAGTGTAGATCACAGACGTCTTCTCCAAGTGTGTTCCATGCTATTACTCAAGACTATGAGAATAGAGAGAAATGCTAGAAAGGAATCTTTTAGGCACAGCTTTGTTTGGAGCTGGAAGTCAGGCGTGACAGGCATTTGCAGGAAGCCATCTCTGGCAGGTAAGTACAGCAAGTCAAAACGGGAGGGCTGAAGCTGTTGCTGCCTTTGGCCCTTCACCCCAGCCAAGGCAGAAATGGTCGAAACTCTGATGAACCACCACGGTGCTCAGCTCGGTCCTTCCAGGTAAGCCAGTACTGACTGTGGTTTTGCGGTACCTGCGGCCTGTGTGAATACAGTTTACCTGCCCGCGTAACTTCTCTTTATGCTCAGGTGCCTTCAGAAACCCTCGAGTTCGGGCTTAAGGCGGCAGCCAAGCAGTGGCGGCAGCCTCACACCCCGCCTGCCGGGCGGGTCGGCCCTCGCCCCGCTCCTG
>WBNO01030434.1:179354-212684 GCA_013400575.1 Peucedramus taeniatus
GGTCCGGCGCGGGGCCCCGCGCGGTGTGTGCGCACATGGCGGAGCGGGAGCGGCGATGGCAGCGCGCCGTGGCCTTGTGCCGCCTCCCGCGCCTTGTTCCCGCTCCCGTGCGGAGCCGCGGCGCGGGTGTGTTGTGCTCTGCTGCTGGCAGGGGGACCCAGAGATTCAGCCAGCGGACGGGCAGCTCCCGCGTCCTGCCTCAGGGTAGAGTGGTGTCCGGGAGTTCAACATGTCGCTTCTCCGGGTGCCTGTTAGCTGGTATCACCCTAAACAGTGTCCCCAAGGAAGGCTGAGAAGCTACCTGGAAGATTT
This sequence comes from Peucedramus taeniatus, assembly GCA_013400575.1. NCBI lineage: Eukaryota > Metazoa > Chordata > Aves > Passeriformes > Fringillidae > Peucedramus > Peucedramus taeniatus. The sequence continues at coordinate 179,667 of WBNO01030434.1, forward strand.
AGTAACTAGTACTGGAAGTATTATCTTGTGTTCAGCATTCATCTAGCTTTGTATACGTATAAAACATACTCTATTCCATATTGAATGTTTAGGGCCCTTACACAGCCAATACTTGTGAGACTTTCCATATTGAATAAAAAACCGACTCCATCTGCTTGCAGAAAAAAACGCAAACCTTTTTTCAAACAACTGGTATAGTAATAATACAGCAGCACCTTCTACACTTTACCTCCAAGCTCTCTGAAGGTAGGTATATGTTTGAAGTCCTGTTGAGGTACATTAACATTTCATGTTCTAACTCATTGTTAGTTAGGAGGATAGGAGAAGTGAGCATGGTGTCTGCAAGGTATGACAAATACTCTCCTCTGCTCAGCCCCTCTTGGGACTTTAACATCTGCTGGTAGATGCTGCATTAATCAGGCAGGAGATAGTGCCTGATAATTTTAATTACAGTCATGAAATTAAACTTTAGGGAAGAGTTAAGACCTAAGGCTGTGACCTGCTGAAGGTAGGTTTTGATAAAAAGGTTAGTAGCTTTTTAGCAGCCTTCCTACTGAGCCCATTTTACAATGGTACTCTTTTAAGAATGAGAGAAGCACTGTGCTTTGATTGAAGCAAGCTGAGTAGTTTCCAGTCTATTGTAAATCCAGAAATTATATTAATCCTTACGGACAATAGCATTTAAAGTATACATACATGGAAATTTAAGTGACTTGGATGTTTCTGTACCAGACAAAAGTTGAAGTACCTGAAACACTGATAGAAGTGCTTAGAACAGGCCCCTGACATCTGAGCTTGTGTGTGTGTGTGTCCCACTTAGTCCCAAGAGATGGATGCATGTTAGCAGTCTTAGCGCCCTCCACTTTTTCTGTGCTTTCTGACAAGTCTTGGATATCATGTACTCTTGATTTCTGAGGACAGAATATTGTAGAATGTTGGTCCTGTGCACAGGTGGTAGATTGGTGTTTTTCAGTGCTCCTGGTCTTTCTCTGACTTTGTCAAGACTAGGAAGTGAGTGTTGGAAGCATGCAGAAGTACCGTGCAGCATCTGTGCTGCCAGCCCAGTGTTGCAAGAAGTGCCAGATCTGCTGCAGCTCTCTGTTTACATTCACACAGTAATGCTCTCACCATCCTTGTGCATCATCTAACCCCTGCCTCACTCAGAAACTATTCCTGGGAGCAGGTGGGGGACTTGTTATGGAGACCTGCTTACTGAGCACCCTGGAAAGGTGTGGTGTAGTTTTTTTATTTCTTAGCTTTGAGCATGTGTGCACAAGCGAAACTGAAACCAAGGTGCTGTGGGCATGATGTTATGGGTCTTTGTTAACAGAGTTTTCACAACCCTGAGTGAGACCTGCATCTTCCAGGCTGAGGCCGTGTCCTCCAATACAGAACTCCACATCTATGAGGAAACTTTGGCTTACCCTGTACATTTGATAAAAACCTAGTTTATTCATGATTAACTTTTATTAACTAAGAGTTAAAGCAATGGTAACACGAAGAGCTTGATTTATCATGGCAGAAATTGTATTCCTTCAGGGAGTAAAATAGCTTGAGGATATTAATTTCAATAGTGAAAAATCTTTAAAGGGGAATGAGACAAGAGTCTCCTATTTTGAATTTTGGTGCAATTATTTGGTGAAAGCCAGTTTATTCCATTAGAACAACAGGTATAATGAACATGTCTCTGGTATCTTCACCTCTTTGCTAATCTAGTTGTAATGCAATTCATATTCAGATTCTTGTGAAACAGCTGCAAACATGGCATATCTCTAACTAATGATCCGATTCTAAAGGAAACTGCAGGAATTGGACAGGTTACAGAAAATGGAGATGCAGGTGTTCTTTCAATGCCTGTTTTTCTTTGTCCATATATACATTCAGTGCAACTTAAGCTCTGTGATTTTCCATGAGCTGGGAGTGCTTTGGCATTTGTGAGGTACTAATAGCCATTTACACAGGAGACAGAACTTTGCATACAGAAACAAGACTTTTTAATGCTAGTTTTATTTTAGTACAGCTGAGGAGTCTTCTCAACTGGTCTGGGCAACTGCATTCCTTCAAGCTTCTCCTTAGGGAGGTGGCTAGTAAATAATAGAGTGGAACTTCTTAGTACATGTTTAGTCCCAGGAAGGGTTGTGATGATGGGTTTAATACTTATAGGTCAGTTTTCATTTGTAAATTACTTAGCGTTCAAAAGTGATAATAATTAAAGCTAATTCAATCTAGCTGATTCTCACTCAGCTCAGAGGTTAGTGCATTTCCTCATCACCCAACATTGTTAATCTGGAGAGTAGGTCTGGTGTCATAATGTATTTGTCTAGAAAACCAGACATGCCTGGAAGGCATTACAGAAGTTGCTTGGGGATTCATTTGATGACCTTCTGAAAAATTAAGCTATTTAGAAGCAACATATGAGGGCTTTGAGGGCTTCCTACACTAAACGAGTATATTATTTTCTGAATCAGAAAAGTTAATGCAGAAGGAAAAATCCTAATTACTGATGTGGCCTTGTGTATTTACTAATAACTTTTGACTTTAAGTTTTCAGAAAGACTTCACATATTGCAGATTAAAGCTTCAGTTGCATTCAATTAAAAAAGTTTGCTAATTTACCTTTGATACTCTAGAATTACTTCAAAATATAAATAATTTAAGATACGAAGTAAGGTGTATTTTCCTGAAAGATTAATCTTTTAAATGAATTTGCATCATCTGCTTAAATGAAGACATTATCTGCATCCTAACTACTTGTCGAAGGTTAAACTGCAGGTCTTTCCTAGATGGAAAGCTGTTTGGATTTTAGTACTGGAAAATACAGATGCGTTTGGGGGCTGTGTGCTTAAATGTACATCTGCACAGACATGACTTGCAATGGTGATATGTCAGTTTAAATCCTAACTTGCCATAATGAGTAGACAGTTTGCATATCAACTGTTTCACCTGGTCATTGAGGACTATAGAACAAAGTGCTACCAGTTGCCCCTTTGTAGGTTTTTATGTTTAAAAGGTGAAAGCAAATTTTAGATACAAAACCTGTGGGTTTTGGATGTACCTGTAGCTTTGAAGCATTCAATTGATGATTTTACATTTATTCTTTAAAAAACTATCACTACTTCTACCCAAATAGCAAACAAACAATGAAGAAACCTTCACCCAAAGCATGAGAGGTACTAGAATTAGCCAAATGTTGGAGATTCTCGTTATGAGATTTGAAGTGGGTGCCTGAAATCTGGAATGGGCAAACCCCTAGACTTCTAAGACCCAGGTTAGAAACATAAATGCTTGTTATCTTTTCTTACCATCTGCACTATGATTGGTTCAATCCACTAGTTTATTTAGGTATTGTTTAATATGCAGTGTTTCAAAGGAAGGAGAAGCAGTTCTTTCATATTTCTTGTAGGATGACTTGGCCATGAGGGAAAGTTTTGGTTTAGTTCAGGCCCTAGTTAAAAACCTGACAGACATTGAAAGTCAAGTTGAGGAACACAGGGAGGGTACATGAAAAAAAATTGTTCATACTGAAACCAGGTTTGAATCAGTTATTTTTGAACTTCTTGTTTATGTACGTGTTTTTGTGGCATTTCTTGCTCTCAAGTACTATTAATACAAAATGTGAACTGCTTCTGTTGCTCAGGTATTCATGTTGCTAGGCCCTTAACTGAGCTAGTTCTGCTCTTCAGTGTTGAGCGGTGGATACAGTATTTTCATTAAGGATACATTACTGAAGTGCAGGATGATCATATTTTGTAATTGTGCGTTTTAGACACCATGCATTCATTTCAGATCTTGACACTTCTGCATGTTGATAGAAGTCTTCAGTGGGCTGCATGCCATTATATATGTCTTTACATAGCAGGTTTTTGACCTTTTGAATTCTAAAGTAGTTGGAATTGCATCTTTTTATTTGTTACTTTAGATTTCAATGCTATTTATTTTGCCTCACTTGAGTCACCCTTTTAAGCAGTTGTTAAGTTGTGATACTACAGTTTTGGGATTAACTCATCTTTGAATGTTGAAGTGTGAACTGGTATAGTGCTTTATGCTGTTTCTTGTGTGTGCAAGGTGGCCTTATCAGAAACATGCTTACTTTGTTTGAACTGGTGAGATCTTCATGACACAGCCTCTTGATTCTTTCACCATCTTCAGCGTTGAGGAGGTGTCACATACTTCTGTATTGGTGCGAAAGGCAAGATTTAGTGAAATTCACAGAGAGTATTTCTGAAGATAACTTTGTAAACAGTGCTCAAGTTCTCTGTAGCTCTACTACATGTTTACAATTGCTTTTTAAACTGCACCTGTATTCATTTGGAAATGACTGGCTAAAACCATAACCATGGGAATTCTTCTGTTGGGTCTTTACTGCCAGTTGTAACATCTCATGCCAATAGCCTCCAAAATGTGTTAAAGTTGTGGTTGTGTTCTTTTTTTTAGTGCACACTAACTTGTTAGTTGAAAACTGTGTGGTTTAAGGTTGGTAGGCTAGTAGTGGCCTGGCTTCCATAGTAAAAATACTGAACAGAAGCTAACAAAGAAGTTGCTAAATACATTTTAGGAATTTCAGTGGCTTCTTGGTTAGTGAATGAATTTAAAATTGCATTCATCAGATGTTCTAGCAAGGAGCACATTTCTGAAACCTGTACATATTTTTCAGTATTCTGTAACTTTCTTTTCACATAAGGATGCTTAGATGTTTTTGAAGTCAAATTGGATAAAAACTTTATTGCCTGCAGTGTGTGAGTTTTGCAGATAGCAATGTAATTGCCAATATGGTTGTGTTTGATTACGTGGTGATGTAGGCAGCCAATTAATGAACTCTTTCCCCTTGTTTGATGTTGTGGCATGCACAAATTTGGCTTTTTATTAAGCTGTTAGAATGCACCCTGCTGCCTGAAGAACTTTGTTAAAACACAATTTTTTTTATTACTTTGCCACTTTTTAACAAACTGAATGCCTGTACCAACATGAAGTGTATTGAGAAATACTGTCTTAGGAAATTTCATATATTTCTTTATACATAAAGACTTCGATTTCAACCCTCTAGGATGGCTGCTGTTCTTCCCATTATCCATGATGGAAAGTAAAACCATAAAAAGCTATAGTGAGTAGTTTGTTTTAAAAAAAAACCTTGTTAATTTTTCCAGGTTTGGATTTAAACTTGTTACTTCTCTAATAATGAAAGATTGTTCTAAATAGAAATTGTTATTTTTTCTGCTACAGAATCTTGGCATTCAGAACAAAGGCAACATTGTGTGCTAATTACCCTATTTTTAGAACATGATCATGGAGCTCAGGTCAGTAGCATAGACAAGCATGCAGATATAGTTTAGTCCTGATTTTAATTTGTAATTTTGTAGTCCATCGCCTTCTCGGTATGGAGGCTCTTTTCTGCTGAAAGCGTAAACAGCACTATATAAAATGTAGTAAAAATACTACGAAGACAGGAGTTCAGTATTTGTTGATTGAATCCTCATTTCCTGATTGAAAAATTAGTTCACGGGAAAGCTTACAATGGTTTCTACATGAATGAAAAGAAATCCTGCAGTTCCTGATAGCTGAGGAATAATATTACTTATATTTATTATCACTCTGTTTTGTTTTGCAGAATTTGACTTTTTCCCATCAACTGGCATTCTCTTACAAGTAGTAGAGCACTTCTGACTTGAAATTTGGAAAATGTGTTTTCATGCTGTAACACGTATTGTGCGGAAGCCTGCAAGCACTAATGAAATAGTTGCATTGGCAAATGAAGTTGATGCCTTTACCTCAGGAGTTACTAGGGAGTGAAAAATAATAGCACTTGAAGGAGAGAGAGCAGTTTCAATTGTGTTGTGTTACTTGCTTCAGCATCCTAATGTTTTTATCATGTTTATTTGTTTATTTCTCTACAGCCAGAATCTAGATTTTGCCATATTACCATCAGTGAGATGTATCAATACAGTTTCACAGTAACTTCAGACTTGCCCTAACCCTTTTCGTGAGTTGTTATAAAAGGTACTTGCCTGTGACAGCCTCTGTCTCTTGACCCTGCTGTTACTTGTGTAACTGAAGGTCTAACACTGTACAAAGAAATGCTTTGAACATTTTTAAACTTTACTGTTATTCAGACATTGATGAAAGGAAGGAGATAGAGGGTTATGCATAGCTAAGGAAGAGCTACAATAAGCTTTTCCAGCAGGGTTTACTTTCTGTGCCTTGACTATCATTCAGAAGAGAAACTGGGTGTTCCGTTTATGAAAGGAATGTATCTCTCACGTGATGATATGAGTGCTTCCCATCTTGGATATTGAAGCTCATGTGCATAGCTAGAAGTTGTTCTGAGTATGTTTTGTGAAACACCACTTCTTGTCTGAATTTCTTACCCTTTTCTGCTTTGTCAGGACACCTTACTTCAGCTTCTGCTAAAGATTCCTATATATCACCATGCCAGTTAGCATTTCTACTGTTAACTGTGCATGTCTTTTGCACATAGTGGATGAGCTGGTGCTACCGCAGTAAGTTGTGTCAAAATTAAGGGATTTGAGTTCCTGCAAGGGTCCAGTGTCACCTTCTTGTTACTGTATTGAGGCACCTGGATTCCTTGCTTCCACGGACCATTAGCTCCTTCATCTCTCTATGCAGAACCTAATAGCTTTTATATTAGTATTGCATTCTTTATTATATCATGCTCCTGTTCTATGTGCTTGTATTTGGGCAGACACTTTTAAGTATCTATTCTAGATTTGAAAATTTAAATAAATTTTGTCAATTTTTATTCCTACATTAACAGTTAGAAATGTTTTGTTCACAGAATAACTTTGAGGCACTAATAAAGGAATTGTCTCTGGAGAGTTCGGTGCCTGATAATGTCTTTCATCCCACTGATGTGGAATCTTGATGTTCTAGCACTGCACTCCTCTGCTCATTTGATTGAGATTGATTTTCTTTTTTGGACCTTCAGCTTTCCTAAGAAGGCATATTTTTTCCCTGAGATGAATGATATAATCTGTTTAATGTGTTTACCTGCCGTGTTAATCATAGAAACTTGGAATTGTTTAGGTTGAAAAAGGCGCCTCCTCTGAGTCCAGCTGTTAACCCAGCACTGCTGTGTTCACTGCTTAACCATGTCCCCAAGTGCCACATCAGCACATCTTTTGAGTGCTTCGAGGGATGGTGATTGCAGCGCTTCCCTAGGCTACTTGTTTCAATACCTGACAACTTTCTCAGTGAAGAAAGTTTTCCTAATATCTCATTTAAACACTCCCTGGCATAACTTGAGGCCATTTCCTCTCGTCCTGTGGCTTGTTAACCTGGGAGGAGAGACCACTCCCCACCCAGCTACAGCCTCCTTTTGGGTTGTAGCAGGGAGTGATGAGGTCTCTCCTCAGGATAGTAATAGATACAATATCCCCTTGTTTCATGACCAGTTTTCATGGTAGTGGTAATGGATGCATGAATTTGATCTCACAAGGATAAAGGAAACACTTGGTCTTCTGCTTTATTCCCTTTTAAAATGACATTTTTAACCCAATGCATTATTAAATTGCTTCTTTTTGAAGAAGAGCTAATTTTTCTCCTAGTTACTACTGAACTGTATGATCTTCTCTCAACAATTTCCCTACCCCATGATTGCTACCACAGTTTACTAACAGTTTTGGAACAAGTGATGCATTTTTTGGGTTGTAGTCCCAAGACATTTGAAGTGTGAAACTCTATACCATGTACTGTGCACTTTTTAAACAGTTCACTCAGTTCTCACAGAATTGTTTAGGTTGGAAAAGTCCTTTAAGATCACTATGCAGACCATCTGAGCTCTTCAAAGTTACAAACCACTTTAGGGTTTTGTTAGGGGTTTTGAGCAAACTACCCCAAACAATTATTTTGAACATCTGCAATCAAAGAGTGTTTTCTAGTGGATCTCTAAAGTATTTTAATTTTTGGTTTCTGTATTTAATGATGATTAAGGAGAAATCTTACAATTTGTCCTGGAATTCTAGGCAAGAACATCAGTTAGAAGTAACTTCTAGTGAATGTATTGCTCTTCAGTTTCCCAGTCTTTAGTGAGAGTTGAACTTGGCTGCTATGATGTAATTTGTCTGGCACCTTTGGTTTCTGCACACATTGCAAATAGTTTACCAGACTTAATCCTGATGATTTTTTAAATACAACTAGCTGTCCTCCAGCCAGACCTCTCTTTTCTTCACTAACATCTCACTTAGTCCATCACTTCATTTGTTACCTTATGTTGCAGCTTCTGAATCCCATGTAGGGCTCATTTGTTTTAGGTATTTTCTGTTAATGTATTGCTTTTAGTTGCCCAGGGCTTGCCAGGAAGAGGAAGAGGCTGATATGCTATTCTGTAGACAAGTTGACTTGTATTTGTAGTGCTCTCAGTTACTGACTTCTGAGGAAATCAGTTTGGACAAAATGATAGTTTCTTTTAAAAATGTGACTTAAGGCTTGGCTGTAGTTGGGGTCTGATAGCCTCAAAATCTCATTTGTTACTCTTAAGCAGCTTGAAAAAATTCTTTTAATTGCTATTCCAAGGTAATTGTGGGAGCAATTTGTCTAGAGAAGGGAAAGAGGTGTTTCCTGAAAGGGAGGGTATGGGAACTCTTTGTGGCGTGGTATGCTCAGAGATGCTGAACAGCTGAGATGTGTTGTCAGCCTGCCAGCCTTGGGGCTTGTGCAAAAATGCTGTTGTTTTGCTGGAGGAGCTGTGTCTCAGGAATGTCTTGCTGCCTCAGCTGGCTTGCAGTTCACCTCGCTGTGACCTGTCTTCCTGAGGGCGAGCGGATGTCCGGGTAATCTAATAGTGCTGTGCTTACTTGGGACACGTAAAGCTGATCTGAAAAAGAAAAGGCTTCTCACCAAAGCCTTCGTCCTAGCTGTAACATGGCTGGTGCCTCTGTGCAAATTCAGGTAGTTTCTGTGTGGATAAAGAAAATATTAGGAAGCACTGAACACCTGGAGTTTGTATTTCTATCTTCACTTATGCAAAATTACTTAGTGAAGAAATGAAAACCCTTGAAAACTGAAAGCTCACTAATGACTAACTTGAGGATGAACACATCTTGCTTCTGGTATCTTTTGAGTTCTGCTTGTATCAAACTCCATTTCTTGAAAAACATGACAGTTTAACAAGCTCAAGTGTCCTTTAAGCCTAATGAAAATAGCAAATTGTCACACAGTTTTGATTAGTTCTAAATTTTAGGGGGGTTTTGCTAATTTTTAGTAATTCTGCAGGATGCACTCAAAACAGTGGGTAAGCTAGTGCTGGATTAAAGATTCCAACCTTTCCATTTTGATAAGGAACCTGCTTTCTTGTGATGGCAGATTTATGGCAGGCAGTACCTGTGTGAAAGAGGTTTTAAATTTGAACCTATAGGAAACTTACACTGTCGCTTGCTTTTCTGTACTTTTGCTTTCTTTTTGCAGCATGAACTTCCTACACATTCTCTTTCAAGCTCTGAAAAGATAACTGTTGCTTTTCTTTTGCATATTTTTACAATGAGCAGCAAAAAATTTTAAGTAAAGCCCGTAGGCATCTCTGTATTTGACCATAATGCAGTCTACTGCATTCAAACAGTAACTGTAGCTGTTCAAGTAACAGGGAAATAAAATATTTTACTAGTAAGGTTTTTTGCATGCTGGCTTTATACAGGGATGTAGACTACCCTTTATTTGTGCTCATAAGCCTCTTCATACAGTCAGGAGACCTATATTCCAAGCAGTATCTTAGTCCAAAACAGTCACCTAGACACTGAGGCTTGAAGTAATACATCAGGTGTATCCAGCATTGACAGCTGTTGAACTGATATCTCCCTGACACTACTTCAGGGAGTGATGTTAGTGGTTATGTTGCTCACATGCCAAGGTGTAGCTGCTGTTTACGAACCTAAATGTACCTATGAATGAACTGGGAAGGACAGCTGTGTCTTAGGGAAAGTGGAGTGATACGAGTTCTATATTTAAATATTTAGTGCTGGGGAGATACTGCAAAATAAATACTGCAGTGATCTATTCTAATGTTATTGATTGTGGTATATAGTGTGTTGAAACTCTGAAGACTAGACCAGGACCTTGAACTGGGCATTGCGCAGAGAAAGTGGAGGTTGTTTGCTCTTAAGGAATACATTTTCTCAGTGCTTTTCTGCAGTGTTTTTGTTTCTGTTTGGGTTTTTTTTAGCCAGTAGAGCTGTGTTTGCAGAGAAACTTATGGTTGTTTAAGTAAATGACAGTAAACAAAATGTGATGCAACTACATCTCTTCCATGCTAGTGGGTTGCACAGATTAGCCTAAATGTCTGCCAGCGTAGTTTTCTTGGCAGTGCCTTGTAGTCTCCTTACTCAAGAACAGTTGTCTAGAGCTGGCAGATAATTGTCATGACAGACACTACTATCTCCTCAGTTTGCAGAAGAACTCTTCCAACTGTCTACATTCTGATACTGAGATGTGTAAAAAATGAGGGGAAGATTAAAGGATGGGACATAAAAAAGACTGCTGCAAGGAGAATAGGAAAAATTGGATGAGAGAGAGAAACACACTAGAGGGAGGCTCTGAAGCTGACAGCTGCTTGATACAGTCTATTTTAATTTCAAAAAAAAGCTTTAAAGAATGATATTCAAAGTCTTTGAGTCAATTGGGCCATAATTTGAAACCATACAGTGTTTGCATGGATTGTTTAAGAGCCAGGAAGCAGAGGGTGATAACTGCCCATTGCAATGAACAGAGAGAGGCAGATGCTGGAGTCCCACAGGGTGCTATAGCAAGATGAATGCCTTTAGCATGGTCAGAAGTGATCTTGGAAAGAGGATGAACAATAAAAGGATGGATGAAAGTTTGTGGTGACAAGTAGTTGTTCAGAGGTGAAAACAAGGGCCCAGTGAGGAATTCAGTAATGGGAAGACTGCTGGTGAAACTTTCTCTGCTACACAGTTGCATAGTGTAGAAAAATCTTCAAACTGATCTCTGAGCTGAATATTGCATCTGAGAAACTTGAGTGATATCATCAGTTTACCTGCATGGTTTTGGGGAAAATGAGGACTAGCTTCTGATAGAAAAATTTGTTATGACATTGTCAAATACCTGCACTTCTGATCCAGTGTGTTTTTTCCTGAATGTAATTTATAGCTAGAAGTGTTTCTGGGGGAATTCTTACCATGTCATTGCTTTTTTCCAAGGTATTGGCTAATGGCCCTTGTTGGAGGTGGGATGGATGCTTCGTAAAGTTTTTAGGCATCATTTGTTCATTGCCAGTCTTGTCTTCATTTGGGAAAAAATGTTTAAATGAACTGTGGAAGTTGGCGTCTTTCAGAAAACTTCTAAGGTGTTTCAGTTGCTGTTTCATCTAGCCCACTGACTTGGAGAGACCACGGGGTTTGTGCTGTCACTGGTCACACGTTTGTTGAAAGAACTACCTTTTGTTTTATGGAAATTAAAGCTTTTTTTGATAGGGAGAACAGAGAAAGGAAATGCTGGTCTCTGCAAGGAGCATCGCTGTGTTGCATTTGCAGAAAAATGTATGCAAGGCAGGAGAGCTGTGCATCTTGTGCTCTTTTGCACAGCAATACTGTCAGTCTCCTTGAAATGGTCCTGCATTAAAAACAAGTTAAGAGGAAGTGTGTAAGGAAAAAGTAGTATATTTTTCATGGATACAGTGTTGTGTACATCAAAAATAATGCTAATTCTTACATTGCTCAAGTAAAACAGGGACCTGTATGTGAGAGTTGTAATTGTAGTATGCTGTTTCTGTAGGTCTTCAGTGCATGCTATCTTTGAGAATGCTATTCAAAGGACAGTCTTGAATTGTTACAGGGAATTGTTACATGGGTAAAACTGAAATCACAAGACAAGCAATGTGATCTGAATAAAATGAGTCAAGAATATTGCTGTAATTCCTCTCACTGAATTGTTAGATGTTCTTTGGTTTATAGCAGTCTTGCCATCCTATTTATTAGCAAATACTGTATTATTTTTCTGAAATAGATGGAGGTGGTTCTCTAGTTTTTCTGCATATTAGGGAATTGAATCTTTTTGATTACATTCTAGATCTTTATTTGGCACTATGAAATTGTGATCCTAAATGAGGACATCGGATACTTTCGTTCCATGTAATTCTTGGGAAGTAGTTATGATACTAGAAAAAAAGATATTTCGATTATATTTGCATAAAATGTAGGTGTTTATTTCTGAAGTTTAGATTCTAAGATGTTTCTTCATATTGACTGTTAATATCCTGATCTTACTAGGATTGTGTTTTTGTGTTACACTTCGGTCATACCAAATGCAGTTTTCTCTTTTTCTGGAACACATCCGTCCAACGCTTTGCTAAAATTCCCATTTCAATGCATTGTAAGGAGTTGAAATTCCTGAAGGAAACTTGAATTTATTTAGCTTACAGAAGAACAGGTAAAATGGAGGCTCTAAAGCACTGGTTTCCTTGCTTTCTGGGCCAGCAAATTATTCCTGGTAGTTAGAGCCTCCTAAATTACTAGCAGATGGTAATAACGGGACTGTGTTTTCTCGTGCATAGTATTGTGTTAGACTTAGAGTTACCTAAAACATCTTTTTGGAGAATAGACTCCCAAGTAGTGTTTTGCTGGTAGAAAATGTTACTCATTTTATAATATATTTGAGAACATAGGTTCTTCATGGTATGCAAGATTTGCAATAGTCTCAATATTAAATGTTTCTAGTTACTGTGTATGGAATATGTTTATGATTTTACTGAGATATTTAAGAAAATTTTCATCATTCTGAACATGGGAATTAGTTGCATTAAATAGCCTGGCACCTGGCATAATTTCTTTTTTGTAAAATGTTGCAATATTGTGGCTATTCTGAGGAACAACTTGGATTGATTTTGTGAAGTTGGGTTTAAAAGTAAAGCCGCAAAAAGACATCTTCATTCTTAAATTAGCTGTAAGTATGTTCTGTCTGCAGTCACATGCTGGAAATGAGTAAACAGTCCAGCACCCTTTTTGCTTCAGTTTTTCTCAGGTTATATTTCAGTTTTATACTTAAAACTAATTTTCAGTCAGTGATGTAAGTACAGTCCTAAGATGCAAAACTCAGCATGGTGTTTTGCTGCTACTTGGTACTTCAGTGAGTAGGTCTATAGGTTCTAAACCAGAACAAAGGTTTTCAAAATTTCTGTATGTTTTAGACTGAGAGCTCAAAATGTGCAAGGGAGATGTGCCACGCTTCAGACAGTAATATGTATTTATCATGTTTCATAAAGCTGACATGGTTTGTGTTTCTTTTAGTATTGTGGCAAATAACCATAGAGTTTATAACTGAAATTTAGTGCTGCTGTTCTTATGTGTTTTTTTCTTTTTTTTCCCTAGTGTTTGAAGTCTAGCAGAATGGCAGACGTAGACAAGTAAGTAAAATCTGTAGGTAACTGAGGCTCTGAATGTGTCCTGTCCTGTACTTGACATGGCTGGGCTCTCCAGGTGCTGGATAGGCAGGGTCTAGATACTGACCTTGAGCACTGTGTCAAGACCTGAGGTTTATAGCATGTGGGAGAAAAGCTTGTATTGCTCATGATAAATGGGTTTGTGATCTTAATTGTAAGTAAATAAAAAAGTGGAAGAAGGCATGAGTCAACTTCTTATGTTAGTTGGAATTCTGGAGAGGAAAAACAGATAATATTGCCCATTCCTATTGTTTCACTCCATAGGATTTTTTCTATACTTCAAGTGCTCTTTTTTTGTGGCATTTGAAGTATGGGTATTTGAAGTGTTGGGTAGGCGATCCTATCCACAGTTCTCAAGGCCTGCACATCTTAAGGAAGATATGTGGAGCAGAAGGAGGCTTTGACCTGTTGATAAGAGCAGGAGATGGAGTTTTTTTATAAAAGGAAACTTTGTAATTCTGGAAACTTGCTAATTCTTTAAACTGTTCTGGGGTTGTCAAACATGAAACTTCTGTGAAGACAAATTCGGCTTTGTTTGGCTATTAAGACTTGTTTGTCATAGGTCAAAGCAACAGTTTGTTTCTACCCACATAATCTCTAGTTTAAGCTCTTTAAGCTCCTTATGGTATATTATAAAATTAACTTCTCGATGCTGTTATTGAATATTTCTAATAGCAAAGAACAGTCTGAACTTGATCAGCAGGATATGGAAGATGTTGAAGAAGTAGAAGAAGAAGAAACTGGTGAAGATGCCAACAGCAAAGGTAATGTTGAAACCAAGAGTTTCTAAACCTCTAAGCATATATGCTTTCTAGTTAGTGTGTTAAAAGGCTTTTACTGCAAAAAAAATAGGAAGTGGTAAAACAATTTCAGATGTACAATTGTGTTTTACGTTCTGAAGTAAGGACTTAATGGTGTGATTTTTATTAGTTGTTTGCAGTTACTCATTGTAGTCATGGTTAATACCAGGTTCAGTCAGTGCTGACCACATGTTTAATTGGAAAAGACAGGATTATTGTGGATGTGTAACAGGATTATTTCAAAACTGAAAACAGTTAAAAACTTCACCCATGTGAAGCTTTGGGTATAAAAAATTAATGTGTGTGTATGTGTATCTCTTTTGATTAGTTGCTAATAATTTGCTGCTGAGTTGACAGTGAACAGAGCAAATCATGCTTAGTGTTACCACTCTTGAAATTAATAAATCCTTTTTTATTCCCCCCTCAACAAAAAAACATAAACACATATCAAAATACTTGTTTCGTCAGTGCTGAACAGTCTCACTCATGCTTTGTATTTAAAGTGTGGGGGCACAGATGGAATCTAAAAAACAGTTAGCCAAAAGAGAAATAACTAATAATCTCTGCAATAAAATTGCTTGGACTGCTAATAGTGCTGTGTTACGTGTTTGTTTGAACAGAATAATAACATTAAAATAGAACATTTTGCTCAAGGTGTTATGCTTTGCTAATCTATTGAAAGAAGTGTTTTCAAAACTAAATTGCAAAATTTTGGGGAACACTTTAATTAGCTGAAGTAATTAAATGGCATACAGTAATTAAATGGTAAGTATTCAGGTGTCCCACAGGAACCTAGAGATGAATAATGTGTATTTTTAGTATACACTAAATTTCCCAGCTATTTTAGGTGAGAATCAGAGGAGAAATTGTACTCTAGGAATCCTGGAGGGAAATCGGGTTTTATAAATCAGAAACATATTTTGGTAGTAGGGAGACTTCACACAGTTTTAAGAAGTTCTTCTGCATCTGTAATTCTTGCTTGTCTAATTTTCTTTATTTTTATGCACAATTCTTTCTTTCAAGATTGGTCCAAAAGATACACTTTGTTCTTATGTAATCTTCTTTTTTTAATTTAGCTCGGCAGTTGACCGTGCAGATGATGCAAAATCCTCAGATTCTTGCAGCCCTTCAGGAGAGACTTGATGGTCTGGTAGGAACATCTGCAGGATATGTAGAAAGGTACAGCATTTGTTTAGTATGAGCAGAGTGTTAAAATGGTTCTTTTGTTTTCTGAACAGTGTTGTCTATGGCATTAGTGGTCGTAAACCACTGTGCTGCTCAGATAGCAGAAAAACTAATATAGTCTGTCTGTAGTGCATCTCAGAATTGAAGTGTTTTTATTTGAGGTTTCATGAAGAAAAGAATGCTATATTTACAGTGGCTGATGTTTTCCTTTGCAGTTACAGTATGGCACACTTCTTAGGATACTTTCCTGCTCCTTGGAATCTCTTTTGTAGCTTTGCCTTGGTCATGAAACATCAGTTATTTAAACTAGACAGATACTTGGAGGCCTGGCGTCTCTAATACAGTCATTTTATGCTTAGACTGTAACCATTAGCTGATACAGGAATGTTACGCAGTACTTCATGTGGTTTTCTTATGTATCAAAACTTGCTATAAATTCTTGCCAAAATTTTGTGCAGTTGATCTGCATTTATGAGGCATGCAGTAATTGCTTTCCTTTTACACATTTGTAATACAGTGGCTCATTTAGCAAACCAGTTCTGGCTCACTTTGAATCAGATAGTGTGTTTAAAGACAGTGCTACCAGCTGCTGCACTCAGTGTAACAAAGCAGCAAATTTTGAAGATCAAATTTCTTAACAAAGAATAACTCAACTGTCTTGAACTTTTTCATAAAACCAAGCAAATTAATGGTGAGACCTTTCTTAGTTGTACTCAATACAATGATTTTACTTTGTTACTCATTAATAATGTAGAAATTGTTTTTAGAAGGAGGATTTATTGCACAAATTTCTCTCATGATTTACCCAGGTGTTTGGAATACTCTGGTTCTAACTGTGGTTGAGCCTCAGTTTCACAGCTTGTGCTAAAGATTTCAGTCTCATTGGTGAAATTGGTTGCAGCTTTGATTTAAATTTTCTAAAGCTTAAAACAGAGTGTAAAATGTGTTGTGGTACAAGTTGGTTAACTTGTAAGGGGTTTGATTACGGAGAGATCAATATGTGCTTAAAACACAGTGTTAGTAACAGTTCTGTCACTGAATTTTTCAGCTTGCCTAAAGTTGTTAAAAGACGTGTGAATGCTCTCAAGAACCTTCAAGTTCAGTGTGCACAGATAGAAGCAAAGTTCTATGAGGAAGTTCATGAGCTGGAAAGAAAGTATGCTGCTCTCTATCAGCCCTTATTTGACAAGGTATTTTATTGCTACTCTGGTTTGTACTTCAAAGCTTCATCTAAAATACAAGGGAATATAAAAACCAGAAAACTTACTCATGTTCCAAATTACTTTGGTCTCATATGTGCCCGTTCAGTTCACTTGGTACAATTTTGCCATCCAAGTGAATGTCAGCTAAGATTAAGAGACTGAAAAGTTTAATCTGTTCCATGATTACCAAAATGTCTTCAGTATATCAAACCTCATTTTAATTGAGCAAATGCCAGATGATACTGTAACTTTTCTGGGACTTTGGTGTTTATTTTAGTGTGTTGAAAACCTCCTAACTGCTGAATCAATCTTCTAGAGCCAGAAGAAAAGGTAGATAGTTAATGTATTACTAATTGTGTAATTTAGGATTAGGAGTTTATTGGTTAGGGCATTGCTGATTGCAATGACTAGGAAATTAGAAAATATTTTTGGTTTAATCTTCCAGCGAAGCGAAATCATCAATGCCATTTATGAGCCAACAGAAGAAGAATGTGAATGGAAAGCAGATGCTGACGAAGAAATTTCAGTGAGTATCTAAATTGGTTCTCATCAATATCTCAAGCTTTAGCATGAAACAAGATTTATTAAGCTGAAGTTTTTTAAAAAAACGGTTTGTAATGATTACTTGCTGTTAATAATGATGCTAATTCTTAATGGTTGCTTAAAGCATGCACATGACACTGGTATCAACAAAGAACTGATGAACCTTATGGGCATTCTTAAAATTAAGGAAACCCAATATTTTTATTTTCTGAAGGATGAAATGAAAGAGAAAGCTAAGCTTGAAGAAGAAAAAAAAGATGAAGAAAAAGAAGACCCTAAAGGAATCCCTGAATTTTGGCTGACAGTATTCAAGAATGTGGACTTGCTCAGTGATATGGTTCAGGTAGGCAGTGGTCTAGCTTTGTTTAAAATTGCATTGGTAATTAATCCAAGTGTCTTTATGAAAGCAGTGAAAACACTATGATGCTTGATATGTCTGTTGGAGAGCAATAATGGAACTGTTACTTGGATGCCATCTCTGGTGACATTGCAAGCAAGAGTAAAAAACAGTGAAATACCTCCCTGCTGTTTTATTCTTTTAACCTTTTCTACAATACTAATAAATTTTCCGTGCTTATGGAACCGTGTGTAAAAAGTGTATTGGACTTTACTAAAAATTGTACATGGTGTTTGTATGGGTTTTGGTTGTGTACTGTATTGGGGACTCTGTACGCAGCCATTGTTGCCACCTGCTGGTCATGTTCATGGAAGTATTTCAGTGTTGAAACACAAGGGTTTTTTTTCTAAGTAAAACTTGTTCTAAACATGACTTTTTATCTCTGTGATGCCTTAAATCTGTGTGTAATTGAATGTTATGAAAATTAAATACACTGTGTTTTCTCTACAGGAACATGATGAACCTATCCTGAAATACTTAAAAGATATAAAAGTGAAATTTTCAGAAGCTGGACAGCCTATGGTTAGTTTGACTTATTAAACAAGATTACTTTTATGTTATCTTAAGAATTATTTGTATTTTAGCAACATGGTCTGTGATAGCCAATTGTCTTGTGGAAATCTTGAGAAAATACACAGCTGCTGCTTCTGAGAAAGCAGTCCAAGGTCTCGTACTAGTCTTGCATCACCCTGTGAATCAATGTATACTAAATTTAACCTTCAGCTTCTGATGAGATTTGCCTTAATAGCTGATAACTTTGGTTTCACCATTGCATTTTGCTGCCTTTGGGTACTTTTTGTGTAACTGCTGTAATTTCATGTATTTCCCTGGCAGAAATCAGACAGTTTTCTAATTTGTAATATTTTTTAATTTAGAAATTCTCCCTATACATTGATAGCAGGAAATCTGTATGCTGGGAGATCTGTGTGAAAGTGCAAGACCAAGTAAATGAAAAGATTTGAAGATTTATTTTAGAACTTGGGTAGCAAATTCTAGAATAAGTTATGGATCTATTGGAGAAAGGTGTATTCTGTTGCATGTGTATTGTTTGGATTTGGGTGTTAAGAAGTTAAAGGTGTTTGTAAATAACTAAAGTTACTGTTCTGCAATTCTTTTTAAGAGTTTCACATTAGAATTTCATTTTGAACCAAACGACTACTTCACAAATGAAGTGTTGACAAAGACGTATAGAATGAGGTCAGAGCCAGATGATTCTGATCCCTTTTCCTTTGATGGACCAGAAATCATGGGTTGTACAGGGTAAGTGCTAATAGATAGCTTTAAGACAATATAACAGGTTTTTCCTTAGCATTATCTAGCTGTGGAGTTTTACAGCATATTGGGGAGCTGCTGAAAAAGATACTTCCCCTAGTAACTTGGGGACAACTAGGTTTGACATGAGTTTTTTAGTTGTTACCAGTAACTTCAATACAGTATAGAAAAACACAAGTTTTGTATTGCATAATTTATAAGCATATATATTATCTAGGCATATAAATAAAAAATGTAGTCAGTATTTGTTTAGAAATACTGTTCTGCAGTCACTAAAGGTGAATTGAAAGGTGAATGGTGGTATCTTTCAGTAGGCCTGGATAGCTTTTGCTAGAATTTGATTGCTTCTTCTAATCTTCTTATACTTCTGACATGCAGCATTTTGGGGAGTTAATTCCAGATTTACTTTTTATATTGCAGTTGTCCATTTTGTTTTATAAGTGCTGAATGTTTGCCTTTGAATGTCTGTCTGTTTGAGAGATGGAGAATAGTCATCATAATTCCAGGTTACTCTTCTTAAAAAGCTGTCACACTCCTTTCTTAGTGAAATCCTCTGTTTTAAATTAGTTAAGTAATTTTTTCTTTCCATGTCCTTTTATTTGTGAACAGAGGGATGAGGGAAAACTATGTTGCACGTAATTATTCTTATGAGTACACTTGGGCCTGTTCAGTAGCTTTTGTGTTCAGGTCTCCAATGTTGTGACTGCTCTTCTGAGTGATAACAACTAAGTTACAGCCTATCACTGCATAGTCAGTGTTGGTTTTACTCTTAAATTAATCTCCAGTTGCTCATACTGACTTATTTACCTCTTTATTTCCCAGTCACTTGGCTTATTTTGCAAAGTCCTGTAATATTTAGTTTTAAGTGCCTGGGTAGCTTTGATTAAACTGTTTTGTCTTCCCCAGTTTGGACTGATTGGAAAATCATGAGTCTTGGCAGAGTTTGGTGTGAGATGCCACTGCTTCTGTAAAAATTAACTCCTAGTCCTTGTTTTCTCTTGTAGCTAGGACAGCCCCTTCTTGTCCCAAAGCAGCTCACTCCATTTCTTTGAGTCTGTAAAAGGTTCTAATCAGAAACTTCTGCAAATGCAATTAGTTTCACTGATACGACTCTTTCATTTACTTGTTGCCAGAATGTTTTGACTGTTAGGGAATCCTGTAGGCATGATTCTGCTCTGTAAGCAGGACAGAGTTAAAAAACCCCAAAGCAACAAAACCCAAATAAATGAATATAACACAAGATGATGAAACCCTCACAAACAACTCAAAATCAGCCAAAAACTACATGCCTGCTTGATGCATTGTTTCAAGGACTTACTGGTTACAATGATAGGTGTGGTGAACTTTGGCATGTTACTAATATGCCCAAGTATGACATTGCTTTATAATGGATGGGCGGCTTTAAAAATGGTGCAGTAATAGTTGTTGATAGAAAACTAGGCAGTACTTGGTAGCTAATGAAAATTAGCATTTCAGAGATTGAGTGGAGAAGGAAAAACTTCTGGATGGAAATAATCCTAAAGTGAACCTGTTCATCTGGTTCTCAACCTATAAACTAATGGAAAGATAGGACTGAATAAGTACTAGCTTAATATTTTTTCTTCCTAGTGTCTCTTGCAATTGTGATAGTCTCAGTAGATACTTGTAACAAGGGGAATGGTATTAAGCTGCAGGTGGTTGTGAGTTTTTTCCCTGTCATTTGTTTTTTATTTACACTTTAGTTGCCAAATAGACTGGAAAAAAGGAAAGAATGTTACTTTGAAAACGATTAAGAAGAAGCAAAAACATAAGGGCCGTGGGACAGTCAGGACGGTGACAAAAACTGTTTCCAATGACTCTTTCTTCAACTTCTTCAGTCCTCCTGAAGGTAAGCTGAACACTAGTTTACCTGTATTAACTTTAGATGTAGAATGTATCTTGCTCACTCATTTCTTCTGTTCTTTTTTCTACAGTTCCTGAAAGTGGAGACCTGGTAAGTTGGCTTATTTAAAAACTGATTATGGAGTGTTTATGGAATTTTAGAATTTGTTAAACAGCCTCAGCTTTAACTGCTTCTGTCTTTAACTGAGAATACTTATGAAGACTAGTATGTATTTGAGTTTTCTTCTTTAGGAGGAGTGTTTGAGTTGGATGGTAGAGTTTAGTGTAGTCAACTTTATTAGTTTATGCTTCCTGAAATCTACCTTGTGGATTGCTAACAGTTGTAGAAATGTAGTGATCTGCATTATTAGTCTTCGATCTAATGGGTGGTGTAAGTCTCTCTCTTCAGGTGTTCTTTGGATGATTTTATCTAATGGCTGAATGTATCCCATTTGTGTTTTATTCTGTTAAAAATTTCTCAAGTTGTTAACTCTTGAAAGTAATGAAACAAGAACAGAAAACTGCAAGAGCCTGCTTTTCTGTCTGCTCACTATGGCAATAAACCATGTAAGGAGAAAAACCACCAAAAATGCTTAACAGTAGGGAATATATTTATGCAGTTAGAGTGAGAAATAACAAAGCTTCCAGAAGCATGCTGTTAGAACTCTAGTTGGCATGGACACCAAAAGCTGTATGTTCATAACGCTTAGAAAAACAAAACCCAAAAAGAAAGTAATTGCTCAGATGGGAGACAGCAGAACAGTTGGTATGAAACCAAGAGGAGTGAAGGTCTAGGATTGGATTAGAGAGCATATTTAGGTGTTCAGGTGCTTCAGTAGTGGCTTTTTGTCTAATGGGAATCAAGGAGGAGATGCACTGTAAGAATCAGAAGAAAATTGTAAAATCTTTAATGTGATAGGCTCACCTGACTATTGTTCAGTTCTTTAAATAAGAGTATTGTGCATATGAACTGAAAGTCTATGGGAGATATTAAATAATCTTTATACTTGGAACAAAAGAAAGTCCAGAATTGTATATAATTAGGCTTACTGAAGCAGCAGCTCCTCACTGTAAAATGTAGGTGGGCTGTTCAAAGTGTTAAACTTGGCCCCTCAGTTTCAGTTCAGTAAAGTTCCTGGAACAAAAAAATCAGTAATGGGATTTGTGTAAATCTGACCACAGCAAAATCCATGTAAATCAGGTGTATGTGTATGTGTCAAAAGTAATTACCATCTTGTAGTTCAGGAAGTAATACTGTTTTATGCAGGATGATGATTCCGAGGCAATCCTTGCTGCAGACTTTGAAATAGGTCATTTCTTGCGTGAACGTATAGTCCCCCGGTCAGTACTCTACTTCACTGGAGAAGCTATTGAAGATGATGATGATGATGTAAGTATAATGTTCATTCAGAATGCTAAAAACCTTGAAATAATGCTGTTTAAAGACCTTGGGTAGTTTCTTACAGTGGTATCTTTAGAATGGGATGTTAGTTGCAGCAGAGCTTCCTAGATGGTTCAGGAAGAGCAGCATAAAAATAATTCTTCTTTGAAGTAGTAACTTCAGAGTTTTGTGGCAAAAGCAGTGGTAGAAGCTGATCATCTAGAGGATGTCATAGTAGCATTTTGTATATAAGGCATTCCTAGAGAAGTGTGTCCAGTATTTGTGGAACTGTAATGAGCTGCCAGAGAACAAATTAGACTGTTTTTCTAGCTGCTGAGCCTGTTCTTTGTGCTTACAGTGATGTTGGACTATGAAGTTTTATGAGATTCAAGCCTCATCCTTTTGAAAGTACTCTCTTACTAAAAAAAAAATAAAAAACAGCTAGATAAGCACATTCAAAACATGCCAAAATAATCAAAGCAAATTCTGCAAAAGCTTAAGTGTTTTAAAAGAGCTAAGCTTGAAATTGTCAAACCACAAAGCCTCAGAACTTTATACAGGTATAAAACATTTTTTCTGTTGCTGCCTCTGGTCAAACAAGAACAGTTTGACTGTTAAGATGGCTTACATACGTCCTGTCTTAAAAATAAATTTTTAGAATCTGAACTGTTGGCCCTTGTTGCAAAGGCTTGGCTGGGGCTGTGGAGGAGGGTGGTCCTGACAGGACTGGTTGCCTTGGGCTCCGCTGTCCCCTGCTGTCCCCAAGTGGTACCGCAGTGTAATCAGCTCCTCCCGGGCTGCATGGAACGGGGGCAGTCTGCTCTGCCAGAGCTCTGCAGGGGAACTTGAACATGGCTCGTGCTGATGCAAAAAGTATTTTTAAATCTGACAGACACAGGAGCTTCTGGGTTCAAACTGAAAGAGACTACGTTTAGATTAGATATTAGGAAGAAATTCTTTCCTGTGAGGGTTGAGATGCTGGAACAGGTTGCCCAGAAAAACAGTGGATGTCTTATCCCTGCAGATATTCAAGGCCAGATTGGATGAGACTCTGAGCAACCTGGTCTAGTGGAAGGTTTCCCTGCCCATGGCAGGGTAGGTGGAGCTAGATGACCCTCAAGGGCACTTCCAACCCAAACCATTCTATGATTCTCTTAAGATCACAATATGGAGTGGTCTCTGACATCTACTTGAGCTATAGATGGCTGCATTTATGATGCTATCAAAACTATTTCTTTTGTTTTCTAGTATGATGAAGAAGGTGAAGAGGCAGATGATGAGGTAAGATGACTGATGCCCTTGATTCAAATAGTTTACCTGTTGTAGTCTGTTATCTGGAATAAGAGTTCCTTTAGTTTTTCAGTGCTCTGGACACTAAGAATTACTTTTGAAATAAGAGAGGACATACTGTTTGGTGGATCTCAGATGAATAATTAAAAAAATCCCCCAAAAACCAAAACAACCAGCAAGACAACAACAACAAATAAAATCCAAACCAAGCTAAGACAACCCTTAAGGTATCTTAAAAATTAAGCTGCCACTGATGTCAAAAGATAGACATTATGAAGGATAAATGAATACAATATGTATAACATAAGTGGTAATGAATGTATTTCTGAGTACAATTTAATCTTAATTTTCATGAAAATGGCTCCGGAAGCTGAATGTGGATAAGCTAGAGAAATATTAAGTGTTTTCTTTCAGGAGGGAGAAGAAGAAGCAGATGAAGAAAATGATCCTGATTATGAACCAAAAGTAAGGCATTAAAATGAATGTTTAAAGTTTGTGTATGCATACAGATATGTAAAATTTTATGTATGTTGTAACTTGATTTTAGTTTAAGTATTAAACCAGTAGTTCCTATGGGTGAGCATGTTTTGTTTTGAGGCTGTTTTGGGCCCAATTCTGACCAAGTAGAATTTGTAGAGAACTTGTAAAAGTTCTTTCTCCAGGAGTCATTTTCTAAAAGTAACTTTTGGCTTTGAGCACTGAGGTTAGTCAGGCTTGGTTTTCTATAAGCTTGTCTTGCACCAATTTGCTGCCTAATGATGAAGATTGCAAAATGGTTGTAAGGACATGGAGAGAACTGTGTCATCCAGCTTCAGTTTTTGGGAATTTGCTACAGGCTGGCTCTGGCACAAGTTTTCCCAGCAGAATACAAAATACGCTCTTTCACATTAAGTAAATGGCAAGTCTTTCATTGTCTGAGGTAGCAGAAGTCAAGGTTCAGCAATGCATCTATAGCCAAATCCTAAAATGTGAACAGCCAAGAACAACTGGGAGCTTTCTTATTCCTTGGGAAGGGAAAAATGAGTAATCAGGCTGGAAAAACAATTGCGAGCCACTCAATTCATAGTTTTTTAATAGCTGAGCGAAGGGTACATCTGGCCACCTGAAAGCATCTGATGTGGTAGGTGAAAGTTGCAGTCATGAGGTCTTTGAAGTGCTCCAAAATGCCTGCTGTTAAAAGGGCTTGTCATTTCAAATGAGTGTTTTTCAGTAGGAATGGTTTGAGCTACTTATCAAAGTACTGTTGAGAAAATTACAGAATCTTAGCATTGTACATAGAAAGGCAGGGTACAATTTTGTGATCAAAATGTACAGCCATCTTGGTGATGTTTGATCTGCTATAGTGTATTCAAATTGGTTCCTAGTCAAGAAAGTTTTGAAATCCAAATGAAACAGCTGCAAGTTGGACTTATTTCCACCATTTCAGATTGCTTTTCTTAGTGAAACAGAACAGAAAGGGCTAGACTATGCTCAGTTTCAGAGAGCTGCTCAAGGGCTTGAGATAGTAGTGGTGCTATAGTGTTGCAAGCTGATCTCAGGCTGTAAGCCAGCAGAATTTGTTGAAGCGCTGTGGTCCTGGAATAGCTGTCCCGACCAAGGAAAGTGGTGGAGTAAAACCTGCAACTGAACTCTGCCCCCACAAAAACTTTCTTGAATTCCCATATTACTGTGACATATTATTGGCTGTCTGTTTCAAGAACAGAAGAAGTTTTCCATGTTAGAATTTTTAACAACTGGAATTTATTGCAAAAGATGCTTCCAGAGCATTAGGAACTGTGATTTGGCATTTCATTGCATTGCTGTACAGTGTCTTCTGGCATAAGGCCATGCTCTTGTTACTGCCCATAGGAAGTTTCTTTTGTTTCAAACTGTGAAGAGGGTCTGCATGCTTCTTCTGAGTTTCGTTGTTTGTTACTGCACCTCACTCTCCTCCTTTTTCCAGTTACAGTGTCTTTTAGAGTACTTCACCACACTTAGTTCTGAACAGGTTTTTGTTCTGGATTGTATCCTGATGTGCCAACAAAGCCAAAATAAATGCAGCATGGATATTGCTGCATCCAAAGAGAGTAGTGTTGCTAATGCTAGATAATTAATGCAAGGGAAAAGATGTAAGAACTGGGGAAGAATATTGCAGCTTGAGAAGGCATGCTTAGCAATATTGATAGTTCTTCTAAAATACTGTTTCTCTTAACTGGTATTTCCTTTTTTCTCAACAGAAGGATCAAAACCCAACAGAATGCAAGCAGCAGTGAAGCAGTGTGTCTGTGGCCTTGAGGATTACCTGCACTGTAATAGCCTAAACACAACTATTAGTTACTTACAGCCTTATGTTTTGTATCTTGGTAGAATTAAGTAACCAATTTGTTAAAAAAAGAAATCAAACACTTAAGAACCAGTTTAAAATGTAGGTTCAATCTACCTAGCATTTTAACAGTATAATTTTCTGCCAATATGTAGAATGCAGTAAATGCCCTAAAGCATGAATGTTAATTCATTGCTACATAGTTTGGTTCTTGTGAAGTCTTTGTCATGTAGCTATTAGACTGCAGCTGTGAAGATGATCAGAACTGTTAACTGAGACCAATATTTGTTTAGAGAAAACTCTCTCCTGAAGAACCAACCAAAGTATTTTTTCAGCCCAGTAGTCTGAACGGGTTTAAGTCTGCTTGCACTAGCTGTGCCTTCATTACTTTGTTATAGAAATGGCAGTGACTTGTACTAACTAGGAGATGATGATGCATTTTGAATTTGACTACTTGAGAAGACTAGTATAACTTGTTTAATTTCCCAACGAGACCACATTTAAACATTCATAACTGTCAGCTTGTTTATGCTATGGATTTTGTATTTTATGTGACATAGTGATCTACAAAAGAAACCTAGTCATCATATTAAGGTTATTGTTTACCACAGGGGTGTGAATAAAACCTAGTATTTTCAGAAGCTAGTCTTGTTTTATTACTTGTGTATCTGCATGTGTAAACTGGTAATGCATATCTTACATGCTGCAGTTCATGTTTTACTAGAAACAAAAGCTGATAATTACTGAAAAGTAAATTATATAGCATTTGAAAAACAAACACACTTTTGGAAAGTTTGATCCATACTTTGCACTTGCAGTGTGATACTTGTGAATCTGAGCTTGATGTTTCAGTGATTGGTCCACACTGCAATTTTAGAGAAGACAGGTTCTTAGAAGTGGGGCTAGATCTGATAAAGGACTTCGGTATTGGTGTGCCTGACTCTAAGGCATTGCCTGTTAGTAGGAAATCTGGAGTGAAGTGCCTTGGATTTTCAGTCTGTGTAGACGGAGCTAGGTGGTCCTGAACTAAACATGCCCTGCAGCCAGAGGGAGTGCTGGAAACACATGGCTGTATTCTAGTTTGTCTTCACTGTATCAAACATCTACGAGGAAACAAACCCAAAGAAATTCTGCTTTCTTCACCTAATATTCTGTTCACTGTGCTTGTGTTTGCACATTCTGGTTCATACTTTGTCCATATTGGATATTTTTGTCAGTTGAAACACACGGGCTAGAAGATCTTTCTTTTCTCGTTCTTACCTTGTCTCTAGCCTAGCAGTGGCGGTGCTTGATGAGATGTAAATTTAAACATACTGAGCTGAAAGAGGCTATGAACTGATGTATTCTGAGTTTTTCCAGTCAGTAGCATGCTACTGTACTCCATGCTGTCTTGTCCTTCACACAACTATATATATATTCTGATCTTCTAAGCAAGTAGATAGCTTTTTCAGGGGTGGAAGAGTCCTTGTAGTGTTGGAAAGAAATGTCCAGCTATCCATGGATCTATTTCTGCAGTAGCTACTTTTTTTGTGCCACTTACAAACTTAGCCATAAAGGTTTGAAAAGAGCAGGGCAAGGAGGAGGCAACGACACCATGAGGATAGGGCTGGTGGAAGAGTTTCTGTAGCATGTCTCTTGCCTGGAGGGTAAGTAATACAGAATGAAGCTTATCCCAAGTGCCCTTCTAAATCCTCAGCCCCCATCAAGAAGATGTGGGTCTAATGTCCTCTGACTAAACTGTTTTAGTATTGTTATTGATTTTTTTTTTTAATTCGTTGAAGGCCTAAATACCACAGTACTTCGTTTCAGAATCCCTGTCAGGCTTCATTTGTCTCCTTTCCAGGTATCCATGGATTTGGGAGAAGGAGCTCGTTTTCTGTAGCTGTATGTAAAGCAGGACCAATGAAGCTGTGATCTTGGGTGTTTTTTAGGTAACACAGATCATAGCATAGAAAAAGCAGTTATGAAAGGTTAACAAACACTTTAAGTAGCTATGTGTTAAAGTAGATGTGGTTGTGGTTTTTTTTGGTATCAGAATATACTTATCTTTTATCCCTGACCCTGCCAGGTGTTTGCGTTTCACATGGTCTCTTCTCTAAACATCTCCCAGGATTAAGTTTAAACTTGAGGACATGTAGAGACCAAACTGTGATAGTATGTTCTGAGCTTGAGAAGTCATTAAGATGGGGCTTTGGGGTTCATACTTCTGGATATGGGAAGTCTCTGAAGTCCTTACTTAGATCTAGCCCATTTTTGCTAACAGCATCTGGCAATTGTATTTTAAAAAGAAAATGAGCTGTTAAAAGTCGTAAGTTTCAAAATTCACTACTTAACAAATTTGGCTTGGTCTTTGATTACTTTCTCATTTAACACCTTCATAACATACAATGGGATACAACATTTGAAAAGGGCAGTTGTTAGATGTCAAAGCACACCTGCAGCCTGCAAGATCCAGGGTCATGAATACATCCTATTGACAGCTTTTGGTAAGCTTCTCTCCAGATCGACATGCTAGTTCTAAATCAGCAGTTCTTGTGCTCTCCAGACTGCAGCAAAAAGAAGAATATAAATGAGGTGCCAGTTCTTATGGCATTGGTTAAATAAAAACTGTTCTGGTGCTTACTGTAGTTTTGTTATCAATGACACTCTTGTTTAGCAGTTCTGAAAGGCAGTATGTAGCAGGAACATTAAACTTTCAACATTGATTGGAGTGTTGTGACTCATTCTTTTCACTTTTCATTTATACCAGGTGTAGAGAATCTCCTTTAGTATTTGAGGAGGGTAAGTTACCTTGTTAACAGGTTCTGGCTGGGAAAATGTGTCACTGAAATAGAAACTGCTGTCTTTGGCAGCAGCTGCAGAAATGCACCATAATTTAACACCTGTTTAAATAGTGTCTTCTGTTCAGTTTCGTTTGCTGTATTGAAGGGAGAATTATTTTGGGGGGAGAAGTGGGAGGTTGGTGAGGAAAGAGGAAAATTAAGTGAGACTTTGGACGACAGGGAAGGGTTTTCAGGGCTTATGCTTGATGGAGAGGGAGGCTTCTTTGCAATTCTTTCATAATTGCTTTTAGCAGTCTAGATCAGAACTGAAGAGTTTGCTTGATATAACTTTGTTCACGTTAAAAAAAATAAAATTACAGCATCCTGAAATAAAGGAGCAGATTTAGGCTTAGCATTCCAAAGTTTTACTTTTTGGAGAAGAGTGATGTCAGGTGCAGTCAGAAGTGTTACCTTGGATTATTTGAACACTGGGCATAGCAACACTGCTTATCGGTGTCTCCTAGCTTCATAAGCTTAGATTCTCTTCTGGGTTATTGAAATTGATGTTCCTGAAACTAATAGCTGATACTGTAATTCTGACATGTTTTGCTTTTTAAGTGGAAAAAGCCAGCAGAATATAGAAAAATGCAGAAAAAGTATTCATCTTCAAGCTGGTACTCAAAACTTTCCCCATTTTTCAGTGCCCATTGTTCTCAGCCTGATTTGGAAACTGATAGGAAACTTATATGCAGATGAATGATTAACCTTTCTGCTAAAGATTTCCCCTTTCCAAAGGTGTCTATGCAGCAGTTGTTTATCAAATGCCTTCTGTTGGGCAGAGGATTGTGCTGTGACGCTCTAAGCAGCTTAAGGAAGCAAAATGCTACACCCTTCAGTACAAAAGGAACAGCCTGATAATGAAAGCATGAGCAGCCTTGATGGCCTGCTAGGTTGGGTAGGGTCTAGAGCCACATGGATGTTGGAGTAGGTAGACTCAGCTCTGCAGGGCTTTCTCCTTTTTTTCTGTACAAATGTGGTCTTCTCTAATCCAAGACTTACAGGTCTGAGAAGTTGTTGCAACCACATCTCCATTTTAATTTCTTAATAGCTACTCTTAACCTGTTTGAGGTTCCTCACAAGATTTCAAGAGGATGTTGAAATAATTGACTTTTAATTGCTAATGCTTGCCTAAATTGAGCATAAATTATCTCCTGAAAATAATAAAGTCTTATTTCTATTCACTAACAAGAGGAGGTAGAAGTTTGTCCACATGGCATTTGTCTCATTGCTCTTAAAATCCTCCTGTCAGACCTTTGCTCGGGCCTAGTAGTCTTCCACATGTGGCCTGCGTCTGAGCTTTTGTAGGAAAATCAGAGTGAGTAAAGCAGACAAGACAGGGTACACCAAGCACAGATAAGCTGTTCATTCCATATTTTTCTGTGCCTGTGTATACCACGGATAGGCACAGAAAGTTTGAGGGGCTATGGCAGAAGGGCTCTTGTGTTCACAGGTGTCTGACTGAAGCCTGTGAATTGACAACACACGTTGGCTCTGCAGCTGCAGGAGGGGCTTGAGTCCTGAACTTGCTGTTATGAGCTTTGCTTCTGTGTGCTCAAGTGTTGGCAAGTAATTGCTCAGATTTATATTTGCCCTGTAGTGGAGAAACTGTTCTGAACTCAGCATGGTTTACTGCAGTGGTCAAACTGAGAAGCTTAAAAGCTCCTTTACAGCCTAGTTTTCCTCTACAACATGTGAGCTTCGAGTTGGAATATTTTTGGAAAACCACTGCCTTGGAAGTGCAAAGAACTTAGAAAAAGCCAGGCTGGAGAAGCTGCTATGCTCTAATCTGGTGAATTGCCCGCAGTTTATTTGGTACTGCCAGGGGTTTTAGGGAATGCTAAGGCCTGGGGCAGTGTGGTTGTTAGTTATGGTAAATGTTTCATTTATGCTTTGTTTACTGAGGGGTATATACAGGTATTTGTGAGATGGAGTTGCTGAGAGGAAGTCTGCACCCAAGGTCACATTTTCAGACTGTAGTATTTCAGGTTTGACAGTAGGAGGCATCTTCACATCAGCTTTTTCTGGAATGGCTGCAGAACCTACCTAGTATTTACTGAAACTTCAATAACGGTAACAGATGTGAAGCATTTAATATAAATGCAGTGGTTTAAATATATATTTCGAGAAAAGTAAAGTAAAATCAGTGGATGTTTAGTGTGCCTAACTGTGTTGAATGTGTTTTTTCAAAATATTATGTAAGAAACACTTTCAGAAGTTCAGTTTTGACTTGCATCTAGGAAAACAAAGTTTGTTATTCTTTTTCTGGCAAATTCTGCACAATATTTTGTTATTTTATCATGGAACTGTCAGTATTTCATCTTGCACTAGTCTTGTAGCTTTTGACTGATCTGGATTTTTTGGTCAAACATAGTATGTTTTAAATGGCTGTTAATATTTGTTGGCTTACAGAGTACAAATTTAAATGGCTGTTTCGTATGTTTGCTTCTGATCACATGCTTAGGTGAATTTCACCAAGAATAAAGAGTGCTGTGAGTCTGTATATTAGAGTATGTCAATCAGTGTTTGGAGTCGGGTTCAAAATCTGGCATTCAATGCTTTGTCATGGAAAGGCGAAGTAGAATTAATTTAGTCTCTTTCTCCTGTATCGTTGATGAAAATATTTGGCTTTCCACACTAGTCTCCATTTTTTTTATTTGATTAATTGCAGTTTACTGTCTGTACTGAGAACAAGAGAAAAAGCTCACCTTAAATTATACAGATACAGGTCGTGTGTTAATGTCCTTAAGTGTGACAGTGCAGTGTTGTGGGGGGAGAGCTTTTTGAATTCTGTTACAGTGTAACGTGTGGCACTCTCAAATCTAAAATGAGTTTCCACACTACTGGTTAGTGCATTTACCTGGAATCAGATGGCTGTTCACTTATAGCAGTGGAGCAGCAACCAAAACTGAACAGGTGAATTGTTAGAAATTGGTCTTCTGTAGGTTTAGTCTAGTGTCCTATGCCTAACATAAACTTAGTATTTTATTAAGCTGCTCTGTATAGGTGAATGCATTTTAACCAGTTTGCTTTAGTAAGAGAGTTTCAAAATTGTGTGTCACATGAGCAGAGACAGACCTCATCAGGAGCAAAGAAATAGGTGCAAAACACAGGTGAAAAGGCAGGACTTCTCTTACGTTGCTCAACGTGTTTTTGAGACACCTTGTATTTGCACAGTCAGCTGGAGATGCAGATATTTGTGCGAGGAAATTTAGGTTCAAATGGCAGTGAACTGCTGGTGGAGGCAATTGGAGAATGGTGTTCAGATCTTTTGAAAATTAGTGTGTGCCTCTGTTGAAATAGGCATAAAATGGTTGTGAGAATGACCTGTATCTTACATTCATTATCTATTCAGCTCTAGGGAGAAGGGACTATTTTTTATATAAATGGATGGTTTAGGGTATTGGTTTCCTTTTCTGTCTAATTTATGGCTAGTCAAGTTGCCTTTGTTACTGAGTGTTTTCCAGTTACCTTGAAAAGGGTAAACAAGCTAAATTTTAATTGCTTTTATTGCCTTAAATTGTTTACCCCTCAGCAATTTATCAAAATCAACTTTGAACTTCAAGAGGAAAAGATTATAAGAGGAAATCCTTTTTAAAATGTTATCAGAAATAAACTCAATTGAAGCTATCATTATTCTTGATTTTTTTCCCCTCTAATCTGTTAGAACATAGCACATGCTGCAGCATGATCTCCTTCCTAGCTGCGAAGATTGATGTGAGGAGGGTTTCTTTATGGCCATGATAAATGTATGTTTAAAAACAGTGTTCTCAGACATAGTATGAAACTTCTAGCATTCAGTTTACATTGGCTTTGTCAGCCAGATTCAGCTATGCAGGATTTAGATTTACATCTAATACATCAGAGGTTTCAGAATTAAATAGTTTCATATTAACCTTAGGTCACTTTACTTTTCTACTCAAATTTATTCAAAAGCTAACCTCGGGTTAGCTTATAATCCAAACAATAAGCAAATGTGTGGCAGCAAAGCAGAGTGATAAAAATGCTCCTAGCTGCTTGCCAGTTTGATTTTGTTTGGGTTTTTTTCCCCTAGTCTGCTTTTGCAATTTTCATGTACTGAGGTCCTACTGTTTCCTTAGGGAAGTGATACAGATGTCTTTCTCTACACATTATTCAAACTGCTGCAGAAAGTAAAGATTTATATATACAGTTTTATATATATACAGATCCCTGCACAGGCCAGTGTAGCGATCAAGCTCTTGTACCGGGTTCTTTCAGGCTTTCTTTTGTTTCATGGAGCAATGATCGCTTAAATATCAGGGTTCCGCTGGAAACTGGCACCGTTTTACTGGGCTCGCATGGAAAACGCGCAGAAGAGGGCCCTTTACTGCTCTTACCCAAGGAAGCAGACTGAGGAAATACATTCCAACTAAATAGTGCGGGAACACCCCGAGGAAGGCAAAGGAGCGCTTTCGGGCATTTGCCGTGTCCCGGTAATCTCTCTGTATTAGCCTTGCTCTGGTTAACTACGGCGGGGATCCCCTTCCCTCCGCAGCCCCGCCGGGCTGTGCCGCAGCCTTGGGCGAGGGGCGGGGAGCCGGGCCGGGC